>JZKD02S1673773.1:642485-657873 GCA_000966675.3 Picea glauca | reverse complement strand
TTTATAACTTATAATCTCAAAATTAAAGGAAATATGCCCTATCCCATCATCCTCTTAGAAAGAACCCTCTCCCCCATTGAGAGCATGGCTATGACTAGATACCTAATGTATAAGAACAAGTTAAACAACATGGAAGACAAGACGTGTAATGACCCCTCTTCATTACGACTACAACCAAACAACAATGCATTTTTTTTTTTTTAGGTGTTTTGGAAGAAAGGCGACAACAACGAAAGTTAACCACACCACTGACAATGAACACAAGCACACATTCCAGGAAAACGGGCAACGATGACTCCACTCACTAACACAAGGGATAATGGGTGAATCAAGCGTAGAACAACAAAGAGGAACGACTACCTGCCAAACACAACATGACCACACCTACAAGCTAAGGGACAACATCCCCATCTCGACAAAACATCCAAACAATAAGGACTAGAACCTCTAGGCGCACGAACCCTATGCCTGAAGGCATTCAACCCATGCACCATAAAGCAACTGGCAATGCTTGACAACACTCACACAGAACGCACCGAATGCAGCCAAGTTTTCGCTCGTTGCTATCCCATAGGGCACGCCATGACCCTGTCATCAGGAATCATGTCGTTCCCAGGTGATAGATGTGTCAATAACCTTGGCGCAACATAAACTATCCAGACTGAGGACTCTAGAAAAACTGATGCGCTAGGAACCGAACACCGATAAGAAAAACCACACCCATACCCCAACAACAGGTCGACAAAATGCCAGAGGAAGAAGACAAGGGATGACAGAAGCCAATACACGACATTGTCCCTGACCCAACCAATTACCCAGTCTAAACCAGTCAATGAATACAATCTATTTTAACATGGGTTCCATTCTAAATGGGGTACGTCAGAGTTACAATTAGTCAATAATGCACCCGCTAATTTAACGTTAATACAATCAATCTTGCAAGTCTAAGTAAGAAATATTTAAACTATAATTATAAATACCATCTAACCTCCATTATAATCAATTTACCAAGTCTAAAATTGGCAATCTAGTCTTTACTCACCAACCTGATTTTAATCATTAATACAACCTAATTGGGCAATTCTACATTAATCCAAAATCTCCATCCAACTATCCATTAACTTGAATAACAATATTAACAAGATTAATGTAGGATGATACTATTATAACACCTATGAACAATTTAATCTCATGTAGTCTAGCTATATTGACTGAACCAATAATACTAGCTGTCTATTATCATTGAGAAGGAAATTGCTAACTACTAACATCATTGTCGCAATATAAGAAGGCAATTAACATAGCAATTACCTAACGATTAAATTAGCAATAACAAGGCCATTTACATGACTGTTATCATAACAAGTAATAAAGCAATAACAAGGCGATTAACATGTTGATTAACATAGAAATTAATATAACAGTAACAAGGCATTTACATGATTGTTAACATAACAATTAATAGCTCAATAACAAGGCGATTTCATACTGTTTAACCATTCAACTCGCTGTAGCAATTAATCCAAAAGAAGGAATCTATTGATTATTAACTCACGGTAGCAAATAACATGGCAATTAATAAGGCAATAATATATCTTTTATCATTGCAATTAAGATGATAATTAATAGTAAAACGCATGCAACATTTAAGGCAAAATGGTGTCCAATCCAACAACCATAGCCAACCATTTAAAGGGGAAAAACGTGGTCACACCAACAACAAAACACATTTCCAGTTAATGGTGAATCATTGTGCCATACCTCATCAAGCAAATGCTACCAATTAATGGAAATTCATGGGTATTTAACAACAACTAAGTCCATCGTTTAAAAGAAAAAACGTGGGAATTTAAAACAACAATCTCAGTCTCATTTGGAAGAAAAAACGTGGGCATTTAAAATAGCAAACTCAGTCTCATTTGCAAGCAAAAACGTGGGCATTTTAAACGACAATCTCTGTCTCATTTGAAATAAAAAAAAGTGGGCATTTTAAATGGCAAATTCAGTCTCATTTGAAAGAAAAACGTGGGCATTTTATATGACAAATCTCTGTCTCATTTGAAAGGAAAAACGTGGGAATTTAAAACAACAAACTCAGTCTCATCTTAAAGCAAAAATGTAGGCATTTTAAACAGCAAACTCAGACTCATTTGAAGGCAAAAACATGGGCATTTTAAACGGAAAATCTCTGTCTCATTTGAAACAAAAAAACGTGGGCATTTTAAATGGCAATCTCTGTCTCATTGAAAGAAAAAATGTGGGCATTTAAAACAACAAACTCAGTCTCATCTGAAAGAAAAAAACGTGGGCATTTTAAAAGGCAATCTTTGGCAACTTTTAAAAGCAAAAACGTTTTTCCATTTCCAGGATACTAATACAAAATGTAGACATGAATCAATTCGTTTTTCCATTGCCAGAATACCAATACAAAATGCAGACATGAATCAATTTGTTTTTCCATTGCCAGAATACCAATACAAAATGCAGACATGAATCAATTCGTTTTTCCATTGCTAGAATACCAATACAAAATGCATACATGAATCAATTCATTTTTCCATAATGTCCAGCATACTAATACAAAATCTAGACATGAGTCAATTCAATTTTTCATTGCCAGAATACCAATACAAAATGCAGACAACAGTAAGAGAACCGAAAGGATCCAACCAACCAAGGACAATAATGGAGGTAGATGGCTGATAGGTTCGTCCTTCGCTCATCATCCTCGCACAGAAAAGTAGGGCGTTGAGATCCATAAGTCTATTAACGTCGAAGCGACGACCGTATATCAGGCTCCTGGCCGACTACTTGGGCAAGGACTAATGAGCTAGGGACAAAGGGAAAAAAACCACAATGGTCACAATCAATACTCCACAGGGAAGTCAAGACATGCGGGGAAACGAAGGCCATGGGAGTCAATCAATCATCGAGATAGGCTATAAAAATTTCAGTCAACAATCTAGACAATCAATGTACTTACCCAATTAAACAATCAGATCCCAAGCATAAATCCTACAACAATCTACCATACAAAATGAAGAAAGCGTACCGTCGCCTGATCGTTCGCTCTCAGTTGAAGTCTCGTGCGCTCCGTGCAACTCCCACTTGCCGACCAACAAGACTTCACTGGTACCTCCCAGCCAATGCTAGGGGTACTCATCTTCCTCCTTAGCCCCCCGAGCTGCAAAGGGGCCACACATGCTAACCATAGAATCAACTAGCTCCCAGCATGCCTTGCAAGGCCAAGCTACCACTCCTCATCGAGTTGGGTATCCCAACTCCCACAAGATAAGTCAGTCAAGTAGATATTTTTGCAGCATAACGTTACGCAAAACAGAAGACCCCTCCATCCTTCTCCTCCCTCCATTATATAGAGTTTCGAACCCCTTTACCTTCCCAAAATCCCATTTAAATTAATGTTTGAAAATGAATTCCTAAAAATTCCTCCCCGTACAAGTGTCACCCATCCCCTTCATTCCTCCACAAATTAATTTCTTTAATTAATTAATTTCCCTTATTTCTCTCACCCACCTAGAGTCACTCCTAGGTGTCCCCAAATTCTCTAATAGGTTTTAATGACTTTCCCCATTATCAGTTTCCTAGTTCAGTTTTAAATTAGAAAGTTCTTAATGGTAGATACCTTACTAAGTTTGACTTTCTACTTTTTCCCTTATGTTTCCCTTTTCTTCTTATGTTTCCCTCTTTTCCTAGTTTCCTAAATATTTTAAATTTTCCTCTTTCCCCTTTTTATTTAGGACTGAAATTGGCAGGTGTAGAAATTAACCCCCTTTTTCCTTTTTCCCTAACAGATTTTTAAGAATCATTTAAATTGCTTACCCCCTTCTTGTTACAAGATTTAACGAAGAGTATAATTATTATTTATGTTATTTTTATGTTTATTTTGTATATATATATATATATATATATATATATTAAAGTTAAATTTTACCACTAGCATAATTTAGACCTAGACCTTAAATTTTCGTGTTGGGCAACATTTTATTAGGGAAATTGTTTTTAAAAATTCTTATCATGTTATTCGTCCTAAGGCCATCTAGGTTCATTCATTTATCATTAACAACACGACGTGCCCTTCAGGATGCACTAGGTGCTCCAAGGGTGCCACTCGCCTCATTTGTTCCCTTGCGCAACGTGCCCTTCAAGATGCACCATGTGCTCCAAGGGTGCCACTCGCGTCTTTTGTTCCCTTGTGCGACGTGCCCTTCAGGATGCACCACATGCTCCAAGGGTGCCACTCGCCTCTTGAATGACTTGGTAGACATCAAAAACCCCTGGAGTCAATACTTCACTAGGTGAACTTGTGGGAGACTAAGGGCCTCTAAGGAATAAGTCCCCCTCCTTATTGCGCGCCCCTTAGAATTATTGTGAGTGACTGTCATAGTCTTCCCTCACGACATCGTGGGTCCTCTTGAACTAGGTAAACGTTAACCTATAGTTCGAGCCACTGTGAGAGTGCTAGTAGGATGTGGTAGGGTTGTTGTCCACACCTCTCCCTCAACATCTCTGGTAGTCATGCATGACCCCTCTACTCCACATGTGAGTCTGGTCGGCAAGCTATTGTCATAATGCATCATCAATGAATCATGTTAGTAATATATCCATAATCATATCATCTAATTAGATTCATTAATATCACATATAAAACAATCAAACCCCAATGGTTCACTCCCCGACTCATTCTGGAGTCCAAGGGGTTCCATTGATCCCTCTGCATACTCGAGGTCCAAAATCCTTCACACTCAGTAAAATCGAATCAATAGCACCTGTCTATGTCAATGCAGTAAAACAAAATGTCATCAACCCATAATGCCTCATAATCAAAATCAATGTTTTAATAGCATAATAATATGGATCACTTACGAGCAAGTGTCCTCAAAGAATAAGTTCGCTCAGTGCGCAAGAGTGGGATGTTACATACACCCCCCTATTGGTCTAAACTTCGTCCTGAAGTTTCACACAGAGAAATGCACAGAGATATCATAGATATTCAATAATATAAAAGAAGTGTATAAGAGATGCAACCATAAACACATATATACAGTAATACACGATTTCTATTAATGAAAGAAATGTACAGAGACTATAAAAATACAGAGTGAAAGACTTGCTAGAATGGTGGCAGCTTATCTCTGAGAAGAGATGTGACGGCTACTTGCATTCGCAAGAAGATGATCAAAATGAGGTTCTGAAGGAATTTTTACAATAAGCAGGAATGTCAAAAACCCTAGACATCCAAAAACCTAACCCTAGGAGATGAAGTGCCAAAAGTCATGTGGGCCCCGTTTGGGTAAGTGAGTACATCAACTTCCCGGGGTCATAACTTTTGCATACGATCTCTGTTTTAGGCGTGTGATAGCTCGTTGGAAAGGTATCATAGAGGAGAATAATTTTGGGGTCTCAATCATGTCTTTTGATATCATTGAAAACCTCAATCTCGAAAAACCTTCATTTGGGCCCTCAAAATGGCCCCAAAAGTTAAAATCTGCTAAAAATAGTAAATTGCCAAAATTGCCAAAAAATTGTTTTGAGCCAGTTGGAAATGGTGGGTGGCCATCGATATCCACCTGGATCAATCCTTCCTCCTTAGGAAGAAATGTTTTCCCTTGCATTGAGTTCCCGGGGGAGAGGGAAAAGCATTTGTTGGATCTGCATCTTAGTGAGTTGCTTGTATTGCTAGAGACGTCGCGTTGCTTAGTTTGTGGAAGTTTGTCATGTACCTGTTGAAGTTGAGGTTGTTCAACAAGTTGAGATACATGAGAGGAAGGTGTGCAGAAGGAATCTTTTTGCTTTGTTGCAACCTTTTCAACTTGCTTCTATTGGATAGAAGGTGCAAGGGGCGAGGCTATAGTGGTTGCAGTGTCCTTTTGTTCCCCTTTTGAACAGATTGTGAAGAAGCTGAATTTTGCAGTATGAGATACTACCTTGCGACACTTTTTAGGTGGAACAATAGTTGGAACTACCTATAGTATTCTGTAGAGATGACCCCCCAAAGTAACAATGACACTACGGGGTTGAGACTCATAAACATCATGGTGTCTCCACATATATGGTTGGCCCAAGAGAAATTCACAGACATCCAGTGGGGAAACATCGCATAATACCTCATCCTTGAAGGGTTGGATGTCATATGACAATCAACACTGTTGGATGACACGGAGATCTTGTTCTTGTCGAAGCCACCCAACGTTGTATGGTTGCAGGTGTGGTGTTGTCGACAATCCCAACTGTTTGATAACCTTTGCTGAGATGAGGTTTTTATGGCTTTCACTATCAACAATAAAATGCAGCGGGGTCCTCTTCACCCACATCTGTGAATGAAAAAGGTGCTCCTCCTCTTCAGGATCTGTTGGTTCTTCTGGTTGAATTGTTGCGGTCGCGACAATAGCAGTGGTGTCTGTGTCAATGATATGTCCTTTACCAGTATTTTCAGAATCAGATTTTGAATCAGGGTCCAACTCCTTATCTTTGATCTCGAACACCAATGACTGTTTTGAGTGACATTCATCGGTGTTGTGCTAGGGGATTTTGTGGAAATCATACCATTTTCCGGTGTCCTTCTTTATCTTCCTGTGACTCTTCTTTACCTATGTATTGGAATAGTTTTTGGGACACTGTTTGTTAGGGTCGTCTTTGTCATACTTTGGTTGTTGTGGATTTGCAAACCCAAATTCCCATTTGTTCTGGTGTTTAAATTTCTTCTCAATTTTAACAGCATATCGATAAGCAGCATTGAGTGATGAGATGTCCAAAAAATCCATTTCATTCTAGATGTATCTATGTAGAGCCCCACGGTATTTCAAAAGAAAATGTCACTCAGAGTCTTTGATACCCAGATTGGTGCACAAGGTATGGAAGGTATTGGTGAACTCTGGAACTTCTTGGCCCCTCTCTTACCGTAGTGTGGTCCATCTCATGTACTGGTCCTCATAGTTGCCAATAGGGTAATACTTTTCCTTTATCACATCTACAAAAAAATCCCAAGTGGGATCGACCCCATATATTCCAGACACCTATGTGGAACTTTTATCCCAGTAATTTTCCCACCAATGTTTTACATGAGGGAGAGCTTTAAGGAGCGCGAAGGTGATCTTTTCTTTGTCGGAAAAGTTGTGAACAGAGAAATAACCTTCTAGCGGAGTTAAACATTTTTCTAGAGCTTCTGCATCTATTTGTCCTTCAAATACAGGAATATCAAAATTAACTTGTACCTTGAAAGGCGAGGTGCCTCCAAAGTGGCCTCTTGATGAATATGTGCCTAATTCTATTGGCATGCATTTAAGGATGTGGGCAAAATTCTCCATCATTTTGTTTCTCTGTCGCGTGAGAGCTTGCTCAAGCAACAGATTGATAGGATTGTTTGCTCCGTTGTTTTTGTTTTCTTCCGCCATTGAGGGTTTCTTGGGTGTGCGAGAGAGATTGTCTTCAAGAGAGACAAGATTGACACCAAACTTGCTATACTTGGACCTCATCAGGGACATGCACTGAAAAAATAATCAAGAGCAACCTTCTATGATACCACTGATCCAGATTATTTTCAACACGAAATGAGATCGGAGATATAATTAAGAAATGCATAGATATATCACAGATATTCAATAATATAACAAAAATGTATAAGATATGCAACCATAAAAACATATATACAGTAATACATGATTTCTATTAATGAAAGAAATGTACAAAGACTATAAAAATACAGAGTGAAAGACTCGCTGGAATGGTGGTAGTTTATCTCTAAGAAGAGATGTGAATGCTACTTGCATTCGCAAGAAGATGATTACGATGAGGATGTAAAGGAATTTTTACAATAAGAAGGAATTCCCAAAACCCTAGACATCCAAAAACTAACCCTAGGATATCAAAAGTCATGTGGGCCCCATTTGGGTAAGTGAGTACATCAACTTCCCGGGGTCGTAACTTTTGCATACGATCTCTGTTTTAGGCGTGTGATAGCTCGTTGGAAAGGTATCATTGAGGAGATTCATTTTTGGGGGTAAATCACACCTTCAACTATAATTGAGAAACTCGACCTCAAAAAACCTTCATTTGGGCCCTCAAAATGGCCCCGAAAGTTAAAACCTGCTAAAAATAGTAAATTGCTAAAATTGCCAGAAAACTATTTTGAGCCCATTGGAAAAGGTGGGTGGCCACTGATATCCACCTGGATCAGAATTCCACCAATGGAAAGCATTCTTCTCAACTCTTTTGCTGGTTCATCATGTACATGCACAACATGTCCTCCAAGGTCTGGTTCATTTGTTTGGTCTGTCGGTCAGTCTCCGCGTGATACGCCATACTAAAGTTAAGTTGGGCTCCCAAGGCCTCTTGGAAAATCATCCAAAATTGTCCAGTAAACACTGATCCTCGATCGGATATAATCCTCTTTGGCATACCATGCAGCCTCACAATCTCACCGATGAAAACTCTAGCTATGTCACGTGCCTGATACGTCGTATGCATAGGAATAAAGTGAGCACTCTTTTTCAGAGTGTCTACTACTATGAAAATCGGGTCGTGTCTCCTTGCCGTCAGTGGAAATCCAGCAATAAAATCCATCGAAATAACCTCCCATTTCAATTCTGGAATAGTGTGGTCATCTTAATCCTGTTGGGTGTCCATGTTCAGCCTTTACACGTTGCCATTCTAGACATATGGTCACCTAGTTGACTATGTCTGACTTCATTCCCTTCCAGAAGAATAAGGGTTTACGGTCCGCCCTCATCTTCGTGACTCTCGGGTGAGCTATGCACACTGCTCTATGAGCCTTATTTAGGATCAAGCTCCTTAACACGTCATTCGGTGGTATATAAATCCTATTCTTAAACCTCAATAATTCATCGTCGTCAAACATAAATCCTTCAAATCTTGATACCATCATTTTTTTTTGTCCAATAAAACCCTCGACCTCTTGTACTAGTCATCGTCACGCTGTAAATTTAGAATCTTTTCACGTAGATTCATCTGAAGAGGAAACACCGAAAAGATTCGTGGTCTCCAACTTAATGCATATGCCACTTGGTTCACTGCCCCTTTTATGTAAGTAATCTTGAAGTCGTACTCGCTAGGCAATTCCAACCAATGTCGTTGTCGCGCATTCAAGTCACTTGCATACAGATGTGTGGTAGTCCACAGTTGTCCGTCTTTAGTTCAATTTTTCATCCAACAAGGTATTGTCTCCAAACCTTCAAGGCCTGTTCAATGGCTAAAAATGCCAAATCGTGCGTCACATAGTTGCCCTCATGCCTTCTCGGTTTCCTCGAGATGAAGGCAATCACTCATCTGTCTTGCATCAAGATTCCGCCTAAGCCTTCCTTGGATGCGTCAGTGCATACCAAGAAGTCCACATCCATGTCAGGGACCTTTAGTATTGGTGTTGTTGTCAACAACTCCTTGAGCCTCCGAAATGATTCCGTGCATTTCTCGGTCCAAACAATTTTCTTGTTTTTTTTCTGCAATTCCGTGATCATATTTGCTATCTTTGAAAATCCCTCAACGAACCGTTGATAGTATCCTGCTAAACCCATGAAGCTACGCACTTCCGGGACATTCGTCGGCACAGGCCATTCCATAATATCCTCGACCTTTGCTGGATCCACAATGATGCCTTCGCCGGAGATGACATGCCCTAAGTAGTGAATCTTCGATTGATAAAAAGAGAATTTGGACAACTTCCCATACAATTTGTTCTCTCGTAGACACTGTAGTACCAAGCATAAGTGCTCGTCATGCTCCTCCATCGTCCGAGAGTAAATCAAAATATCGTCAATGAATACTTGGACGAACTTGTCCAAGTACTCACAGAACACCCTGTTCATCAAAATCATAAATACCCCTGGGGTGTTTGTCAGTCCAAACGGTAAAACAGTAAACTCATAATGTATAAACCTCGTCTTAAAGGTAGTCTTAGGGATTTCATCTTCCTTAATCTGCAACTGGTGGTATCCTGATCGCAAGTCGATCTTTGAGAACACCGTCATGCCCTTCATTTGATCGAACAGATCATCAATCCTCGGCAATGGATACTGATTCTTGATCATTGCCTTGTTCAATTGACGGTAGTCAATGAAGAGCCTCCACAACCCATCCTTCTTTTGTATGAAAATAATAGGCGCACCCCACAGTGACACACTTGGATGTATCAGTCCCAGGTCCAACAATTCTTTCAGTTGCATTCTCAAGTCCTGTAACTCTAGGATCGACATCTGATAAGGCGTTCTAGTTATCGGTTCAATTCCCGGTTTTAGGTCTATAGTAAACTCCAATTCCATCTCTAATGACATCCTAGGTAAATCCTCTGGAAATTCATCTGCAAACTCTCTCACCACCGGGAGGTGTTCTAGACCTTTCGCTACTCTCTTATCATTTAATGCAAGGATCACATAAATCTTGCACCCCTTCTGCATGCTCTTTCGTAGCTGCAAGGAAGAGATGAACCTCAGGGAAACTCCCTAGCTCTATCCTACAATCACACGTCTATGTCCCTCATCATCGACCAAGCTCAATCGTTTTGTCTTGCAGTTGAGTATCGCCTCATGTGATTCCAACCAGTCCATACCGATCACAATGTCATAAGATCCTAAGATCGTGATGTACAGGTTGGACCTGGTGACAAACTCTCCCAGGTTAAGGGTACAGCCTGTAACCTTTCCTCCAACATTTTGTTTAGCTCCTGAAGCCATCTCTACGAAGCTAAAATCATCCTGTTCGACTTCCTTTACCTTAATCCTTTTTAGCGTTGCACCCAAAATGAAACTCTTGGAAGCACCGAGATCTATCAAAATACTATGGGTCTAGTCAGTGACGGTACCTGACGTCTCGATCACAGTCGACTGGTGCTCTTCCTGGTGGTTATTCACCACTACATAAATCTGATGGGCCTTTCCAATATCTCCCACGGTAGTGGGTCCAACTGATCTAGACGCTCTAGTCCTCTCCACCGGGCAGTGGCCCTGGTAGTGTGGCTCCCCACACGTCCAACACCCCTTATTCAATCTAGTACTCCTGGTACCCGAAGTAGAAGATGAATTCTAACAATAAGGCCAAACTCGAACTTATTAACCTTAATTTTCTGGGTAACTTGGTGCAGAGCATATAGAAGCAGCTCCAAAATGGGCCTCATACTCGAGCATCGTGCGACTACCTCGTCGCAAGGCATCAAACTCATTGAGGTGATGCTCAATGAATTCCTTAGAAACATACCTCTCCTAGAACTTTCCCTCGAACAGTTCCCATGACACATCACCGACGGGCAAGTTCAAAAAGGGTAGGAGTGTCTTCCGCCTATAAAAGAGTGCTCCCCTTCAGTCGAAAGACCACCATATGGACCTTCATGCTGGAGGTCATAAACACGAACTGTGAAGCACACGCCTTGCTCTACAAATATGATTTGAAGACACCACCATCCGTGACACTCGTGGATGCTAGAACTCATCTCTCTCGAGATCTCGGAGGATGCTAACAGTACTAGTTATTGCGCATTGTGGACCCTCAGGGGTGCCCTCTAAATGTGATTTCCACGAGGACACATTAAGGTATTTACTTAACACAAGGGTTAATACTCATGGGTTTATTGCAGTGAAAAGCCTGGCGATCCACAGTCGCAGGGTTGAACCTGCTCTGATACCATATGTAACAACCCCTCTTTGTTATGACTACAAGTAAACAACAGTGCAAATTTTTTTTTTTTTTTTTTTTTTGTGTTTTGGAAGAAAGGAGACAACAACGACAATTAACCACACCACTGACGATGAACACAAGAACGCATTCCAGGAAAACAAGCAATGATGACTCCACTCACTAACACAAGGGCAACTGCGTGAATCAAACGTAGAACAACAAGGAGGAACGACTACCCGCCTGACACAACACGACCATGCCTACAAGCTAAGGGACAACATCCCCATCCTAATGCAACATCCAAACAACAAGGACTAGAACCTCTAGGCACATGAACCTAATGCCTGAAGGCATTCAACCCATGTGCCATAAAGCAATTGGCAATGCTTGACAACACTCACACAGAATGCACCGACTGCAGCCAAGTTCTCCCTTCCACTATCCCATAGGGCACGTTATGATCTTGTCATTAGGAATCATGTTGTTCCCAGGTGATAGACGTGTCAATAACCTTGGCACAACATAATCTATCTAGACTGAGGACTCTAGAAAAGATGATGCGCTAGGAACCGAACACTGATAAGAAAAACCACACCCATACCCCAACAACAGGTTGACGAAACGCCAGAGGAAAAAGACAAGGGATGATGGAAGCCAATACATGACATCGTCCCCGACCCAACCAATCACCCAGTATAAACCAGTCAATGAATACAATCTATTTTAACATGGGTTCCATTCTAAACGGGGCACGTCAAAGTTACAATTAGTCAATAATGCACCCGCTAATTTAATGTTAATACAATCAATCTTGCAAGTCTAAGTAAGAAATATTTAAACTTTAATTATAAATACCATCTAACCTCCATTATAATCAATTTAGCAAGTCTAAAATTGGCAATCTAGTCTTTACTCACCAACCTAATTTTAATCATTAATACAACCTAATTGGGCAATTCTACATTAATCCAAAATCTCCATACAACTATCCATTAACTTGAATAACAATATTAACAAGATTAATGTAGGATGCTACTATTATAACACCTATGAACAATTTAATCTCAACATGTAGTCTAGCTATATTGACCGAACCAATAATACTAGCTGTCTATTATCACTGAGAAGGAAATTGCTAACTACTAACATCGTTGTCGCAATATAAGAAGGAAATTAACATAGTAGTTACCTAATGATTAAATTAGCAATAACAAGGCCATTTACATGACGGTTATCATAACAAGTAATAAAGAAATAACAAGGCGATTAACATGTTGATTAACATAGCAATTAATATAACAGTAACAAGGCAATTACATGTCTGTTAACATAACAATTAATAGCTCAATAACAAGGCGATTTCATACTGTTTAACCATTTAACTTGCTGCGGCAATTAATCAAAAAGAGGAATCTGTTGATCATTAACTCATGGTAGAAAATAACATGGCAATTAGTAAGGCAATAATATAGCTTTTATCATTGCAATTAAGAAGGTAATTAATAGTAAAACGCATGCAACATTTAAGGCAAAATGGTGTCCAATCCAACAACCGCAGTCAACCATTTAAAGGGGCAAAACGTGGTCACACCAGCAGCAAAATGCAGTCCCGGTTAATGACGAATCATTGTGCCATACCTCAGCAAGCACAGGCTACCAATTAATGGCAATTCGTGGGTATTTAAAAACAACTTAGTCCATCGTTTGAAAGCAAAAACATGGGCATTTAAAACGACAATCTCAGTCTCATTTGGAAGCAAAAATGTGGGCATTTAAAATAGCAAACTCAGTCTCATTTGCAAGAAAAAACATGGCCATTTTAAACGACAATCTCTGTCTCATTTGAAATAAAAAAAAACGTGGCCATTTTAAACGGCAAATTCAGTCTCATTTTAAATAAAAATGTGGGCATTTTAAATGGTAGATATCTGTCTCATTTGAAAGAAAAAACATAGTCATTTTAAACGACAATCTTTGTCTCATTTGAAAGAAAAAACATGGGCATTTAAAACAACAAACTCAGTCTCATCTGGAAGCAAAAACGTGGGCATTTTAAACAATGAACTCAAACTCATTTGAAAGAAAAAACATGAGCATTTTAAATGAAAAATCTCTATCTCATTTGAAAGCAAAAACGTGGGCATTTTAAACAACAATCTCTATCTCATTGAAAGAAAAAACGTGGGAATTTAAAACAACAAACTCAGTCTCATCTGACAGGGAAAACGTGGGAATTTTAAACGACAATCTCTGACAACTTTTCAAAGAAAAACCATTTTTCCATTTCCAGGATACTAATACAAAATGCAGACATGAATCAATTCGTTTTTCCATTGCCAGAATACCAATACAAAATGCAAACATGAATCAATTCATTTTTCCATTGCCAGAATACCAATACAAAATGCAGCCATGAATCAATTCAATTTTTCATTTCCAGCATACCAATACAAAATGAAAACATGAGTCAATTCATTTTTTCATTGCCAGAATACCAATACAAAATGCAGACAACAGTAAGAGAAATGAAAGGATCCAACCAGCCAAGGACAACAACGGAGGTAGACGATTGATAGGTTCGTCCTTCATTCATCATCCTTACACATAAAAGCAGGGTGTTGAGATCCATAGGTCTATTAATGTCGAAGCGACAACCGTAGTTCAAGCTCCTAGCCGACTGCTCAGGCGAGGACTGATGAGCTAGGGACGAAGGGAAAACAACCACAATGGTCACAATCAATACTCCACAGGGCGATCAAGACACGTGGGGAAATGAAGGCCATGGGAGTCAATCAATCATCAAGCTAGGCTATAAAAATTTCAGTCAACAATCTAGACAATCAATATACTTACCCAATTAAAAAATCAGATCCCAAGCATAAATCCTACAACAATCTACCATACAAAATGAAGAAAGTGTACCATTGCCTGAGCGCCCGCTCTGAGTTAAAGTCTTGTGCGCTCCGTGCAACTCTCATTTGTCGACCGACGAGACTTCACTGGTACCTCCCAGCCAATGCTAGGGGTACTCTTCTTCCCCCTTATCCCCCCGAGCTGCAAAGGGGCCACACACGCTAACGAGAGAATAAGCTAGCTCCCAGCTTGCCTCGCAAGGCCGAGCTACCACTCCTCACCGAGTTGGGTATCCCAACTCCCACAAGCTAAGTTAGTCAAGTAGATATTTTTGCTGCGTAACGTTACGCAAAACAGAAGACCCCTCCATCCTTCTCCTCCCTCCATTATATAGAGTTTCAAACCCCTTTACCTTCCCAAAATCCCATTTAAATTAATGTTTAAAAATTAATTCCTAAAAATTCCTCCACATACAAGTGTTACCCATCCCCTTCATTCCTCCACAAATTAATTTCTTTAATTAATTAATTTCCCTTATTTCCCTCACCCACCTAGAGTCACTCCTAGAATTGCTCCTAGGTGTCCCCAAATTCTCTTATAGGTTTTAATGACTTTCCCCATTATCAATTTGCTAGTTTAGTTTGAAATTAAAAAGTTCTTAATGGTAGATACCTTACTAAGTTTTACTTTCTTCTTTTTCCCTTATGTTTCCCTTTTCTTCTTATGTTTCCCTCTTTTCCTAGTTTCCTAAATATTTTAGATTTCCCTCTTTCCCCTTTTTATTTAGGACTCAAATTGGTAGGTGTATAAATTAACCCCCTTTTTCCTTTTTCCTTTTTCCCTTTTTAGTTAATAATTTTAAATTATCATAAAATAATAAAACAATTATTTCCCT
>JZKD02S1673773.1:616540-636984 GCA_000966675.3 Picea glauca | reverse complement strand
TTGTAGCTGCAAGAGTGAATCCTTCATCTTTGACAAAAAGTAAAGTGTGTTGTCAAAGAGTAAATAATTCATCATGTTTGACGATATGATATAAAGACTAACTAAATTTTGAAACATGTACATTGTCCATAACCCTAGTTGAGAAAAACACTACAATGATTAGATATAATATGTATAATCAACACAACATGAAGAAAAATGTTATATATATATATATGAAAAGTAAAATATTAAGAGTAAATGATATTTTATTATTTTGAAATAATAATAATCATAATTTAAATCGTAAACATGTGGGGTATATAATATTTCTTATAAAATCAATTAAGATTTACTTACATCATAATAATGTTTCCTAATTTGCCCGCATGGGTGTAGACGGATTGGCAAGTACCGTGTAAATGGAACGAAATTTGTAAAATAAAGTCTCATGTTCGATTCTCACCCGGATTTACTCGTGCGCCATTCTTGCGGGTTGGGTGGTTTCAACTGGGGTTATAGTGGTAGCCGACGGGGATCGACCCCATGTCACGCGAGTACGAGAACCGCGAGTTGTCGATTCCCCCAGTAAAAATAAATAAAAAATAAAATAATGTTTCCTAATTTGAAATATTATAAATATAAAAATAAATTCCAAATATAGGATATGCCACAATTCAGTTACTAACGTGGATTTTAACCATTCTTCATTTTTATGATTTTTCTAACGAATCATATTCAAAATAAATAAAATATAATGATCTATGGAAAAAAAAGGGAAGTCGGACATCATCAGTGTCATGATAGAAAAACCAATTTATAGTAAACTAAAGGATTTAACAACTACGTCATATGATTCACAAGACCATAACATTAAATTATAAGCCATGTCATTCAGAGATAAAGTTGTGTTAATTGAGATTATTTCATTTAGATATATAGCTTATGTCCTTTTGAGCTTGGGATTTTGAAACTCGAAGTTTGGGAATTGGGAACTCAGACCTCTTTGTTGTAATATTATGTAGTGCTATTTTAAATCATTTACTTCTACATCATCAAAGTCAATACAAATTTATATGGAAACAAGGATAAGTTGTCTAACAGCTAGTCCTCATTAGAGGTTAAATATTAAAATCAAGTTAAATATTAAAAGCTTCATTGGACCAATATTATATTCTCATATCCCGTAATTTACAACTCTTTGTCTTAGTTTAATTGAATGAGATAACGAAGAGCACCCGAATGGGGTGAACGAGCCAGACACCTAGCGCATAGAGGAGGCAAGGGGAGGCCATCAATGCACGGAGCCATGTGCTCATCTCGTGCCCACTGCGGCCACTACCCCCATGCATTAATTTGAATTAAACGTCGATGGGAGGGGCATTAAACCGAGCTCCCTCGACCACCTTAACGCAGAGTGCAATGCCGCGTTTCATTTGAGTTTTGGCCTGGCAGTCTGAGTTTGGTTATGCTGGTTTATTCATGGTGCTTCGGCCCCTCCGACCGCTCCCCGCCCTCAGCCTCGGCTCTGCAGACCTCCCACATCCGTAGGGCCTTATCATGCCGCAACAAAGATTGCGACCTCGCAGGGGCTCTCCCTGGCATCCACGGAGGCCCTGCATGTCTTCTTCATCGTCTGATTCATCTCCCACCTCGGCTTCGTGGCTCCGACCTCCTGCTCCCCCCGCCTTTGACTGCCTAGCCATCATTGACGCCACCCTGAACTCTTCCTGGCGAAATCCTTCTTGGCTTGGAGTATCCTCCTTCAAGCACTCCTCTCTTCCTCCTGCGCCGAATGTGACCTCAGCGAACTCACCCTTTGGAAGGATTGGCCACGGTCGACCCAGCAACAAAAAGAAGACGCATTCCCCCAATCTATTGCACGAAAGTCTCCCCGTTTTGCATGATTTGGTCTTTGAACTCCGGGAAGGAGTGGACGACCTTCAGTTCCGTGTCCAGCAGATGGAAGGGAGGCTATCAGTACTTCTTTAGCTTCTTTCATACCACCATGGAGCCTCCCCTGAGGAATCCAGTGGTGCACCTCTCACGAAAAGTGATCACGAGAGCAGCCTTCAGTAGGAAGCCGCAGAGGGGAATCAACAGAATGACTGCGTTCGAGCCAGCTCTCATGGACATTGTCGAGCAGGAGCAAACAACGACGAGCAAAGAAGAAGATGACAAGGGCGCGGTTCAACTGGAAGTCAAGGCATTGATAGGCACCAGTTTGCAGGCGCACACCCCGACGGCAGGTGCCAAGACGGCTGCTTACGAGGACAAGTGGACCGAAGCCACGGACATGCAGTGGGCGACCAGTGGGACACCTGTCATCGAGGAGCCTTGGACAGGCCTTTTGCAAGAGTATGTGCCGGATTACACACCACTTGTATGACTTCTCTAGGGGGATGTTTCCTACTTTTACTTTTACTCTAGTGACCTTCAGGGTAGCTAAATTGTCTGTTTATGTTAGGACTAATAGAAACTCTGATACTCGCTTTGCCCGGTTGGCTGAACTGGTTTCTCCTTCTGGATCAGTTCAGTAATTACAACCGACTGGCTTCAGTTTTTGTACTCTTGGTTTGGATCCTAGAAGGTTTTTATATATAAAATACTTACTTACAAAAAAAAATGAGATAACGAAGAGAGAAAATCATCAATAGTGTCTATGATTGCATGTATTTTTACTTACTTTCCCACACGAAGATAGACATGAAGAAATATAAGATCAAAAATTATAGTGACAATCGTGCCTACTGGATTGAAAATAGCCACGAATAGAGGCCCTTGTTTACTTGTACACCAAGCTTGGATAAACATCTCCAATGTTGAAAAGATTATTCCCCGAAACATTTAATATATTTAAATATACATTTCTAATCTCTACCATCTGCCTAGGATTGCCTATGTGATTAAAAATATATTTTTAATCTCTTCCACCTTCTTTGTTGAAGGAGGTGTTGTTGCAGCAAATTAATATTTAGTATTGTAATTGAAAATATGTGAGTAATATTTCTTAATATTTAGTCCTTCTATGACATAACAAAAGTTTCCTATTTTCATTCCATATAATCTTTGGTTCGGTGTAGATAATCTCGAAGTCCGTTGTTTGAAATAGTTAACGTTTGTGGTGTAACTGTTCACTTATATTTGGATCTCAGAGACTACAATGTAATGTATTCTCTAGAAGAGATATGTTTTCCAAATTTTCAAGAATAGAAAAGTTGCACCAAAAACTTTTATTGAGTATCAAGGAAAAATATCGAAGAAATTTTTTGTATCAATCAATTCTGAGCTTTGGAAGAGAAAGCCCACAATCTCTATAGTTCTATTGTTTTTGATGTGGGAAGAAAGAGTAATCACGAATGCGCCAAAGAAAACAATAACAATAGCATAGAAATATCAGAGAATGATAGGAATAGGAAAACAAAACTGATGGTAGAAGGTCTTCTTCCAGAGTAGAAACACAAAACAGAAATCTTGTCAAACTGCCATCATCTTCAGCTTCTAATGATAATTATGATTTAGAGCCTGTTAATGGAAATATGTGTGCTTCTACAACTGGTGTAGTGTGAGTGCAATCGAGAAAAAAAATGCATATGGTCTGTACATATGGACTTTTCTGTACCAGAGAAAGAGTAAAAGAATCATCATTGGCATTTACTCATCCTACCACAAAACACCAAATGCTTATATGGAAGAAAACACCCAAACAGTGTTACTTTAAAAAAAATTAGGGAAAGAAGTCATGGAAGAAGAAAACATGTAATTTCTCTCTGCCAAATCCTAGGTTGCATCAGGTAATTTCTTTAGGAAATGGAATTTTATTGATGTGATTCAATACTTTTACTTGTGCTAGTTTTTCCTAAAAAGTCTGTCATATTTCTTTGTTATTGATTGCATTGTTTTCTTCTCTAATATAAAATTATACAAGTCTTATAAATAAGGGACTATGCATTCTCTTATCATTTCAAATATTAGCACCCTTCACCAACTTGAGAACAATATCATTGCTTCCATTATTATAACCTAAGCAATAAAGAGAAGGGAAGCTCACTTCTCCCCATGAAACCAATGCCAAATAAACTATATCACAAAAATCCCCACATTATAAATAAATTTGGAAATTAAAACTTCACCCAACCCAACCCCAAATTTACATACCGCCAACAACGCCACGAATAGAGAATTAACAACACACAAATTTATGATGGAGTGTTTGTTTTATTTTAATCTAATTTGTGATATGATAGAAAATAACACTTCACTTCATTATAGAACTGGGTAGCCATGAAATTTGGAATTTAGGATGGTATATAGTGAATGATTTGGGCATAGTTTTCAACACAAGATTACAGAGACTCGGAGGGATTTCTATGTTTTGGCAGAAAAGAGACGTTGAAGATTAACCAAACTCATATTCAGCCGAAGAAGAAATAATAAGAATAATATTAGTCTGTAAAGTAGTAAATGAAGTCTTGTTGAAGGTAAGTGTTAGTCGGACCCAATTGAGGTGCTTTCATTTAGTGATCCTTCCCCAATCTTGGTCATTCCCCTTACTCAATTTTATCCCATATCGATCTAGAATGACCATACCAAACTAACTAGTCCTTGTGGAACCCCTATGTCCAATAAGTTGGAAGTCTGACTAGAAAGATACACCAAAAGGTGGGTTCCCAATTTGCATATGTAGGTCAGTCTATATATTTGAGAACAAGAAACATATCTATAAAATATTTATCCATTTATATTGAAAACAATACTAAACATTGTAAAAGAATTTTAATTAATAAAAATTTTGAATGTAAAATTCACATAGTTTAACATTTTAAAAATCGGATCTAGTTTGAAATGGATTTAGTCATTAGTGATTTGATCAAGGATACACTTTCTCACATTGATTGATGTTTTTTTTCTAGAATTTACCTTGCCACCTGTCATGCCCGTGTTTTCTCCAAGGTAGGGTGTTTCCATGTGTATTTGTCTCCATGCATGCTTTACACACGACTTAATCCTTACTGATTCCTATGTTCTACAACTCCATATCCTACCTGATTACAGGCTTTCGGTTCAAAATCATGAATTAGAGGATGGGACAGAGTCTAGAGACTCTGGTGGGATGGCACCACCTGAACTTTAATCTCTGGTTCAAAAAAAACTATGGAGAACTCCTCATACTTCTATCGTTTGTACAGAGTTAGATGTTAATCATGAATCATAGACATTGCAGGAGAAATGAAGGAATCCATGGAAGGGGGATAGAATGTAGGAATTGATATACGCATAGTGGCAACGTTGGTTACTGCTTGATGCTCAACACTCCTGAATCTCTCATTGCTCACAACCTGTTTATTTTACACAAACAATTAGAAGCTTTATTTATGAACACCATCAAGTTTTAAAAGGCTCAAGTAAATTAGATTAAGTATAATACACTCGATGTGCCTTACAGCCTTACTGACCTGTAGTTGATATTCCAAGTTGACGACAAAGGCGTTAGGTATGGGTTCTACAACGACCCACTTTCCAAATTTTAGTACTTGCAGGCCACTGACATCCACTTGAATTAGAATCGTGAAGGCACCTAGATCTGAATGGTCTGCTACTCCAAGTGTAAGATTTGGATTCGGGCATGGAGGATAGTAATTTATAGTAATATCGATTGACCAAATATGTGTTTTTTGTCCATGATATATTTAATTTTAGATATTCTTGAAGTAACATGACGATTTTCTAATGACATTTAGTTTCTTTAGAACACAGTTTTGTATATAGTTTTTATCTCCTTTTTGTCTGTATATTTAGCATTGCATCTCTAAAGCGTTTTTCTTACAAAGAGATTGTAGGAAAATACACTGAGGAGTTGAGAACACTAGGCCTAAAGCTGCTCGATTTTTGAAGCTTTAGGGCTCGATTTATGAGGATCTAGGGCTCGATTTTGATTACTTAAATAATTTTTTTGGAAAAGACAGCCAAGCACATGAATAAGACAGATATATGAAGGTAACACAAAGAGAAATGAGAAAACAAAATTTTCAAATTTGTGACCTCTAAAAAAAATAGAATTTGTCGATTGCCTTAGCTATAGGCTGCAGGTTTTTCAGGCCAAGAGGTCATGACTTCCTCCAGAGGTTGTTTATACGAGAAGGTACCTTCTTATACAACCATGGGAACAGAGGTTTGTACCTTCTCATACAACCATGGGAACAAAGGTTCATACCTTCTCATACAGCCATGGGAAAAAATGTTAGAGGACCTCATGGGATTCCTCCTTGTTGTTCTCGAATTCCTTTTCAATCATCTAGAAGGGCCAAGTGTTGGATTTCTTGAGCACAGGATTTTTTTGCCGAGTTTGGATTTCTTGAGCATGGAGTCATTCTGTCCAAGCGGTCGCAACTTGAGAATGGGATCTTCTTCATCATAATTATTTACTCATTATTTTTGCTTCACCATGGCCTGAATTAGATGGCATGCATCTCACCCTTCAGATAATCTTCGAGACTGCAATTAAATTAGGTTCTTCTATAACTTAAGTTGTTTTACATACGGTGGAGCATGAAGCCACGACTCCATGCAACATGTTGAGTGGACTACCCTATCCTTCAGTGTTGTCATTAGCGTATTTCCATTCCTGTCTTTCGTGAACCTGCAACATATCAGTTGTAGTGTCAGAAAATTCAATTGTTTTGTAGCATTGTCAGATTGTAATCAGTATAGAATACCCACTAAGATAATTGTTTTTTATTAAATAATTTTTATTTCTAACAATTGAGTTTAAAAAAAAACTCACGATAAGGAAATAAAGTCAAATAAAATCAATCTCAGCCAATCCAAAATTATATTTCGGAAATTGTATAAATAAGAAAATAATTTTGTTTTTAAAAATAAATAGAATTAATATAGAATTTGACAAAAAGTGAATGAATTAATAGTGGTCAAGCAAAAAGCACCCTTTATTGTAGCAAATTGCATTAACTAATGGATAGTCAAAGGGTGTTGACCCGGGGCGAAAGCTATAGTCCCTGCCCTTAGCTGGGGCCAGGGACTAATAAGAGAGGTCATTTTTTTTTCTACTTACATTTCCAACACACCATGATATGTGATTTAATATGCCTCACTATCGAATTTGTGCTTCTTATATATGTATTTATTTGCATCAAAATGACAGACTCACTCTATAAGAAGATAACTTTGGTTATCATGAGGGATGAGGGAGTTACACATACAATGGTCAATACTACAACCAACACACACGTATTTCAAAACTTATAATTTCATAATAAAATATCGTATTTCAAAACTTATAATTTTAGAATAAAATATCTTACAAAATATGTAAAGAAAACTGACTCGAAGTTTGTTAAATGAAGTTTGTAAAAGAAAACTGACTCGAAGTTTGTTAATAAGAAACAATAAAATCAAGAAACATGAGAAGCCATAGCTTCAACATTAATGAGTGTTGTTTTTGTTAGATGCTTATGTATCTATAGAAAAGAGAACTAAATACGCCTAAGTGTCCTTCAAGATTGTTCTGCAGCGAAAACGTTCCAGAGAAATATCAATATCGGAATTGGATATATAATTAAGGATGGTATGTGGCCTAGTAAATCTCTTATAGAGAGTTGGAGACCACCACACCAATTTCTTTTGACTCTTCGAGTGCAAATCTACACCAAGAAATCGATGATATCTTTTTTTCTGCAGAAGAAAAGTTCCAGAGATGTATCGATAGTGAGAATTTTTATGTATTGAATTTTTGGGTTGACCCAACTATAGTTAAGAGAGATTGGTGGAAGCGTCGATTTTATTCTTAGCACATTTTGTATAGATTTAATGGATGGTCATTTAGAAAGAGCGAGAGTGCAGAGTAATAAGGTTTTGTTTTTTGCTACAAAATTGTAGCGGTTATAACTACTACATCTATGATATGATGAAATGTATCATAGATGAAGTAGGAATAATCATTGTAATTTGGTCGCGCAAAACAAAACCTAATTCTGCTAACAAAAGAAACCATATTTACCTGTATAAAGTCTACAATATAATGTAAATGGGAAATATTAGGGTTAGGGTTTTGGAGGAATGATTGTTTGATCAATGAAATTTTAATAGACAGAGAGGAATATAAAAGAAATGGAATACATCTAATCAGAAAACCAAACCAAACGATGAAATTTAATAAAGAGAAAGAAAGATCAACAACATTTTCTAACATGTTTGTTGAACATCCTATGTGATTAATGTTATGCCTTTAAGATTGTTCCCTTCATTACTCTCACATATTTCTTGTTATGCCTTTAAGATTGTTCCCTTCATTACTCTCACATATTTCTTCATTGTACTCCTTTATGATACCTTGGTCCAATTCTAATCAGCTTCTGCAACCACACAGAAAAGGGAAGAAATGGTGAATCTTTGTTTACATAAACGTGAGGCTCGGACATGGAAAAAACACCCATGAATTGAAACAATAAAGACGGGAAATTACATGGGAATGGTAAAGGTAAAATCATGAACCATTGTATTGGGAATACACACTGTAAAAATAAACACGACGACATTCACAGTGAGCAGAATCTAGAGTAAAAACACACACACAGTAAAGGAAATCTAACATTATTTTTAAGTCTCCACAATTTATTAAAAATGACATTCATATTAAAAACGCATGCACAACTAGTAAAGAAGGTGGAGCAGACAGTGCCCCACTCACCCATGAGCAATGAACTCCTCATAAAAAGGGGAATCAGACAAAGCCCCAGTAAAAAAACTAAATGCAGTAAAAAACCAAAGCACAATAAAAATCCCAAATGCAATAAAACACCTAAATCTAAAGTGAATTGTCATTGTTATGCTAATCACTTTAAACACCATTTTTAATGACGAACGAACATCTTTTGTCATGCAAGGAAGTTAATGCTTGAAATCATCACATCCTTTCATTTATTGTGATGAAAAAGAATATTCAAAGAATATGAGATTGTTTACATTAAAATCATGTCTATGACTAAAAGCCCATTAATTTTGGTCATTTCCAATAGTGTATGTTTTTCAACATAAGCATAAGCATACTATCTTCCATGCATAATGCATATTAAAAAACTATGTTTGATTTAACCTTTAACATGAGAACCATGAATACTGCTTATTAGTCCCTATGGGAGGGACTATAGTAATTGATCACTCATTGACTCACTATTAATTCTTTGATTGACTTAAAAAATTTTAACTTAGGAAATTTTTTATTGTAATTAAAATATATATATTTATCTACCATATTATTGGTTGAAAAATTGAACATCATATTTTCTAGGTAGGAAATGCACTAAAAATATATATGTACATTAATAAATATATATGTGCACCTAGATTGGAGCCTGATTTCCATTAAGTTTGATCTCTTGACTACGAATAATGTTACCGATAATAAGGAGAACCCATCTGCCACACTAGATATTGGGCCATCGGGTCCTTCAGTGGATGAAAATACTTTTAGATAACTGAGGGTTCGATTTGATAGACCAGGCTATCGGGGTTTTAGGCACCCGGGGTTCACTTTGCAACATAATAGAAAAAAAATCGATCTGACTACACACGAGGAAGTACAATTTCACGTGAATTTTGTTGGATATGGCTTTTGAACCTCCACGAAATGGTGGCACTTTCAGTGTAATTTAGTCCCAAAGAAGGGACTATATGTAATGTACCCAGCCTCCTATCTCGGTACCACGCTCTGATACCAATCTGTAATGTAACCAGGTTATCAATATGCTCTGATACCAATCTGTAATGTAACCAGGTTATCAATATGCTCTGATACCAATTTTTAACGTACCCAGCCTCCTATTTGGGATACAAATATGATACCGATTTGTAATGTACCCAACTTATTGTTGAACAATATCACTCCAAAAAACATATAGTGCGTAGATTACACTCTATAACGTTAATCTACACAGAATCTTGTGAGGTAACGCGCATAATCCCAAGCTAGATTGCGCCACATAAATTTTTCTCTCTAGACACTAGATATAACAACGTAATTAACACACAATACAATTGTGTGCACAAAAATAACTAAATATGTGTGTTGCACCAAAGTGATTATGTGTTCAGTAGTAATCATGTGTTCAAAGTGGTTGTGCGTGCAGTATATTTGTGTTTTATGAATGATTGTGCACGCAATTGTATTATGTGTTAATTATGTTGTTATAACTAGTGTCTAAAAAGGAAAATGTGTGAGGGCATGATCCAACTTGGGATCATGTGCGTTACCTCACGTGTTTCTGCGCATATTAATGTGATAATGTAGAATCTAAGCACTAGATTTATGTTAGTGATGGTAACAAGGTACGTTACAGATTGGTATAAGAGTTGTATCCCAACTAGGAGGTTAGGTACATTACAGATTGATATTAGAGCATTTTGTAGTGTTGGTAAAGGGGGACATTACAAATTGGTATAAGAGTTGTATCCCAACTAGGAGGTTGGGTATGTTAAAGATTGATATCAGATCATATTGGTAACGTGGTTACTTTACAGATTGGTATCAGAGCACGGTACCCAGCTATGAGGCTAGGTATATTACAGATTAGTATCAAAGATCTAGTTCAACACTGAGCCTACATTGGTCGTGTATCTACTTAAGGAAAAATGTGTACTGGTAAGTGGATGAATTTGGAATTACAGTGCAACCATGGTGCGCATAAAATAAAATTGTGCAAGTGTGCACACTAAATTTTGACATTGTGGGGTGTGACAGTAGAAATGCGTAGAAAACAATGGTGCACGTGTGTGCACACTAAAATTAGGGGTTGTGCGGAGAAAAACTTGTGTTGCATGCATAATATTGATACGAAATGTATATGTTGAATATGGACATCGCACATTGGTACATGTTGAATAGCAATGTGCACATGGGCTTCAAAAGAAAGAAAGAAAGAGTAAAGGGGTATTTGGGTGAATTTCAAATAACCATAATTTACTACGCAAGTCTCATAAATTCACAAGGGAGTAGTCAATGAGAAATTTTTGGACAGAGGATTCAAATTATTCACCCAGAAATTTTGAATTGGGACGTTAAAATAATCCAAGAATCAGAAGAAAAGATTCTGACAAAATGGTGCAAATTTTTCATAAAGTCATTGCATGAATTTGTCTAACAAATCTTATTGCCTACACATTTTGTGGAATTAACAAAAATTATATCAGGATGGAATCAACATAGAGATTCAAAAGCATGGAGGATGTGCAAAGAACTTACATCCATGATGATGAATTCAGGGGTTTGTATATTGGTTGGGTATTGATAGTACATAATCCAATGAGCATAAACAAGGAAAGGAGGAGCACATAAAATTGGTAGAAACCCTAAAGGGAATGCAAAAAGATGTCCAAAGATATAAAGTTGATAATGAGAGGATTATGAAAGCCAAGGAGTAGCACGATGACTTCAATATCAAGTTGATGAAAATATTGGACATAATATAAAACAAAATGGATAAAGAGATAGATTCAAGTAGGTCAAGGAGTCGCAGGTCTCATGATGAGAGAAAAAAACCAAGAAGTGTTAATAGGCATCACCATCACTCACCAAAGAATTCATTTAGGAAAAAGCGCAATAGCTCAAGTCCATCTCCTATTAGAAAGAATAAGAGAAGGATTGGGGTGGGTGAGCTATAGGGAGAAATGAATAAGATCAAGCCTCCTACCTTTGATCGCAAGCACAAGAAGGATGAAGATGTAGAGACCTGGATGTTGGGAATGAGGGAGTACTTCCAGGTGCATAATTACTCTACACGGGAAGAAGGGAGAATTTTCATCTATCAGCTAAAGGGAAATGTATCAATGTGGTGGGATTAGTTTGTGCAAGTGCAACATATTGATAATAAGAAGGTTACTTGGGGAGATTTTAAAAGGTATTTTCAAAAGAAATACTTAACCAAGCGATATTATGACAAGAAAATGAAGGATTTATTTGAACTCAAACATGGGAGTATGACAAGAGATGAGTATGAAAGAAGAGTCTTAAAGTTGTTGAAATATGTTTCATTCATCAAGGATAGAAAGTTGAAATTCATAGGTACCTGAGTGGGCTTCCATCAAGTACAAGATGCAATATGATGACCCTAAGACATTGGAGGAAAACATAAGGTGAGTTAAATTTCCCTATGATCAACAAAGGGGAAGACCGACTTTCCAAAAGGCTTGGGAAGACAAGAAGAAAATAAATATAGAACATAGGAAAAAGGGGACTAAGACAAACAATTTCATAAATACTTATCAAGGACAACCAACTCCCAAGGAGCCCAGAATGACTGAGACAATGGGGTAAATACCAAGACAACCACCTATTCAATGTTGGGTTTGTGGGGGAGACCATATGTATAGATATTTCGCTCACAAAAGTGAAAAAGTGAGGACTGTTCACAATGCACAACAAGATGGAAGAAATGTGCCAAGGATATACGCAGCCCTGAATAACAAGCAAGTTGATTTTCGGTCGTGCGTGATTGAAGTGGAAGGTAAGATTAATGACCAACCCATTACTATTTTAATTAATTTAGGAGCTAGTCATAGTTATCTATATCCTAAGATGGTGTAAATATTCCAATTTCCAAGAAGAAAGCTTGGGAAACCTTGGTTGGTGTAGTTAGCTACAGGAGAAAAAGGGAAAATTAATGAGATGGTTAAGGCATGTCTAATGGATATGAATGGGCTAAGAAGAAAAGTTGATTTGAATATCATACCTTTGGGCTGTTATGATTTCCTCATTGGTATGGATTGGTTGGACCAACATCCTGTCATTATAGACTGCTACAATAGGGAATTTACTTGTTTGGATGAGGAAGGAAATTTAAGAACGGTTCAAGTCATTCCAAGAGCTGTAATTATCAGAGAAGTTTCATCCTTGTAGTTGAAGAAAAGCTACAGGAAAGGATGTCAATTATTTGCAGTGCACATGGAGGAGACACCTAACGATAAAGTGTCAAATTTTGAAGAATGAATTGTAGTAAAAGAATTTGAAGATGGCTTTAAAGAAATATCAAGGTTTCCACCGAAAAGAGATTTTGATTTCTCTATAACTTTGATGCCTAGAGAAACCATTGTATCTAAGACTCCTTATAGGATGAGTACACCAGAGATGAAGGAATTGAAAATGTAACTTGAATATTTTTTGAAGAAGGGATATATATATGCCCAAGTGTGTGACCTTGGGGTGCCCCAATATTGTTTGTGACGAAGAAGGATTGTATGTTGAGGATTTGTATTGACTTAAGGAAGTTGAACAAAGTAATAGTAAAGAACAAGTATCATTTGCCAAGGATAGATGACCTCTTTGACCAACTTAGGGGTGCAAAGATATTTTCAAAGATTGATCTCAAATATGAATATCACCAAGTGAGAATTAAAGAAGAAGACATCAACAAGACTTCCTTCAAAATGATGTATGGCCATTATGAGTTTACAGTGGTTCCATTCAGGTTGTCAATTGCACCATTTGTCTTCATGTGTTTGATGAATGGTATTTTCATAGAATACTTAGATAAGTTTTTCATTGTATTTTTGGATGACATACTTATTTACTCAAATTCTGAAGAATAACATCAACAACACTTGAGGATGATGCTGCAAGTTTTGAGAGAACATCAATTATATGCAAACTTGAGCAAGTCTCATTCTACTAGACGCATATTCATTACTTGGGTCATATCATTTCATAAGAAGGGATAGTTGTGGACCTAGAGAAGATAAAATCCATTGAAGGATGGCCAACACCAAGGAATGTCGCAGAGGTGAGGTCTTTCATGGGACTTGCAGGGTACTACATAAGGTTTATTGAAGACTTCTCAAAGATTGTGCATCCATTTACATGCTTGCAAAAGAAAGGTGTGTGATTTGAATGGACTCTGGATTGTGTAATGAGTTTTCAACACTTGAAGAGTTTGTTGACAAGTGCGTCAATTTTGAGAAATGTTTATCCTAATGAATACTTCGATTTGTGCATGGATGCATGAAAGGAATGAATCAGTGGAGTCCCTAGTCATAATGGGCATGTGGTATGCAATGAATCAGCAAAATTAAAAGACCATGAAAGGCACTATGTTACTCATAATTTGGAATTGCCAACCAGAGTGCATGCCTTGAATATGTGGAGGCACTACCTCATGGGAAAACGATTCGAGTTGAGGATAGACCATAGCAGTATGAAATATTTGTTTGGATAGCCAAGTTTAAATGTAATACAAAGCAGGTGGTTAGAATTCCTCGGTGAGTATGACTTTGATATCAAGCATATCAAAGGAAAGGAGAACAAGGTGGTTGACACACTCAGCAGGAAGGTGCATGAGATGCATGCTACAACCATTAGCATGTACAAATCATATTTGAGTAATATAATTTTAGAGGTTGTCAAATCTGATCACCGCTATGTGGACATAAAGACAAATTTATAGCAAGGTAAATTGCAAAACAACTTTGAATGTTATGAGCTAAAAAAGGATCGAATCCTCATGTATATGTGCATAGTTTATGTACCAAATGATCAACAGTTGAAAAATATTTTATTGTTAGATATGCATAAAGTTTCTTATGTTGGACATCCAGGCTACTATAAAACAATTGTAGCGATCAAAAAGAAATGTTGTTGTCTAGGCATGAAAAAGAAGGTTGCTAATTTTATTGTTAGATGCCTTGAATGTCAAAAAGTCAAGGTTGAGCACAGACATCCAACTAGTTTGCTACATCCTTTCCCCATTCCTGAGTGGAAGTGGGAAGTTGTGACCATGGATTTCATTAATAAGCTCCCTAGGACTGTTAAGCAACATGGTTCCATTATGGTAGTGGTGGACAAGCTTACTAAAGCTACCCATTTTATTCTAGTGAAGTCAACTCACAAGGCAACCAACATTGTTGATATATACATGAGAAAAATTGCTAGGATGCGTGGTGTACCTAAGATAATTGTGTGAGATAGAGATCCCAAATTCACATCGAATTTTTGGAAATGGATATTCAAAGGATTTGGAACAAATATGAATTTTAGCACAACCTATCATCCTGAGTCAGACAGACAAACAGAAAGGGTAAATCAAGTGATAGAAGATATGATAAGAATGTATGTGATGGAAAAACCAACACAGTGGGAAAAATATTTACCTTTGGTTGAGTTTGATTATAATAATGGGTATCAAGCATATCTAAAGATGAGTCCATTTAAAGCACTTTATGGAAGAAAGTGAAACACACTAGTGAGTTGGTACAACCCAACAGACCACGCAGTGGTTGGGCCAAATCTTCTTTGAGAAATGGAAGAGAAGATGCTGAAGATAAGGCAGAATTTAAAGGCTTCCCAAGACAAGCATAAAAGTTGTGCAGATAAAGGTAGAACCCACAAAGAGTTTAAAGTGGGTGACCATGTGTTCTTGAAAGTAAAAGAAAGACGCAGTTTCTTGAAGTTGGGAATTTTTTCTAAGCTGGCAGCACACTACTATGGACCATTTGAAATCATAGATAAGATTGGTCATGTCGCATTTATGCTTTCATTTCCTACATCCTTGTGTATTCATAATTTTTTCCATGTATCTTTGCTCAAAAATTACATATCTGATGCTAATCATGTCATTGATTGGAATGTGATTCAGGTGGAGCCAGATGGCGATTTTTGAGTGCGACCGGTTTGCATATTGGATCGGAAAATCAAGCAGCTCCCAAATCGAGCCATGTAGCTAGTAAAGGTCCAACAGACTTGGTATTGTCCTAAGGATGCAACTTGGGAGTGCGAGGATTCTATGCGGGTAGAGTACCCACAACTTTTTGAAGACTTCTGAAGTTTTTGTATGTACATATGTATATAATGCATTGAGGACAATGCATAAATAATGGGGAGGGGAATGTAATATCCCTAATTTGAACCCTAATTGTAAATGAAATTGCAAATGTACATTTAGGTTGGTGAGTTGTTGGCACCAAGTGTTGGTTCAGCTTTGCACGCACCTGAAATTGTAAATGTACATTTAGGCTGGTGAGCCATTGGCGCCAGCTTTTGGTTCAATTTTGCGTGCACCTGAGTAGTGCACGAGGATTGTTTTCCAAAGAAAGAGCACCTTATACTAAGGAATTTTTTCGATTATCAAACATTATCTTGGCATTAGGAATCATTTTTCCTTGGGGGAGTTTAAGCCCCAGCTCGGGGGTGACTTGTTGATGAAATTATATGAGAAACAGAGTCTATGGATGGGAGGAATGTCTGAGCTCTTCACACAGTTGGTGACTCTTTATAAAAAGATAAGTGTTATTTATGTGCTTATCTAATTTACTGTGTGCTTATTTACCTATGCATGATATGGGTTTATTTCCTATATGACGTTGCATATAATTAATTTTCGTTATTTTGTATGATGTTGTTTGTACATGTAAGCATGATGTTATGAATTATTTGTTGTCGCACATGCAGAATATGATAGTTATTGAGTTTCATGTTAGTTAAATTTGTAATAATGGTCATGAGTTTCGAGGAAAGGCTAGAATGGTAATGCGCACAATGAAATAATTTGTGCATGTAAGAGATTGGAATCATTGTGCTCATGGGAAAGAAATCCGCGTGCACAAAAAGAACTGAATCTACTTGCAACACCAGAGTGGTTTCGCTCACAATAGTAATCATGTGTTCAGAGTGGTTACGTGCAATATGTTTGTGTGTTCGGAATGATTGTGTGCCCAATTGTATTATGTGTTAATTTTGTTGTTATAACTAGTGTCTAAAGAGGAAAATTTGTGAGAGTGTGATCCAACTTGGGATCATGTGCGTTACCTCATGTGTTTCTGCCAAAAATAATGTTATAGTGTAGAATCTGCACACTAGATTTTTGTTAGTGTTGGTAACGGGGCACATTACAAATTGATATCAAAGTTGTATTCCATCTAGGATTTTGGGTACGTTAGAGATTGGTATCATAGTTGTATCCCATCTAGGAGATTGGGTTCGTTGCACTATAGCTATCAGTCACTCGTTTTAGATAGCTTCTATGCACATTTGTAGACACTTGAATTTTAGGCACATAAACAACCGTATTGGAAGAAATGTTTAGTGTTACCTCCCTATTGTGCCATCTTTGTTGAGAGTATGTTTGACCATTTGATACGTTTGGAAGTGTATAGACTTGAAATAGAAAATCATACATCATATTTTTTGGATCCCAGGTCGATCCTTACAAATTGTCAATCTGTGTGTCAAACCAGATAGTTGTCTATGACATCCGCAGAGAGCTACAATCCTACCTTGAATTTCTTTAGGGATCTCTAGAAATGCTCCAGACTGAACCATATGTTCCTGAATGGAACACACGGCCCACCCATTATTCTCACATCCAAAGTTGATAGATTGACCCATGACAAGGGGGAACTATGTAGATGCATTCGTAAAGTCTCTTTCACCACCACTTGAAGACAAGATAGCTTTGGAATATCGTCATTCCTGAAGCTTCGTTCACATTCAACCAGACGGTCCAACTTAGGTGCTATAAGTTTCACATAAGGCCAGAATGGTAACCTATAAAAAAATAAAACACAACCCAAAACTAAGATATTGGGCATTGAGAATCCATTAGTTCAGAGATAAATTTAGCGGACATTTGTCTTCTTACCATTCTAGCACCCAGGAGAAGAATATATCAAGTAATGTATTGAACAAGTACAAAACCCAGTACGTCAGTCACTGCTGATCATCAAGACGATATGGACTCTATATCTCTTTAATGGAGGAATATTTGAAAAAAATAAGAAAACCCACTACATTTATCAGCAAAATACAGAGACAAGGCCATGATTACACAACTGGCTACAATTCCACTCATTCCACTATTGGGTTTTACTAAAACAAAATATTAAAGCAACCCAGGTGAAGAAAAAAGGGAATTGGGTACTTATAGAGGATATTCCCCTTCCTTCATAGGCCTTGGGTCAGCGACCCAAGCCCAAATTCCATTCTTTTACATTGGTTCATCAACAGTAAATAAAGCTCGTAATGAAATCCCATATAGTGAGGAAAGAAATGGGAAATAAAGTCTTGTTTCTTCCCTTTTGTTTCTTCAATGGGTTTCTGATTGATTTGAAAAGCCTTATAAAAATTGTAGCAATGAATGACTTACTGTGTGGAGAGCAATAAAGCCCACATAGGTTGATGTCATATCTTAGGGGTTAGTTTTGAAAAACGGGCTCAGTGTTGGTGATTCTGCTATAGTGGGAAATGTTGTGTAATTCTCCTCTCGGTGTGTGAATATATCCAATGCTAATTCACTAAATTGGAACTTTTGAATGGATATGTGTTCCCTCCCTGCATACTCTGTGTGCTTGCATGGATGTTGAGTGGGAAGCCATTAATGTCAGCCTGAGGAGATACAAGCAGATGTGAACTCATTCCAAGATTGGCCCTAGCACCAAGGAGAGAGATAGAACCATCAATTGACCAAGTGTAATGGCTCGCATGTCGCGTTCCATGGCTAGTCATAGCCAGTACTATTCTTTGGAACACTTGGTATAGTTATTATGTTGCATGTAGGAATCGGGTTACACCTGGAGAAAAGTATCGATATTTTGCAATTTTCCCGAAATATATTTTTTCCAACAAATATAATGAAGCTCCCTTTCCATGTCGATGGAACAAGCCATTTCTATGTTGAATTGGTCCACCTTGTTTGCAATCATCGACTAATCGAGCAAGATATTTTTATAATGATATACAGTATACTACTTATACGCAAGTTTTATGAATTGGTTTCTTCTATGCAAGTTTTATGATTTTTGTTTTTAATGCGAGAATAAAATAATGGGAAAATGTGAAGCTACATAGTTAAGTTCAATATGGTTGTATCTTGGATCAATTGTTGGGAGCCTTACCAACACAAACTACGATGTCTGCACACTCAAAGTCCCTATCAAATATCATGGGGCCATCCCACCCATCAACACGACAAAAACAACACATGTTTCCTTTCAAACGTGTTGTTTTTTTATGTTTCTAGTTTCTTGCTACGATACAAAATGAAGATATTGTGGCATCGCTCTTCCATAATTTGAGGCAAGCCCATGCACATGTTGCAGTAGAAATGACATGTAATTAATGATGACATCCCAATAATTGAAACTTGTCATGTGTAATACAAGGTCACTAACTAGGTGGGAAACACAGGCATACAAAAGCAGTTGCATCAACTGGTGAATGTAATTCACAATATATTTATCATAACAATGCCTAATGCTATCATTGTATCCCATCAATATGTATTCCATGATCGATGAACCAACAGAGTATCTTTAATGCAGGCGGTGGCGAATATGCAAATATCATGGTTTCCATTATGTCAAATGATTTTCAAATTGGCAAAAGGGTTGACAACAATCATGGACGGTTGTTTTTTGAATGGCTCTTTTCACTTTTGTTTTATTTCTCTGCTATACTCGATGATATCCCATATTTGCAATGTTCAATTTTTAGTACACGTCGATTATTGAGTTCTCACAGAGGGAAATTTCAATTGTTTGATTGATGTATCCCCACAATGATAATAACAAGACCATGTTGACGTGGTCTCTGTTGCAACTACTAGTGGTATATATTGATATCATACCTTGACACGGCTTAAAGCAAATGTAAGATGAGGAATATGGGCAAGTGTAGGAACATAGGCTTAAAGTTGATGCCTTGCCACTTCACTCGCAACATGAGTTTTGGCAAGATAGATTAATGTAGTTTTGGTATTGGTATAACCATCTTCAAGATGTTGACATACAATGTTGTGATTCAAATTTATGCGTGAATTCAAGTCTATGTGCCAAAAACTTTTTTAACTTGAACCTAAGAACCATGTAAAACGAGTATTAAAGAAATTTGTAGGATGTAACCTTTAACATGAGAACCATGCATGATATTTATTAAAGAAATATGGTGGATGTAACCTTTAACATATAACCAATGATCAAAATTTATAACAGTTGCCTTATAAAGTTTTGAAGTCAAATGGATGCTTTAAAACTTTTATGACAGACATCTTATCATGTTTTGATGTCAAATCAACTGTATAAAAATTCTTCTTAGTTATTGATATGATCAAAAATTATTGGAACTCCATATTTGAGTGATTGAGTGTGTATAATTACACTCTTTTGTAGGTTTTTCAGGATGCTGAATTCATTTATGCATTAAAAAAATACAATTTAAATAATAAAAAAATAAAGATTTTACCTAAATCTGTTTTATATTCCCATAAAAAACGAAATGTATAGAAAAAAATATTCTGAAAGCTGCATTCTGTCACATTCCGGGCCTGCCTACGCGTCACATCTATGTTATAGCGACATACCTGGAATTCCGAAAAAATAATATTTTTCCATTGTCAACGCCAACCGACAGTCGTGCATGTATGGAAGCCATTCACATTATCTGTTGAACCATGGGATCTGTCTTTATGATG
>JZKD02S1673773.1:558689-605165 GCA_000966675.3 Picea glauca | reverse complement strand
ATTCCAATAAAGTACCATTTTCTCAGAGAACAAGTTACAAACAAAATTGTTCAGCTGAATTATATTCCTTCCAAAGAATAGATGGTTGATATCTTTACTAAACCATTAGCAGCGACCCCTTTTGGATATCTTTGTCAAAAATTGGGGGTTATAATTTCTTGTGTCTAATCTATTCACCTAGTCAGGGGGAGTACTTATTGAATATCTGGTGTATTTCCAAGATGCTTATAGTAGACAGGGGGAGTATGTTTTGCAACAGATCAGGGGAAGAATGTTTCTTCTTTGACATTGATGTCAAAGGGGGAGAAAAGAGTTCGGGAGGAGAGTCGAGTCCGAATGCATGTGAGTGCTTGTGTTTCCATCAATGCCAAAGAGGGAGAATGTTGGCAAATATTTAACAGACAGCGAATGGAAAATATTTAATAGACAGTGAATGATTGTCATTGATGGTAAGTACAACAATGAAGATGGAATGAGTATAGGAAGTTTGTAATCGACGGGAAAATAGAAGATAAGTTTAGGAAGACCGAATGATCGAAGGCAACGCAACATTGATCGAATGATCGAAGGCCTGTAAAGTTTGAGAAGCATTTCTGATCGTTGGATCTCATTCAAAATTTCCGAAAGAACGAGGGTTGACAGATCTGAATGTAGACAAGAAGAGCGCTGAAGAGAAGGACAGATCTCAGACGTTAGATCCAAGCGCAGGACCCGACCATCATTGGATCAAGGAGAACCTGCACGCTTTTTAAAGTACAACAAGGAGAAGCGAGCGTACAAAATTCTGAAAGAAGGAGGACCGCCCATTTACGGGTAGGACACGTGGGGATAGATCGTCATTTCATTGACTGGAGAGCCAAAGGAACAAGGTTCCCTAACCTCTTGAAATCACGATTTAATCTGAGCCGTCAGATCAAGGTTGAATCTGGACCGTTAATTCCAGTCCATGTCAGATTTTTGGGGATCGAGAGTTGGAGATGTCAAGTAATATCAACCATAGGAATCTAGAAATCGCGATATGTGAAATCGCGATTTAATCTGAGCCGTCAGATCAAGGTTGAATCTGGACCGTTGATTCCAGTCCATGTTGGAGTTTCGGGAATCGAGAGTTGGAGATGTCAAGTAATATCAACCACAAGAATCTCAAAATCGCGATATGCGAAATCGTGATTTAATCTGAGCCGTCAGATGAAGGTTGAATCTGGACCGTTGATTCTAGTCCATGTCAGAGTTTCGGGGATCGAGAGTTGGAGATGTCAAGTAATATCAACCACAGGAATCTCGAAATCGCAATATGCGAAATCGTGATTTAATCTGAGCTGTCAGATCAAGATGTGATCTGGACCGTTGATCCGACTCCATTACGGATTTTCGTGGATCGAGACTTTGAAGTGACAAAAAACTGAACATCAAGAATGTCGAAATCGCGATATGCAAAATCGTGATTCAATCGCAGCCGTTAAATCAAGATCAGATCTGGACCATTGATCTAACTCCATATCGGAGTTTCACGAATCGCGACATGGAGAGGCAAAGAAAACAATGCAACAAGAATGTTGAAATTGCGATTCAATCGCAGTCGTTGAATCAAGATCAGATCTAGACCATCGAATCATAGGACATGTGGCAAGCGGTCGAAATTTCGCTGACTTGGGGTCAACGGAGCATAGTGTTGAAATTCATGAAATGAGAAATCACAAAAGCGCTTTATGCATAAGCGCGTGGTCATAGCCATTGATCACATCGATGGAAGATGGAGGTAGAATCTAGAGGTGTTAAGCTTGGCCACAGAAATGCCGAAATGAATGCAAGATCTCATGAAGCCAATCCAATGGTGTAGGTGAATTTGAACAAAGATTGGAGGGTTACTATTCTCTCTCACAGTTAACTCCTCAATTATGAATCTATTAGCGAAACAGACTCATGATTGCCAATCAGTTGGCGTTTCAGTTGCTCGGAAAGTTGTCTTTCTTTTGCCTAAGGAAATGTGAAGTGGAATCGTTGTGGGTGTGTGTATAAAAGAATATGAGACAGACTGTGTGGAGTGGGTTGTTCTGTATGAAAAATGAATGAAGTTGTAAGAAAGAGAAAATCATAGAATGTGTTGTGTGAGATTAAGAATATGCATAGTGTGAGATGAAACTCAGAGAAGAGTAACAGATGATGAAGAAAACTTGAAGCAGAGAAGAATAACAGAACAAGTTGAAGCAGAGCAGAATGACAGAACAAGTTGATGCAGAGCAGATCTATTGAACAGACAGAGGAAGAGAAGAATTGCAGAACAGTTAGAAGAAGACCAGATTTACAGAACAAAGAAAGATTGGTAAGAATTGATTTATCTGCGTAGTTGACTGTTTATTTATTCATTCATATTCTAGGGAGGTTGGGAGGTGCTCGGGAGGACTGTTTTCCTCAGAGGTTCAAGTGAGAGCTTGAACACAGGAAGTTGTAGCTTCCATCTGGTTGCAGCCAGAGAAACCAGGGTGGCAGGGTGGTGCAAGGGAAAACAAGTGTTCTCTATTATACAGGTTGGAGCTTGTGTAACTGGAAGTTGGTGCTTCCATCCAGTTTGTGCTGGAACATTAGGGGATTTGGTGCTTCCTTCTAGTGGGTTCTAGAGAAACCAAAGAGTTGGTTCTCTCAAACAAGTTGCAGCTTGTAAAATAGAGGTAGCATCCTCACATTGAGTTGGTGCTCAATTATCGATGATGTACAGAACTTAAAAGACTGCCTATCATTTCGAAGAAGAAGAGGTTTTCTCCCTTTATGGGTTTCCTCGTGAAAATCTGTCTTTGTGTATACCTTATGTGTGACTGTTTCTCTCTACTTTTACTGTCCATATGTTGTATATTGTTGATGATCACTTGAAGAAAGATTAATAATGTTTTAATAGACTTAAGATTGTTTAAGCTCAATGACAACTGATTCACCCCCCCTCTCAGTTGTCTTAGTAATTTCAAGATTTTGAATGGTGATGTGATGGATGGAGGATGGCATCCATAAAATGCCAGAAATGGGGACCTTTTTGATGAAGTATGGAAGGATGTGTTGTACCACCACTTGACCCATTTTGTTTATGCAAAACAATGGAGATATCATTCTAGACATTTATTCACAATATCAGTTTACCCATTGGATTGAGGATGGTAAGATGAGTTGTGAGCCAAATGAGTACCCAAACAAGAAAATAATTGAGTCAAAAATTTCCAGTGAAAATTGGATCTCTGTCACTTACAATAATCTTGGGGAATCCATGTAGATTTTGAATTGTTTCCATGAATGTTGCAGCTACTATACTTTCTTTAAATGGATGATAACAGGAGAAAAAATGGGCATACTTTGTTAGTTGATCCACTACTACCATGATGATGGTATTTCCTTCAGATTTGGGTAAACCTGTAATAAAATCCAATGAAACTTCTTACCAACATTGACTTGGTATAGCTAATGGTTGTAGGAGACTTGGTGTCTTGATTATCTCTCCCTTGTTATGTTGGCATACCAAAAATTTAGACACAAAATTTTGAACATCAATTTTAAGACCCTCCCAAAAAATATCATTCTTGATTCCGTGGTACATTTTCAAGAATCTTGAATGGAATCCTATAGGAGAAGTGTGCAATTCCATAAGGACCTTCTATTTGAGTTGAGAATTATTACATAGATATAGGTGAGCATGATACCATAGAAAATCATTATTCCATGAAAAATTATCTAATGAATTGGGGTCCTCTTGTAGTTGTTGAATGATATCTCTTACCTCTTGATCTTGATTACATTCTATCCTTTTTCCACCCAATCAGATTGTGGAATACAAATAACACATAGTGAAACTTTTGTTTCTTGTTCTTTCCTTGAAAGGGCATCTGCCACAACATTGTGTTTTCCCTTTTTGTAGATAATTTCAAATCCATAACCTAGCATATTTGTAAACCATTTTTGTTTCCCTTTTGAAGATAATAATCTCCAAGAAGTAATTGAAACTATCATGATCTTTTTTTACTTTAAAGCGTTTTCCTATTAGGTAAGGGTGCCATTTCATAATTGCATGCAGTATGGCCAACATTTCTTTTTCATAAATGGGTTTGAGTAATTTTTTTCCTTTAAGTTGGTTTCTTTCAAAGGCAAGGGGCCTTTGTTCTTGCATTATAACTACACAAATTCCATGGACTAAAGCATCACACTCCACAATAAATATTTTTGTAAAGTCACGTGTGGCTAGGATGGGAGTTGTACATATATCCTCCTTAAGTTTTTCAAAATATCTAGTTGTTTCTTCAGTCTAATAAAATGATTCATCATTTAATAATGTTCTTGGAGGTTGTTAGTTCCTAGGCCTGCACCTCTTCCTTCTACTCATCAAACCATCCTATTCATCTACCAACTGAGCTCTTAGTTAGTCTTTCTTCTTCACTGTGTGTGAAGTCATTTGGTTTTATGTCATCCCATTTTTGCTTAATGTTAGTTGTTTTTCATTTTATAAGGTTGAGTCAGGTCTTGATTTCAGTTTGGACAAGTCTTGTCACCATGGTTTATATCACTGATGGATCACAAGAGAGTTAACCTAAGGCTACAAGTGCAAAAGTGTTAATTGCAAGAATGCCAACATTCTTGCAATCAACATACATGCTCTGTTTTAATGAGTTTTCATGGTTTAGATGTATTTTAAGGTTTGAATAAAGACCATTGACACCCAAATCATGCTCATTTGTTCCTAATACCCTCGAAATATTGCACGTTGGTTCCCTGTTCAATTTTCAATGCAAGTTTTAAGCGAATCCTAAGTGGCACATAGTCTTGAACACCATTATCAACAGAGGGATCTAGGGAACGATGATACCACCACGAGAGCGCTGACAGCTTCATATGGTAGATCCAGTAGGGATCGAGCTGTTCGAAGACATACCAGAGATCAGGGACATATTCATGAGGGGCGAGTGGTACGTTTTCATATGTTCTTTAAATGGACACCATACATAAATCACTCTAATTTTTTCACAGAATTTTGATGGATTCCAAGCACAAGTTCGAGATGTAATCATCCACGTAACAAAGAATTCTATTGCAGCAACATGTTCTCTCCCTATCAATGGTGAGATGTGGTTCAAGAAATGAAAGTTACCAGTTGAAGTGTGCAACCGTTTCCTAGTAGCAAAGAATTAGAGCGCATACTGGAGCCAGGGAATCCCGATCCAATGGATGAGAGAGGAATGGAGAGGCATCATGTCGAAAATATAGAGGTACATCATTGGAGAAGGTAGGTTTTCGATTATCCATTGCTATCATCTCATATTTCTCATGCATCTAAATGGTGATAAGGAGATGAATCTCCCATTTTTCCTTCTGAAAAGCATAAACAAGATGGCCAAATGAGTCCATAACTATCCACAAAGTGCTCATAAAAGCCTCTACCATCAAGGATTTATAAAAATACTAGTTATACATGTTCTCAGTGAATTGAAAATATCTTAGGCACAAATTTTAGTATCTCTAGGGTTACAGGATGGAGAGACAAAAAATTAGCAACCATCAGAACATGAAATTGAAGTTCCCTAGGTAGCTAGGGTTTCCACAGATCATATAAGCTCATTAAAAACCATCCATCATTCCAAAGAACAGACCCTACCTGCAAAAAGGAGGACCAGATCTGTCAAAGGAAGATCCATAACTATAGAGAAGGATTAAATACGTCAGTGGCAACTGAGGTCATCCACAATGAAATAGAGGGTGAGAGAAGATGATAAAGTATATGTCAGAAAGGGTAAAAAATAGGTTTTTCCAGTAGTCCAACCATCTCCTAAGCATCTTGATGTCTAACCTATGCCCATTGGTATGCAGGTAGAAAAATATCATAAAATGAAACTAAGAAAACAACAAAATAATAAGAAGGTTAGTCCTAAAGAAGCTACAATTGAATTTGTATCATATGACACACATATTGGAGAGCCTCCCGAGGAAAAACAGGGAATAAAGAAAAAGGGGAAATAGGTCTCAGGGATTCCAAGTAAACCAAATCAGAAGACCAGTTTGACCAACCAGCTGAGGCTAAACTACAAAGAATTGTTTAACCCATCCTTCAAGGAGAAGAAGTTGATTGTAATATAATATCAAGACATTGGAGAAGAGCCCTTTGGGTTTACCAACATGGAAGAAATGTCCATACACACTTTGAAGGAAATGACAATAGACAAGGCCAAAAAAAATCACAACAAGGGACAGAGCTCAGGTATTAATCCTTCTAATTTAGAAATAGAGTACACCATAGGTATAGAAACAGAGCATGCCCCATAGCAATATTTAGAAGAGATCGAACCAAAGGAAGGGGGAAATGTTGAGGGTAAATGAGCCCGTGAAAGACAACATTAAAATAAAAACTGAGAAGAATCCAAGGTATGAGATTAGACCTAGGAAACCTAACCTCTCCATTGATATCAAAAGGTCTGCTACTGAGGAAGATCATGAACTAAAAACTAAGTACATAGTAAAAACAAAAATCAAGCCTCAAGCTGAAGGTAACAAGGAAATGGAGGAAAGTAAGCAGCAAGTGGAAAACCTCAAACAACAGAATGAGAGTATGAGGCAACAGATTCAAGAAGTGAAACAACAATATCAAATACTTGAGATGCAACATTCAAAATTATAGAGAAATCACCAACATTTGCAAAAAACACTTCAAAAGACCTGCATGTTCCTAAAAGAAATCATCTAAGTTGGTTGTTGTCAACAAGTAGGAAAATTTGAAGCATGTGGAAGTTTTTCTCGAGTGTTGAAGGCCTTTCTCCAGTTAGTGGCATATGTGTGGATCCATGTGAAGTCAACAACAAGTTCCATCCTTTGAAGATTTTTTTTGTGCACCTCCTACACTCTAGTTATCAACAATGACTCTAGTTTTAATTAGAGAATCTTTTTCTTTAGTTTGAGATACTACAACCAGTTGTAATGTGATGTATTTTTTATAAAAACATTATTTTGTTAGGTTGAGGTTGTGGGCCCAAAAAAGGGGATTTGTCCCTAAAAATTAGCATCTAAACTTTACTTCACTCAATGTAAATAAGTGTTCTTGAAAAGTAATCATAACTAATGGTGAAGTTTAAGATCTACATACCTGAATGTAATGAATATATTAACCCTATAATTTAGGATCTGAGATAGGAATTCGAAGCCTTTTTGGTGAATAAACAGAAGAATATGTGAATGTAAGGGGTTCAACTTTTTGGGTGTATCAAGCTACTAGGATATAGACTGGGCTTATGAAGTGTAATATCTGCAAAGTTTTCTACTCAGTGAATATAATTTCTGGTGAACAAACTATCTTTCTCAATATTGCCTGTCTTTTCTTCTTATTTGGATGCATGTTGAATGTTTTGAAAAGAAAATATTCTTTCTCTTTCATCTAATGTGCTTACACCCTTTGGATAAATTTACTCCAAGTATTGTTTTAGGTTTAATGCAATGTGTTAGATCTAAAATTTATAGCTAGAAGTGACAAATTGCTTGCTTGTTAGCATTTTTATGTTCTACTTTTATATCTTTTATCTGCTACACCATAATGCATGCCACTGACTAAGGGAAACATTGTAGTGAATATTGTGGAACAGTCCAATTAGACCCATTCCCTTGAAGCTCATCCACAAGCTGACCATCAAAAAAAATAAACCAAACTTATAACAACCAATCATCCCAATAATTGAGGTGGCCTAGCTCTGCCCTTAGTAGTCAGGTGCAAACCTTAGGACCAACATCTTTTGGCACCATTTTTGGGGAACGGAGTAACGAAGTAATCTTTCCCTAGGATAACGACAATGATCATATCTGATCTTTGATGGTGAACAAAGATCAAGGACAAAAATGACTTCCATCTTTCACCTGGTGACTCCACTGAATGTAAATACAATAAAGGAATTATGGATCCCAAGAAGGGATTCAAGACATAAAAATTTGAGCATACTAAAGCCTCAAAATCCAACCTTGATCCTAAATGTGACACAAAAACTTCTAATCCATAGAGACAACTAAGAAAATCCACACTTTCTCAAAGAAATTCGTTATCATCCTGTTGGCATAGGGGCAGACACAGGGTTCAACGCTTCAACAATGCACCAACAAAACCCTAACTACCGGCCCTTTCGACAACACCTGCGAAGCAGATGAAGTCTCGCTCGAGGTAGAGGAAGGGGGGGTTGTAGGACTCAAGTGTCTACAACCAAGCTGGGACACAGATCTGTGATTACAATACTTAACAGAGGACTTATCCAACAACATGCATTAGATTATGATCCTCATTTACATCGCATATTTAACCCTAATTATAGAGTAGAGAAGTAATAACGAAGATCTAACACTTCCAATCACTTTAGCACATAGAATTAGCTCATATCTAGAATTCATTCGCATCATTAAGAACTAAGATACAAAATCAGATGCATTCATTATACATAACATCAACAACACTAAGCAAATAATCACATAACAACATCGCACAAAGCATATCGAGACACATGATATACGTGGTTCACCCCAGTGTGGGGCTACGTCCACCAACTTCTTCTTCTTCTTTATTAGTCTTTGATCTCCTTACATTCATCTACTCATGTGCACAAAGCCACAAAGTCCAACTCCGCAGTGGACAGGTGATCTGCGCACAACACACTAGATCCACCTTCCTCAAAATTAGGTAAGGGCACAGAGCCAACTCCTTGATAGCACAAAGTCTCACATAGTCTGTCTGCACAATGCACTTACAACTTCTTGCAATGAGCCAATATTAACCTACTATTCACTTAGCCACTAGTAGTTATGCACTAAGATGATTCTAGTACTTCTTACATCGCTTAGCTACCTATTTATACATTTACACAAATGCCTAAAACATGGGTAAACCCACGGGCCGACATCCCATACCCATTACATAAACCCTAACAACCCTTTGCTAGGTCCACAAGCCCGCAAAACAAGCGAGATCCCACGATCTCCGCTTTGCCTGGGCGCTCCATCTTTGACCAGCCAGTCGAAGTCCAAAAAGTGGTCAAACAAAACCAATGTTTCCTCAAAACTTGGTCAAGGTCCAATAAGCCCCCAAAACTCACCTGTGACTCGTCTCGAGTCACTCAGATCTGGGCAGTGCTACTTTGAAGGCCTAGAGCTTAGCTCGAGCTACCTCGACTTATTGCATCGCTAGAGCCTCCTTCTCGGTGAACTCTTGAATCACTTGCTCAGTAACAGGCCCTTCCAGGCGTTGTTCTACTGTCACAACTAGTTGGTCTAGCTGTGAGCCTTGGCCTTCGATCTCTTCAAAAAGAATGCAGGCTTCATCTTGCACTGGATGGAGTCTCTGTTTCACTTCCATGAATTTTCTCTGGATAGTAGTAACTTGTTGTTGGATGGAGAACTAATCCTATAATCGCTTCATTTTCTCAACTGCAATAAGAAGCTTCATCTGCACTTGCATGGTGGATGCATGCTACTTCACCTCCTGGAGTTCTGCTTCCAGTTTCTTCAGCTCTGGATCTTCTGCAAGGCGCTCATAGGTCTGCGCACTTCGATCACTTAGTTTCTTACACTTTGAGGTGAGTGCCCTGATTCTTTCTACTGCGTTTGTAGCAGCTTATTCCCTCTGATCGCACACTTATTGCGGAGTGCTCGACACCGCTTGGATATCTAGCTCCAGCTTGAAGTTGTTGAATGGCCTCAACGAGTTTCCCCACTTGTATCTAGGTTGACTCTTCTTCCTCCTGCGCCAAGCCCAGAACAGAGCGAAGTTCTTTAGTTACTGCCTCTTTGATTGCAATCTTCTCTGCAAGCAGTTGGTCTTTTTCTTTCTATATCTTCACATTGTTCTGCTCGAACTTCACTTGAATTTCATTTTTCTCCTTCTGCACAACTCGAAGTTGCTCTAGGACCTCCTCCTTTTCTTTCTTCAAGGCCTCTATGGCCTGCTCCTTTTATTCTTGGACTCAACGAAGTTGAGCCTCTGTTGCATCTGCTAATATTCATAATTGGGTGGGTTCATCCCCCAATTCTTCAATTTTCGCGGAAGAAGGCACAGTAGGTACTGCATGGCTTGAATGGATAGCTTGATGTATGTCCTTGAGCTCCTTCTCTATTCTGTCATACAGTGTTTCTTGCTTTGCTTCATGTCTCTATAGGATATCCTCTGAAGCGTCCTCTACGGCTACGATGATGAGATCGACATCATCCACTGTGAGCACATTCTTTGACTGAGGCTTATTGGCTCGGGTCTTCTTCCGTGCTGAGGGATTCTAGGGAGAAACCTTCCTTTTCTTCGATGTTTTGGCCTCAGTACGGGGGTCCTTTAGCGGTGTCACTTCACCTTTTTCTTACTTGTATCCCTCTTCCCTTCCTTCTTCTTCGTTCACTTCGTCTCTTGCTCCTCCTCCTTCAGGTGATTCAAGCCCACTTTCCTCCGATGCACTGTCCTACTCATCACTTTCTATGTTTTGGACGTCCTCCTTTCTCTTCTTTTTCTTCTATCCATCATGTTCAACCCGGGTGACCAATGGACTTCTGATGATGTTGGGGTTGGAGAGTTTTTCATCTTCGACCAGTACAAGGAACTTTGCTAACCATTCCTTAGTGATCTCTTCCATGTCTTCATTGGTCAAAATTACAATCGATGGGGATGCTTGCAATCCGCTAGTAGATGATGCCTGTATTCCCATAGACATGACTCTCTCAGTCATGAGGTTTACAAGTATTTCCTCCACAAAATTCTCTACTGCGCTACGTTCGCCCGACGTGCACACTTGTAATAAAATATATCGAGTAGGCAAACATAAAAGAAATATACTCAAATGGATGGTGAAGTCTATAAATCACAACGCGATATGAAATCGATTCTCTATAAGCTTGGATATCTCCATTTGCAAAAAGTGGTCCCGACGCAACGTCCGACGGGTTAAATAAGAAGCATCATAACGAGTTCCTCCAACGGGTAGGAATGCCTTAATCAATACGAATCTATCCGTTATGGCGTGGTCTCAACAGTCCAATGGTGATATTTTCGGCAATAACTGTGTTTCTTGTTGTTTTGGAGTGTTAGTCTAACGGTCAAGGCACCTCCAACGGTCACATAGCTTTGTCGTGGAAAAGTATCATTCTGCGTGGTTCTTCTATTCCGGTGAGGTTCAAGTTCTTCAAGCCTGCCTCCTACGAAGTCTTCTCTAGAACTTCTTGTAGTTTTTCTAACTTTTCTTTCTTCTTACTGATCTTTCTTGCCTTCTTTCCTGTGATCTGAGTCTCTGGATTCCTCTTTCCATTCTTATTCTTATCTTTTCTTAGCGTAGTGACTTCGCGTTGTTGATGTCCTTTCAAAGGGTTCATAGATAATACCTCTTTTCTTACTAAGTCATGGGTGGACATACTTTCTTCTTGCATGGATAGGTCCTTCAATCCTTCTTGTGCTCTTTCAAAGTTGACAACTACTTCTCTTTCATTCTACTACTTTGACTCAACTTCTTGTTCTTCTATCAGTCGATATATTCTTCGAGCTATGAAATCCCTTAGTTCTTTCCTTTTCTTTTCTATGGCTTCCTCCTTTTCTTTCCTTTTGATCTAATCCTTCTCAATCCAAGTCTTTCCTAATAAAAGTGGAAAATGGGCATTGTTCTCAACAAACCTAATAACTTTGAAATCCTCTTCTATTGACGTTTCGTGAGAAATCATAGGTATATTAGTAACTCTTCCACATAGGGTTATCATCTTTCCTTTAAACAAGCCTATCCTTCCCAATGAAGGTATCATAGAAGGCTTTCCCAAACTTTCCCAAGTTCTTTCTGTCATAATATTCACATGTGTTTCTTCATCCAATACACAGTCTATGTCAAAGTCTTCTATTCTTGTAACTATGCGTTGTTTTTCTTTTAGGATCTCTAGTAAACTGATGTCTATGTGATCATCCATTTCTTCTTTTAACTGTATTAACATGGTCTCTGACTCTTTTTTTGTATGATTCTTTAACATATCCTTAGTTTCTTGACCTTATTTATAGTCTTCTTGTCTCATTTTCATCTTTTCAACTTTCGCAATCATCCTTGGGAAATCCTCAACCTCATGACCAATAGATTTACAACAAAGACAAAGAGGACCTATACCAGGGAAATATTTAGCAAGATGTCTCGGTATTCTGCAATTATAACACAGTGTCAATCCTGTTTTTCTTTTAAACGATCCCCAACCTTTCCTGTATTGCACACTAGGATCAGAGTGATGGACCTGCATTTTGCAAAAAATATTTCTAGGTTTCCGAATCCACTTATTAGTCCAAAAATTCTTTCTATGCATAGGAATAAAATATCTTTCTCTATTTCTATCAAATTTATTAAAATCAACTCTTTCTTCTAACTGTGCCCTAGTTTTCAGACTAAGACAAGATCTATTAAACATACATAGATTCATACTTTCGAAGAAAAAATTTCCACTTATCTTACCTTTACCAGAGCATAAAGCTTTGAGATCTTACCTCAATCTTTCAGATCCAGTTTATTTTATTAGAATTGATATTCACAAGTTAAGTAGAATATTGCACACTACAACAACAGATCTATGCACAAATATTTTTTTCTTCAGTTCCTAGAAATCATAGTTTCATGTCCCGACAACAGAACCATTTGTTGGCACAAGGGTAGACCCAGGGTTCAACGCTTCAACGACGCACCAACAATACCCTAACTACCGACCCTTTTGTCAACACCTGTGAAGAAGATGAAGTCTCACCCAAGGTAGAGGTAGGGGGGGTTGTAGGACTCAAGTGTCTACAACCAAGCTGGGACACAGATCTTTGATTACGATACTTAACAGAGCACTTAGCCAACAACATGCATTAGATTATGATCCTCATTTACATCGCATATTTAACCCTAATTATAGAGTAGTGCAGTAATAACAAAGATCTAACACTTCCAATCACTTTAGCACACGAAATTAGCTTAGATCTAGCATTCATTCACATCATTAATCACTAAGCTACAACATCAGATACATTCGTTATACATAACATCAACAACACTAAGCAAATAATGACATAAGTAACATCGCACAAAGCATATCGAGACACGGGATATACGTGGTTCACCCCAGTGTGGGGCTACGTCCACCAACTTCTTCTTCTTATTTATTAGTCTTTGATCTCTTTACATTCATCTGCTCCTATGCACAAAGCCACATAGCCCAACTCCACAGTGGACAAGTGATATGCGCACAATGCACTAGATCCACCTTTCTCAAAATCAGGTCAGGGCACAGAGTCAACTCCTTGATAGCACAAATCCTTACATACTCTATTTTCACAATGCACTTACAACTTCTTGCACTGAGCCAATATTAACCTACTATGCACTAAGCCACTAGTAGTTATGCACTAAGTCGATTCTAGTACTTATTACATCGCTTAGGTACCTATTTATACATTTACACAAAGGCCTAAAACATGGGTAAAGCCATGGGACAACATCCCATACCCTTTACATAAACCCTAACAACCCTTTGCTGGGTCCACAAGCCCACAAAACAAGCGATATCCCACGATCTTCACTCCGCCTGGGTGCTCCATCTTCGACCAGCCTGTCGAAGTCCAAAAAGCGGTCAAACACGACCAATGTTTCCTCAAAACTTGGTTAGGAACCAACACATCCAAAGGCAGGACAACATCTGAAAAGGATTCCCCTATCCTTAACAATAATCATCCTGAGATTATAATTTTTAAAAATCCCCTTGTAATAACCCCTCATATACCTCGAGCTTCAAATTCTACTTTATCATATCCTCAAGCAACCACCCCAGTATCTCCTCCTAAGCCTCAAAGCCCAGTTGTCCCAAAGATGGTTGTAAACAGGATGGAGTCCATCATTATGGATAGGTATGCACCTTTAGTACTTCCTGAAAACCTAAATGCATTTCCAACAAGAGACTACATGAAATATCTGCCTAGGTACAATGATGAAGGGGATGTCACTGCTGAGCAACATCTCGTATATTTTTACAGCTTTGCAGAAAATTTTAACATTGAACATGTAGACGTTTGGATGATATTGTTTATGTAGATCTTGGATGGAGAGGTAAGGAAGTGGTTTCATGGTCTTCTCCCATACTTTAGTATAGGTATTGAGGCATTGGATGAAACCTTTATAAAACAATGGGGGGATATGAAAGATTACCTGTACTACATCACTAAGTTTGGGGATTTGAGAAGGAAGAATGGTGAGTTTGTTTCATATTTCACTAAGAGGTTTATTAAGATGTACAAAAATATACCTGATGAGATTAATCCAACTGAAACCTCAACCAATATCACATTTTCAAATGCATTTGATTCTAAAATTTCTCTCCTATTAAGGGAGAGAAGGTCCACCACTTTGATATCTATGAAAGAGGAAACCCTTGAGGTCGAGTCTAATATTCTAGAATAAGAAAAATTAGAGACAAAATATGAAAGGGAAAAAAAGAAACATAGAGAAGAGGTTATTTCTTCTTCTTCTAACCCTACAAAATCTGATCCAAAACTTGATGAGATGACAAGAACATTGAAGGATATAACTTCATAGATAGATAAATTAAAATGGGAATCCAAGAAACCAAATAGACCTTATCAGGAAGTTTCAAACAAGAACCTTAATTAGTTCATAAGACCTAATAATGCCCCTCAAATCATGCAGAGGGAAAGAAGGAATGATGAAGATCAAAGGATTTTACCCCCTTTTCAAAACAATGAAGTTGAAGAGATGAAGGAAAGTAATGATATTGGAGATGATTCTATATCCCTTTTCAATGAAGCTGAACTCCATCCTAGTCACCTAATCCAGTAAGAATTGTTAATTATTTGCGTTGGTTGTCATTGATGTCAACCCTTGAAGAAAGTCTGGTAGCAAATTCTGGTAGCACAAAGGTTTGGGTAATGGACCCAAGTTAATGGTATGAGTTTTAATATATATGAAGGTAATACTATTCTATATGAATAGTACATGTCATGCCAATTTCGGTGGTATGTGGAACGTCACATAAATCCTCACGGTTACAGAGTTATGGCCATGTGAAGTTGAAGAACCCTAATGAGTCATCTAGAAGCCCCAAAAGGTCAAAGTAGTCAAAGTGATTGCAAAGAAGAAATCATTTAAATAATAAAGTGAACTGATGAGTGTACTATAAGTCAAAGTGGATACAAAAGAAATCATTTAAATAATAAAGTTAATGGAGAAATTACTAAGTGGACAAGTGGTTAGAAGTGAGTTAGCCCTAAAATAAGGAAAGTGGTTTAAGATGGTTAGAAGGTAAATAATAAAGTGAAGTGATGAGTGTACTATAAGTCAAAGTGAATACAAAAGAAATTATTTAAATAATAAAATTAATAGAGAAATTACTAAGTGGAGAAGTGGTTAGAAGTGGGTTAGCCCTAAAATAAGGAAAGTGGGTTAACATGGTTAGAAGGTAACGGTCCCTTGAGGAAGCTACATGAAAGTATAAATAAGAGGCAAATGTCTCTCATTTAATCACCTATTGAATATCATTGATTATCTATTTTTTAAAAGGTTATTTGGGCATGTATTATTGATAGAGAAAAGTGTGGCACAAAAAGTGCAGCAAGAAAAGTGTCGCAGGAAAACCGTGGCAAGAAAACTGTGACAGAAAAAGTGCGGCAAGAAAATCGCGGCAGGAAAAGTGCGGCAGGAAAATCATGGCAGGAAAAGTGCGGCAGAAAAAGTGCAGCAGGAAAATCGCGGTAGGAAAAGTGTGGCAGAAAAACCGTGGAAAAAAAAGTGCGGCAGTGGATTCGCGGCAACAGAACACTGTAAGAAGAAAAAAAAGGTATGGTTCTCATATGTGTAGTGTTGAATTTATGAATCAATTTGAGGGTTTGCCTTGTAAATATGTTGGATGCCCTCTTGGGATTTTATGGCTTGATGTAGAGTTGATATGAGGAAGATCTACTGAAGTTTAGTATTGGTTCATGTTTGAGGGATTTTGGTTGAGGTATGTTGCTGAAGTTATTGGTACAAATAGAGGTTGTATAACAATGAGGTTCTAGCACATGGTTTGAGGTACAAACTTGTGGTATAGTGTTTGAGATATATGCGATCAGATCAGATTGAACATAGTTACCAACTTAACGAGAACTCTACAGAGTTCTCGTTTTTGGGGGGGTCAAGTTTTTTACCCCGTTTTTAAAAATGGTGCTACCGGTAGCACCTCCCTCCATTTTTAGGTGGTTTTTTAATATTTTAAATTTTCTAATACATAAGGTTTCCACTTTGTTTTTTTAAATGGTCGTTTTTTCATTTATTTTCAAATTGTTCAATTTTTATTTTTCTTTTTTTCTTTTTTCTCAACGATGTTTTTTCATCTATTTTCAAACTTTTCTATTTTATTTTTATTTTTATTTTTATTCAATCTTGTTTTTAATCATATTTCCATGCTTCATCCAATGTTAAAAATGTTGTACACCATTTATTTTTTTGAAATTAAAATTTTTCATATAATTATCTGTCCTTAATTAAGTTATGGTTCCATACATTTTAAATAGAGTGGAAAATATAATTTTTAACAAACTTTTTTTACCTTACTTCAATACATAGAAAATAATTGCAGTTAAATAACACTATTTTAAAATATTTAGCAAAAAACTATGATTTCGACTATTTCATGTGGGGGTTAAATGGCTATCTCATTTTTGGTTTTTAATTTTTTTAAGTTGATTTTAAATTTTGTGATAAAAATTTGATCAATACCTATTTACAATTTCAATATTTCTAAAGTGTAATTTTAAAATAATATAACTTGTCCAAATACTGCCTATTTGTAATTTCAATATTTCTAAAGTGTAATTTTAAAATAATATAACATGTCCAAATCCTGCCTATTTGCAATTTCAATATTTATAAAGTGTAATTTTAAAATAATATAACATGTCCAAATCCAACTAGATAGTGGAAATGGAAATTTTAAACAATGCAAATTTTAAGAGCTCTTCGTATCAATTTGAATTCACCATATCAAATAACCAAAATGATAATCAAACTTTCAAAACATGAAAACAACTTGCGACCAAAATCCAATACATTTTAACCCACTCCATCAATGAAAAAAAAAACTGATCTACGCCCAATTGCAATTTCAATATTTCTAAAGTGCAATTAGAGAATAATATAGCATCTATGAATCCATCCACACTGTGGAAATGAAAAAATTAAACATTTCAAATTACTATTTTATTGGTTGATTATGACAAATACGAGACAATTTGAACACACCGTATCAAATAACTGAAATGATAATCAAAGTTTGAAACCATAAAAGAGAGTTTGTGTTCGGCGAAAATGCAATAAATTTTCACTTACCACATCAATGAAATAGTTACTGAAATCTTAATGGTGGTACATTAGATGTTAGTATATTGGTCCCAACCATTATGAATCTTTCATGTTAAATAAATATATCGCCAACTGATCTGTGACGTCCAATAAATATATATAACTTCTTTATCAGTTCTTAAATATGTACCTAACAAATGTTTCATGTCCAATGGAAATGTACAACTGCTTTGTTAGTTATTAACTAAGAATGATAAAATGGAAACAGATCTACTTTGTCAAATTATAAGGAGATGAATATAAGACGTGAACCCAAGATGGGTTGTCTGGATTGAGTCATGACAATGGCGAATGAGTTAGGTTTTGTGTGGCCAGCTTCAGAATACTTGAGTTAGGTTCTGTGTGGCCAGGTTCTCATAGTCTGACCACTCAGAGATGAAGGAAGTATGATCCATGGCTAAACTGGCAGTCTTATCAAGCTTACCACCAATCAACCGAGTTGGATTGCCAACAGTTGTTGTGTAAGGGGGCACTGTAGTGAGCACAACAGAGCCTACCCCAATCTTAGCACCCTCCCCAACACCGATATTACCTAGAAAATTAGTTCCAACACCAATTAGCACGCCATCTCCAATCTTGGGGTGGCGGTCGCCCCCTTGTTTTCCAGTCCCTCCAAGGGTAACATTGTGAAGGATGGAAACGTTATTCTCGATTATAGTAGTCTCCCCCACCACTAGTCCTATCGCATGATAAAACATAATCCCATTGCCAATTATAGCTCCGGGATGGATGTCAACCGCAAAAACCTCGGAAACCCTACTCTGAATTGCAAGGGCGAGAGGAATCCTTCCCTTGCTCCAAATCTTATGCGCCACTCTGTGCACCTGGCAAGCCTGAAAGCCCTTAAAATTAAGCAGACAATGTATATAAGAAACGCATGTAGGGTCCCTCTCTTTCACAACCCTAAGATCCACTCTTATTGCTTCTTGGATCTCTGCATATTCCACCACAACACCCATTATGGCATTATAGAGGACGGTGCTTGAAAGCGTGGAGTTTGAAAGCTTATTGCCCAATTGGAGTTTGAAAACTTACTGCACAATGGTGAATGAGTTAGGTTCTATGTGGCCAGCTCCAGAATGCTTGTACTTCTATATTAAACTAGTCACTGCTCTTCTTCTTGCATGGAGTTTCTTGCATGGATGCAAAAGGAGGTAGTTGCCCCCTGAGCCCTTTTAGTTGCCCATTCTTGGAAACCTTTAGCTTCTGTTGGGAGGCCTTCCACAACGAACGTTGGAAGCTCTCTCTCTCAAGTACGGACCTCTCATGTCTCTCTGCCTCGGCTCCACCCTTAGTCATCTCCTCTCCTTAGTCATCTCCTCTCCTCTCCAAAGGTGGCCAAGGAATTTATCAAAACCCATGATCGGTTTTTCGCCAGCAGACCTCCAACGGTTGCCTTCGAGGATTTGTCATTTAATTATTTGAATATCGCCTTGGCTCCATATGGCCCTTCTTAGAGGCATTTGCGTAAGGTTTGCATTTTACAATTATTTGCTTAAGGGCTGAGGCGATGGCCTGGACCAGGCTATAACATCAAGTTTAATTTAAATCCATTATTATTATTATTATTATTATTATTATTATTATTATTGATATTCTAATTTCAAATTTAATTATAGTTGTATTTAATCATCTGAATAAAAAACAATTATATTTTGATTTCATATATTTAAATGCATATTCAATAAATAATTTAAATGCATATTCAATAATGTTATTCTTAAATATATTTTGAGTTACATATTTGAATGTATATTCAATAATGTTATTTTTAACATAGATATTAATGTATAATAAGTATGATAAGAAAGTTCAAAAATATATTTTGAGTTAGATATTTGAATGTATATTCAATAATGTTATTCTTAACATTGATATCAATGTATAATAAGTATGATACAAAATTTCAAAAATGAGTATGGCATTACAATTTAAAAGATTATTAAATTAACAAGTATGTATGGCATTGACATGCTCAATACCTACCGTGTTTGCTAGCCATAAGTCTTATGGGCTCCATTGAATTTTTTTAGTACGAATTATGGGCCCCAACTTTTGATAGTATATATAAAAACAATAAATATTTATTACAACAATATTGGGGGAAGTGAAGGCAGCAATAAGACTTCAAAGTTTTTGGCCAATAAGATATCAAATAAATGAGATTTAAAATTTAAAATTAATCATTATTTTTTAAAACTTTGGATAAATGGGTGTATATTTTATGGTCAACCATGAACTAATAGAAAAGTCAAACCTAACTCAACACTATATACCATGCCTATCGATAGGTATAATAAGAAAAAAGAGAGCTTGAAGGATTTTTAATAGGCCCATTCTATAAGTATAATGATGAAGTGTAACTATGAATTCGACTTTTATATTATCATAATTATTCAGGTAAGGGGTTTTGGGTTACTTTTGTTGCATAATTGATATATTTTTATATAAATAGATAACAATGCTATATTATAATATTCTTACATTATTAACATATTATAAAATAAAAAAAATTAAATAAATTTGTAGCTTAGGTAATATTAGTGTTTTTGTTAATTTTGTTTTTTATTTTAGATGGTTTTTTTTTAATATTTTATTGAATTTTGATTATTTTTGTATTTGTTGTTTTATTATTAAAAGTAAAATATTATTAAAAAGTGACGTTGAATTTTTAAAGTATATTGTGATATTTTCATGGCATTATGTATTACTTTATGCTTTGTGTGATAATAACATTTAAGAGTTTCTTTTATGATTTTGTTTACAGTGATGATGAATTCTTTTACCACATTATAAAAATGTGTCATTTTCATACCCCAATTTTAGAATGGGTGCTACCGGTAGTAGTTCTTTTCAATTTGATGGTTGATTTTGAGGTTTTGGTTTTAATGGTACCAAGTGATAAAAATATGATTTCAAATGATCTCAAAATTTAACGTTTTGAAAAGAAAAGAAAATTTCAAAAACATCTTATTTGTTTTTGGATGCGACTTTTAAGGTTTTGTTGAGCTACTGTCTAAGTTTTGAAGCCCATGTTTGAAAAATGTTGTGATTTTGACCCTGTTTTAAAAGATGGTGCTACCAGTAACACCACTTTTTGATTTGGGGTTGATTTTGATGTTTTTTATGCAAAAATATTCGTTTTTTGGACTAGAGTTCTCGTTTTGAGGTCACAGTTCTCATTAAATTGGTAACTATGTTATTGGTTGATGAGTATACAATGACAGGTTTCTCAGTGACATATTTAGTTTCTACATTTGAGGTATATGTGATCAGATCATATTGGTACATATTTGGTGCATGGTTGATGCACTCGTTGATGGTACATGTTGAGGTACATGTTGGTGCATGGTTGATGTACTTGTTTATGGTACAGGTTGATTACAAGTTGTTTGGAAAAATTATTGTGACAGGTTATTTGTACAGGTTTGGTGCATGGTTGATGCATTTGTTTATGGTACAGGTTGAGGTACAGAATGATGTATGGTACATGTTGTCACATGTTATTGGTAGAGGTTGTTACAGGTTGATTGGTGCAAGTTTACAACAATATATCTCATAGTGATAGTGTGACAGTGGTTCCATCATTCTACTTCTACGTCAGGGTGGTTGGACGAGGCAAGGATAGGTGGTTGTAGTCGAAGAACATTAGGGGTTGTAGCCTCCTTCTAGTTGTAGCCAGATAATTGGGGAGTTGGAGCTTCCCTCTGGTTTTAGCCTGAGAAACTAGGTGGTTGTTGCCTCCTTCTTGTTGTAACCAAAGAATTAGAGAGTTGGAGCTTCCTTCAGGTTGTAGCCTGAGAAACTAGGGGGTTGGAGCCTCCTTCCAGTTGCAGCTGGAAATCAAAGGAAGTTGGTGCTTCCAATGAATGTAATTCTTAAAGACATATATAAAAAAACATTATGTGGTTTTCTCCCACTTTGGGTTTCCACGTAAAACACTGGTGTACTGTGTATTTGTGTGATTTCTCATTTGTTCATTGTTTATTTACTCTGCAACTATTGGATGATAATGCTACATTGATATAACACTTGCATTTTATTGTGAAAAATGATTGCATTGATCTATTACTGATTCACCCCCACCTCAGTAATCCAACAATTGGTATCAGAGAAGGTTCCTTCGTGAAACAATTTAACCACTGGAAGGAGATCATGGATTATTATGAGAATAGAGTACCAATGTTTAATGGTCAGAATGGTTTAAAGTATGAGATGTGGAGCAAAAAGACGAAAGTATTTTTACAGGAATAGGGACATTATATTTGACTATCAGTTGTTACAGGATATGATAGTTCAAAAAGGACAAATACTACAACGAAGAAGGAATTGAAGAAGAATAAAAAAATAGCAATGGATTTCATCTGGGAAGGATTACCTAATCTGGTAAGAGAAAAGGTTGGTAAATTTTCACCAGCCAAAGAAATTTTGGATAAGTTACATGACATATATTCTTCACCCATCACAGATTCAAAAAATGACAAAGAAGATGGAGATAAAGATCAAGAAGAATTATGTTCACCATGTCAAATAGATTTAGAAGATGAAGAGTACATAATCACCAGAGGTATGTTGTTTTTCTTTAATTGTGAAAAATGCAAACATCTTGAAATAGAAGGCCATGAAGGAAATGAGACAGAAAAACTAATTGAAAAGGAAGACAATTATGAAGCAGAATTGATTAGTGTTTTAGATGAACTAAGAGAAGAAAACAAGTCGCTCAAGAAAGAATTGATGAAACAAAAGATAAGTGTTCACATTTTTTAAGAAGCCCAACATGTCATCAAGAACTTAAGAACTCAGCTAGAAGAAGCTAGAAAGATCGAAGAAAATATTGAATATCAAAAGCAGTATTTGGAAGCCAACATAGAAGCATAGAAGGAAGAAGAAGAAATGAGAGAGAATATATTGACATATCATCTTAAGGAAAGAACTAATGATTTAAACTAGCTTGAGGCAAAGTTTGGTCAAGAAGAGAAAAGACTTGAAGAAGAAATAATCACATTCAAAATTCAACTTGAAGAAGCGAAAAGAACAGAAGAAGTCATGACGTCTCAGATAATGAAGAAAGAAGAAGAGGTTGAGAAGCTTGAAGAAGAAGTTGTTACATTGAGAAGTAAAATTGCCAAGCTCAACAAGAACGTTGAAGAGATAGAAACATCCACTTCAGTTATAGAGAATGAAGAGAAGCACTCTAGGTTGCTAGAAAAAAAGAATGAAGAAAATAGAAAGAGTTATGTATAAGTACTCAAAGGAAGGAATCATGGTCAACCAGAATCTAAGAAAACTATTGAAGATACATCTTCAAGAAGACCATCCATGTTCAAGCCATAAAGAAGCTTCAATCATGATCATGATTAGTCAAGGCCAAAATTCAGAAGGACTGTGCCACAAAGAAGATCATTCATTCCCAGGTGTGCAAATTTCTTTTATGGTAATTATTTGTATTGTACTAACTTTGGAAATAAGGTTGCAGATTGCAGGGATTATAAAATAAATGTTCAAGCAAGAAATGTCTATGTGGCCCCACGTAACATTGAATGTTACAAATGTCATAACTACGGGCACATAGCTAGTGATTGTAGAAGCATGATCGATACTTCCATGAAAGAGAACACTGATATCAAATGTAAGAAAGTATGGATAAGAAAAAATGAAGAATAGGTGAACAAAGACCGGGTCTCAGAGATCGCAAGATTGACAATAAAACAAGATGAAGAGAATTCTATAGAGAAAAAGAAAGATGTCAAATATAGAAAGATTTGGAAAACAACTGAAAGAAAAGAAGGACATGTAAATAAGGAACAGGTTCAAGAGATTGTACTTTCAGAAATTGTAGTGAAAGATAAATCCACAGACAAAAAGAAATAATTCAGATCTCACAGAGATGATGAATCTACCAATGAAGATGATGATGAGTACACATGAGAGCAGGAATTGTTCTAAGCCATCTGATTTAGAGAATCCCAGGTAACATGAATATTAGATAGGGGGAGTTTATGCGATAGCTGTGACAGACCAAAGAACCATCCTTCGAGCGGCTTGTAGATTTTGAATAGACAGATATAGAGAAGTCAGTTAGTAGAAGTACAATCAATTGTAGTAGTGAATACTTCATGATAGTACAGTGATAAATGGGTCAACATTATGGACAATTGTGCAGTAGAGTCTTGGACAATATGGACAAAAATGGATTCTTAAGAAGAATTAGCAGGTTTGGATAAATATATAACAGTGGATGGGAGCATGGATTCATAGATTGGTTCAGATACAAAGTAACATTATCATAATGGATGATAATTACACAGGAAATGGCTCGAACAATGCTAATGGATTCAAAATTGACAGATATTTTTTGGACACATGTAGTGCATACAAAAGTTCACATTCAAAATAGAGTAATGCTCAGAAACAACAATGACAAAACTCCCTACGAGTTATGGAAAGGAAGACCAACAAATGTAAATCACTTCAGAGTATTTGGAAGAAAATGCTACATCAAAAGAGAAGATGGTAGAATGGGAAAGTTTAACTCTCGTGTGGACAAAGGAGTACTTGTCGATTTCTCAAGTATAATGAAAGCATACACGTGTTACAATATGAAGTTGAACAAAGTTGTGGAAAACATCAATGTAACAATTGATGAAACAAGTGGACAAGAATTAAAGGAAGAAGAAAATGAATCAATGGAACAACTTTACGAAGAAGGACAAGAAGATGAATAAGAAATCTACATCGAAAAACCATAAGGATTTCAGTTGTCAGAGAACACAGATTACGTGTGCAAATTGAAGAACGCCTTTTATGGTCTAAAATAGACTCCTATATCATGGTACTCTAGATTGGATAAATATCTATAGCGGGAAGGGTTCAGAAAAGGAAGTGCAAACAACAACCTCTACATCAAGGTAACTCAAGATGGTATTTTATTAATTGAAGTTTATATTGATGATATTATTTTTGGAAGTACTGATGACAGGTTAAGCTATACATTTGCAAAGGATATGCATAATGAATTTGAAATGTATTACTTGGAGAACTATCCTTCTTTTTGGGTCTTCAGATATGTCAAAGTAACTAAGGAATCTTTATTTCTCAAACTAAGTATATCAGAGAAATGCTAAAGAGGTTCGGAATGGAAGATTGAAAACTAGTTACCACTCCTATGCAAACCAGTTGCAAGTTGAGCAAAGATGGTGATTGAAAGTCTATAGACCAGAGGCAATACATGTCAATGATTGGTAGCTTACTATATGTGACATCATCCAGACCATATGTAATGCAGGAAATTGGACATGTGGCACAATTTCAAGAAGCACGAAAGGAATCACTTGTATTAGAAGTGAACAGGATTTTCAGATATCTGAAAGGAACATAAGAGTTTGGATTATGGTATCCAAAAGGAAATGATCTATCACTTATTACTTACAAAGATGCAGATTGGGTAGGCTGCATTGATGACTGACGAAGCACCAGTGGAGCAACGTTCTACTTGGGTGAGTGTTTAGTATCTTGGCTAAGAAAGAAAAAATCATTAGTATCTTTATCTACAGCCGAAGTAGAGTATATTGCAGCAACAACATGTTGTACACAGGTTCTATGGATGAAACAAACTCTGTCAGATATACATTTTGAGTATGATGAGCCCATTCCAATCTATTGTGATAATATAAGCACCATCAATATCTCAAACAACCCGATGATGAACTCCAAGACGAAGCACATTCCAATCAAGTATCACTTTCTACAGGAACATGTTGTAGAAAAGAACATCAGAGTTGAATATGTGGGCACAAAAGAACAAGTGACAGACATCCTTACAAAACCACTTCCATTGGAAGCCTTTGAGTATCTTTGCTAGAGACTTGGAGTAATTTCTACTCCAAAATGAATGCTTTTGAATTCTTATCTTATATGTCTTCGATTTACACGAGGAAGCACCATAAAGAGGAAATTTCAGGTTGGGAGATTAGTTTCAGGAAGAGTTCAGTTAGGGGGAGTATCCCCAAGGAAATTTCAGTTAGGGGGAGTATCCCAGATGGAGAGATACATTTTCCATTGATGACAAAGGGAGAGAGATTTATCAGATGCAAAGGTAAATGCTTGGAGAAAGAGAATAGATGCATGGTTCCAGGGGGAGTGATGGTCACAGGGGGAGCATGAGTGATATGAATTCAGTATTGCATTAAAGTGTTTCCATCAATTCGAAAGGGGGAGATTGTTGATTATTTGGGTTGGTTGTCATTGATGTCAACCTTTGAAGAAAGTCCGGTAGCAAATTTCGGTAGCACAAAGGTTTGGGTAATGGACCCAAGTTAATGGTATGATTTTTAATATATTTGAAGGTAATACTATTCTATATGGATAGTACATCTCATGCCATTTCTGGTGGTATGTGGAACGTCACATAACTCCTCACGGTTAGAGAGTTGTGGCCATGTGAAGTTGAAGAACCCTAATGAATCATCTAGAAGCCCCAAAAGGTCAAAGTAGTCAAAGTGGTTGCAAAGAAGAAATTATTTAATTAATAAAGTGAAGTGATGAGTGTACTATAAGTCAAAGTGGATACAAAATAAATTGTTTAAATAACAAAGTTAATGGAGAAATTACTAAGTGAACAAGTGGTTAGAAGTGGGTTAGCCCTAAAATAAGGAAAGTGGTTTAAGATGGTTAGAAGGTAAATAATAAAGTGAAGTGATGAGTGTACTATAAGTCAAAGTGGATACACAATAAATTATTTAAATAATAAAATTAATGGAGAAATTACTAAGTGGACAAGTGGTTAGAAGTGGGTTAGACCTAAAATAAGGAAAGTGGGTTAAGATGGTTAGAAGGTAACCCCTTGAGGGAGCTACATGAAAGTATAAATAAGAGGCAAAGGTCTCTCATTTAATCCCATATTGAATATCATTGAATATCTATTTTGTGAAAGGCTATTTGGGTAGGTATTATTGATAGAGAAAAGTGCGGCAAGAAAAGTGCAGAAAGAAAAGTGTGGCAGAAAAAGTGCGGTAGAAAAATCGTGGTAGGAAAAATGCGACTGAAAAGGTGTGGCAGAAAAAGTGCGGCAAGAAAATCACAATAGGAAAAGTGTGGTAGAAAAAGTGCGGCAGGAAAATTGCGGCAGGAAAAGTGTGGCAGAAAAAGTGTGGTAGAAAAAGTGCGGCAGGAAAATCACGGTAGAAAAAGTGCGGTAGGAAAATCGTGGCAGTGGATTCGCGACAGCAAAATCGGGGCAACAGAACACTACAAGAAGAAAAAAAAGGTATGGTTCTCATATGTGTAGTGTTGAATTTATGAATCAAGTTGAGGGTTTTCCTTGTAAATATGTTGGATTCCCTCTTGGGAGTTTATGGCTTGTTGTAGAATTGATCTAAGGTAGATCTACTGAAGTTTAGTATTGGTTCATGTTTGAGGGATTTTGGTTGAGGTATGTTGCTGAATTTATTGGTACATATAGAGGTTGTATAACATTGAGGTTATAGCACATGGTTTGAGGTAGAGACTTGTGGTATAATATTTGAGGTGTATGTGATCAGATTAGATTGGTTGATGAGTATACAGTGACAAGTTTATCGGTGACATATTCAGTTTCTACATTTGAGTTATATGTGATCAAATCATATTGGTACATATTTGGTGCATGGTTGATGCACTTGTTGATGGTACAAGTTGACGCATGGTTGATGCACTTGTTTATGGTACAGGTTGATTACAAGTTTTTTGGATAGGTTATTGTGATAGGTTATTTGTATAGCTTTGGTGCATGGTTGATGCATCTGTTTATGATACAGGTTGATGTATGGTACACGTTGGCACAGGTTATTGGTACAGGTTGTTACAGGTTGATTACAAGTTTATTGGTACATGTTTACAACAGTATATCTCACAATGATAGTGTGGCAGTGGTTCCATCATTCTACTTCTACATCAGGGCAGTTGGACGGGGCAAATACAGGTGGTTGTAGCCATCTTCTGGTTGTAGCCAAAGAACATAGGGGGTTGTATCCTCCTTCTAGTTGTAGCTAGAGAATTGGGGAGTTGGAGCTTCCCTCAAGTTCTAGCCTTAGAAACTAGGGGATTGTAGCCTCCTTCTGGTTGTAGCCAGATAATTGGAGAGTTGGAGCTTCCTTCAGGTTGTAGCTTGAGAAATTAGGGGGTTGGAGCCTCTTTCAAGTTGCAGTTGGAAAACAAAAGAATCTAGTGATTCCAATAAATGTAATTCTTAAAGACATATAATAAAAATCATTATGTTGTTTTCTCCCACTTTGGGTTTCCATGTAAAACACTGGTGTACTGTGTATGTGTGTGATTTCTCATTTTTTCATTGTTTATTTACTCTACAACTATTGGATGATAATGCTACATTGATATAACACTTGCATTTTATGGTGAAAATTGATTACATTGTTTTATTACTGATTCACCTCCCCTCTTAGTAATCCAATAGAGTATGAAATTTCTCTAACGTCAAACCTGTTTGATGATGATAGAAAGGGAAATGAAGTTTTTCAAAGTCAAACTCAAAAGAAGTATGATCTAAGGCCTAGACCAGGGGGTCCAAAAATAATTGTGCCAACTCGGGATAAGAAATCATATCTTCCACCCAAGCAAGGTCCAAACTAAGGCACAAGAAACAAAATAGATTAGAAAACACAACCAACTAAACCTATTGTTTCAGAGGTGAAATAAGTGGATATAAAGGTAACTTCTTTTAATATATAGCATGAGTTAAGTAAAATCAAGATTGATGTACCTTTGACAGAGTTAATGAAAAATAATCCTTTTAAAATGTCTATCATGAAGGCTTTGCAGAAAGATGAGAATCCTACTATCATCATTGGCCCACACATTGAAGATGGGTCTGATGCTTCCCCACCTTTTTATATATCCTTGAATGTCCATGAAAAAATTCTACACAATTTCCTTATGGACTCTGGGGCCTCACACAATTTCATGCCTAAGGTTGTCATGGATGAGTTAGGGTTACAAATCACCAAGACATACCATGCCCTTTACTCATTTGATTCTAAAAGGCTTAAATGTTTGGGAGTAATTAAATATTTGGTTGTTTCTCTATCTCAGTTTCCCCTTAAATGTATTTTTATGGATATTGTTGTAGATGATATACCTCCCAAGTTTGGCATGATTTTATCCAAGTATTGGGCCAAGAAAGTGGGAAGATCTCTTCAGATGGATCTTACATATGAAACCATCCCTGTTTTTGGAGAAGAAAATAGAATATTGTATAGAGAAGTCATATTGTATTACAGTGTGAGTGATCATCATAATTGAGGTAATCATCCTATTTATGCTGTAGAATATGAAATTGGGTCATCTATTTTTCACATTAGTGATGATGCTCCAAAATTATCAGTTAGCAAATGCAACAACCAATAAGATATAGGCCAAATAAATGAAATATGGAAGATGTATTTTTATGGTCCATCTTCAAATGAGGGATCTGGTGATGGCATAGTCCTTATTTCCCCTTCAAAGGAAGTGGTTTCACTCTCATACAAATTAGAATAGGAAAAAATGAACAACATAGCAGAGTATGAAGCCTTAGTGTTGGGGTTTAGAGTTGCAAAAGATATGGCCATTGACAAATTGGCAGTCTTCGATGATTCTGAATTAGTTTTCAATCAGGTAAAGGACATTAATCAAACAAAATAGTTGAGGCTAAGTGTTATTGAACAATCGGTAAGTGAAAACACAAATTAATCTCCCTAACTTCCACAGGAAGCTAGAACAAAACAAGACAGAATACAAACTTCACCTTAGACTTTATTTTCATATAAACTAGTTTAAAGAGGGACACGTGACATACCTTTTAAATGACACTCGATCCTAGCTAGTGTCGTCCTTGTCGCTCCATATTTGGATTTGCGGGATGGTGAACCTAGTTAAGAAGAACAAACCAACAAAGAGAGATAACAAAGATATATATTTATATTCCAATGAATTCTATGTATAAGATCAATGAGTTATACAATAAAAGTAAAGACACTTTTATGGGGAAGAAATGTATTGATGCATTATATTAAAATGGAAAGTGGAGAATACAACCCATGCCTTAATGTTGCAAGGTCCCTTTCAATGGATCTTTTCTCCAACACACACACCTTTTCTCCAATGCCTTTGATGAAGAAGATCCACCATCTAACTTGGAGAGATAAAGCAAAGCTATCTCAAGTATAATCTATAGCAGAATTCTTCATGCATATGCAAGCCTTTGCAAACCTTATCCTTTTCCATAAGAGATCCATATTTATATAGGGTGAAAGAAGGATGGATGAGGAAATTAGGATGATCCCACTAAATCAGAGAAGCGAGTAAGATCCAAACTGATCGGAGGCCACCTCATCTTCTAGAATATTCCCTTCTAGAACATTCGTGAATTTTGACTTTTCCCTTGTTTAAGCATCATCACACCCTATGCACAGGCAGCCTGCGATGATGCCGCATTCCATATTTTGTGCATTGTGCGATGATCAAGCATCGTCTCACCCCAAGCATAGAGCAGGGTGAGATGATCTCCCTTGTCATAGTTTTTTAAGGAAGGAAAAACAAACCACTTTTCTCATGGAGAAAGTCTCTTTTAATGTTTTCAGAGAACATGAAAGTGAGTTATGAAAATGTCATCAGTTGATCACTGGGGTGACGAAAATAATGTGTAACACTAAGGAAATATAGGAATGAGGTATGGGACATAGTTGACAATTTCTTTCTAGCTTTCAATATTTCTTTTATCCCTATAGATGTCAATCAAAGGGAAGACTCTTTAGCTCTGGTTGCTAGTACTTTCAAACCTACCATTGGTCCAAAGTTTAAATGTGAGTTGGAGGTTAGGCACAAAACAACAATACCAGACAATGAAAAACACTGGCAAGTTTTCAGTGACGATCAAGAGCTCAAGAGTTTTCTGTAAACCATTGATGAATTTTCAAATATCTCTATTGACAAAGAAAATGAGAATGATGAATAAGAAAATCAGCAAACACGTCCATTTCTGAATAAGGTGGTTGGTCACAACATTGTGGAACTAAAAAAACATCATATTCCAAAAGGCTTAGTCCCACTAGAGAGACTTTTTGACATAAAGGATGTCTCCAGGAAAGTTGAAACTAAAAGTCACGAACATGAGGTTCTAGACTGTAATATTGGGATAACTGTAGATCCCAATATCATCAAGATATCCAAATTACTGTCAGATGAGCAGAGAGACAGGTATGTCATCCTTATGAAAAAATTTGTTGATATTTTTGCATGGTCTTATGAAGACCTAAAAACCTTTGACACTGAAATCGTTCAGCATAAAATTCCTCTGAAAGTGGGATCTAAGTCATTTAGGCAGAAAATTAAACAATTTAACCCTCTATGATGTCTATTATTGAAAATGAATTGAATAGGATGCTTGATACCAAGATTATTGTACCATGAGATATTCAGATTGGGTGGCCAACTTGGTGTTGGTCAGGAAAACGAGTGGTGAAATATGGTTATGTGTGGACCTGAGAAACATGAACAGGTGTTCGTTGAAAGACAACTATCCATTTCCCAATATGGATCACATTTTGCAAATGTTGGTAGGTTCTCACATAATTTCCATGCTGGATGGTTATTCCAGGTACAATCAGATAGAAATGTTCGAAGAAGTAAAATAAAAAAATTCCTTCACTACTCCATGGGGCACCTTCATGTATGAAAAATTTTCCTTTGGCTTGATGAATGCAAGCGCCACCTTTCAAAGGGCCATGGAAATTGAATTTGTGGGTGAAAAGGACAAGTTCATGGTGGTATAGCTTGATGACATCACTATCTTTTCAAAATCTGACGATGAACATCTACATCACCTAATGCAAATATTTCAAAAATGTGTAGGTATGGAATCTCATTGAATCCCAAAAAATCCCATTTTTGTATGTTAGAAGGAAAGCTCCCAGGTCACATTATATTTGTCAGAGGGATACATATTGACCTTGAGAGAGTAGACTCTATTCATAAAATTGGCATCCCTAGAAATAAGAAGGCTTTCATAGGAAAAATAAATTTCTTGAGGCGATTTGTACCAAATTTTGTTGAGATCATTAGGCCCATTAAAAACATGTTGAGAAAGGATGTTGACATTCAGTGGACATAGGAAGAAAGGTCATCCTTTCAAAGGATAAAACAATCTCTAATTGAATCCCTGGTTCTAGTTAGTCCAGATTACTCCAAAGAATTACTAATTTTCTATTTTTCCTCTGAGGAGACTAATGTTGTCGTACTGATGCAAAAGAATGAAGATGGGTATGAACAACCAAATTCCTTTTTCAGCAAAACACTCAGGGATTCATATTTGAAATATGACATGATGGAAAAGCAGGCTTATGCCTTAGTGAAGGCCCTGAAATCCTTCAGGGTTTATGTTCTGCAGTCTAAGATAACCACTTATGTCCCTAGCAACAGTATTAAAGAGATCCTTGTCCATCCAGACAGTGATGGGAAGAGAGGAAAATGGATATTCAAACTTCTGGAATATGATCTGCACATAAATCCCACTAAACTAATCAAGGTATAGGACCTTGCAAAGCTGTTATTTGATTTGAATTGTGAAGCACTTGAATTGCACAATATCTTCAACCAATCAGATGCTCCATTGATATAGGCCGAAAAGAAGACATTGTAGGTATTGGATAAATATCCTCTTTCACCCTATTATAAAGACATCGTTTATTTTTTACACCACCTTGAATTCCCACCAGAGTTAGATAAATCCAAAAATAGATCTGTTAAATTAAAAGTTGTAAAATACTACATTTTAAATCATAATTTGTATTGGAAAGACCCTGCTAGTATTTTGCTAAAGTGTGTGGATGAAGATGAGTCAAAACATATTATAACTGATATGCATAAAGGCATTTGTGGAGGGCACCGACATTGGAAAGATACAACCTTCAAGGTTCTAAGGGATGGATACTACTAGCCCACAATATTTTCTGATGTGTTTTCCATGGTTAGAACATGTGAAGAGTGCCAAAAATTTGTTGGAAAGCAGAAATTACTCTCGTTGCCCCTAAATCCAATTATTGCAAATGACCCATTTCAACAATGGGGCCTAGATTTTATCGAGGAGATAAACCCACCCTCCACTCAGCAACATAAGTGGATCCTTACTTCCACTGATTACTTTACAAAATGGATTGAGGCTATTCCTACCAGGAATTCCACTGACAAAGTGATAATGAACTATCTAGAAACAAACATCTTTTCCAGGTTTGGATGTCCCAGAAAACTAATAACAAACAATGCTCAGGAATTCAAGTCCAATGTCGTGATTAATTTATGTGGGAATTACAATATTATCCTGGTGCATTCTACACCATATTATCTGCAGGAGAATGGGTTGGCAGAGTCATCAAATAAAACCTTCATTGGGATTATTAAAAAATTGTTGGCTGAAAATAAAAAAATCACGGGATTCCAACTTGAAGTATGCCTTATGGCCTGATAGGATCAACACCAAAAAGTCACTGACTACCTCCCCATTTCACCTAGTCTATGGGGTGGATGTTGTTTTTCCAACCCAACTTGGTCTACCAATGTTGAAATTTTTGCAGGAAGAAGTGGAGGAGCCTAATGACATTCAGAGGAGGATTTTTTAGATTATTGAAGTTCAACAAAGAAGAGAAATATTAAATGAGAAAAATGAGGCTTATGAAAGCAAGGTCAAGGAAACCTTTGACAGGAAAACCAAAAAACATACTTTTCAAGCACGTGACCTGGTTTTGCGATGGGATGCTAGGAGGGAGGACAAGCCCAAACATGGTAAGTTTGATAGCCTTTGGTTTGGAACTTTTAAAGTAGCCAAGGTTCTGAATAACAATACCTTTGTATTGAAAAATATGGATGACATTGAGATCTTTGGAAGCCCAATCAATGGGCATTTCCGGAAGCATTATTTTCCCTGATGAACTAGAAGTGGTTCAATTTGTACATAGTTGTTTTAATTTTCAGTATGATTTGGTAGTTTAGTGTGAATAAAAGACTCCATGGACCAATAAATGCATTGGGGTATAGTTGTGGATTTGGTTTTTAGTTGAAATAAGACAGATGTCAAGGCTGGTAAAGGGAATCAAGTGGCTGGTGGGAAAAATAAAGAAAAAAGGCACACAGGTCTATTGTTCTTATCACCTCACACGGAAGGGCTACCCCCACTTGGAGTTCATGTTAGATCCTAGGCTTGCACCTCTTCCTCATCAAACCATCCTATTCATCTACCAACCTAGCTCTTAGTTAGTCTTTCTTCTTCATTCTGTGTTAATTCATTTGGTTTTATGCCATCCCCTTTTTTCTTAGTGTTAGTTGTTTTTCCTTTTATAAGGTTGAGTTAGGTATTGATTTGAGTTTGGACAAGTATTATCACCATGGTTTATATCACCGATGGATCACAAGAGAGTTATCCTAGTCCTACAGGTGTAAAACTGTTGATTGCAAGAATGCCAACATTCTTGCAATCAATAGACAAGCTTTGTTTTAATGAGTTTTCATGGTTTAGATATATTTTAAAGTTTGAATCAATCCCATTGACACCCAAATCATGCTCATTTGTTCCTACTAACCTCTAAATCTTGCGCATCGGTTCCCTGTTCATTTTTCAGTGCAGGTTTTGAGTGAACCCTAAGTGACGCATAGTCTTGGCCACCATTATCAATAGAGGGAGCTAGGGCACAATGATACCACCACGAGAGCATCGGAAGATTCAGAGAGTATATCCAACAAGGATCAAGTTGTTCGAAGCCATACCAGATATCATGGACATATTCACCAGGGGACAGTGGTATGATTTCATCTGTTCTTTCAATGGACACCATACATAAATCACTCTAATCTTTTCACAACATTTTGATGGATTCCAGGCACAATTTGGAGATGTAAACATCCACATAACAGAGCATTCTATTGCAGCAACATTTTCTCTCCCTATTAGTGGTGATATGTGGTTCAAGAAATGGAAGTTACCAACTGAGTTGTGCAACCTGTTCCTAGTAACAGAGCATTAGAGCCCAGACTGGAGCCAGGGCATCCCGATCCAATGGTTGAGAGAGGAATGAAGAGTCATCCTATTAGAAATATAGAGGTACATCACTGGAGAAGGTAGGTTTTTGATTATCCATTGCTATCATCTCATATTTCTCAAGCATCTAAATGGTGATAAGGAAATGAATCTCCCATTATACCTTTTGAAAATCCTAACCAAGATGCCCAAAAGAGTATAGAACTATCCACAAAGTTCTCATAGGAGCCTCTACCATTGGGGATTTATAAAAATACTAGTTATATATGCTCTCAGTGAATTGAAAATCTCTTGGGCAGAACTTTTAGTATCTCTAGGGTTACAGGATGAAGAGCCAAACACTCAGCAACCATCAAAATAGGAAATTGAAGTTCCCTGGGAAGCTAGGGTTTCCACAGATCCTAGAATTTCATTAAAAACCATCCAACATTACAAATGACATACCCTACCTACAAAAATAAGGACCATATATGTCAAAGGAAAATCCATCACTCCAAAGAAGGATGAAATACCTCAGAGGCAACTGAGGTCATCCAAAGTGAAACAGAGGGCCAAAGAAGATGATAAAGTATATGTCAGAAAGGGTAAAAAAAATGTTTGTTCAGTAGTCCAACCATCTCCTGAGCATATTGAGGTCGAACCTGTGCACATTGGTATGCAGGTAGAGGAATCTCCTAAACTGAAACCAAGAAAACAACAAAGGAATAAGCAGGTTAGTCCTGAAGAATCTACAGTTGAATTTGTGCCATCTCACACATAGATTGGAAAGCCTCATGAGGAAAAAACAAGGAAGAAAGAAAAAGGGGAAACATGTCCCTTGGATTCCAAGTAAACCAAATCAAAAGACCAAGTTGATGAACCAGCTGAGGCTAAACTCTAAATCCTTGTTCGCCCCATCCATCAAGGAGAAAAAGATGATTATAATAAAAGATCAATACACTGGAGAGGAGCCCTCTGGGTTTACCAATATGGAAGAAATGGCCATCCACACTTTGAAGTAAATGTCAATAGACAAGGCAAAAAATAATAACAACAAGGGACAGAGCTCAGGTATTAATCCTTCTAATTTAGAAACAGAGTACACCACAAGTCCATAAATAGAGCATGCCCTAGATCAATATTTATAAGAGACCGAACCAAAGGTAGTGGGGGGAATGCTTAGGGTACATGAGCCCGTGAAAGAAAACATCAGAGAAGAATCTGAGAATAATACAAGGTATGAGATGATACCTAGGAAACCTAAGCTCTCCATTGATATCAACAGGCCTGCTACCAAGGAAGAGCATGTCCATGAAAACATTCTGCACAACTGCCTTATGGACTCTGGGGCCTCACACAATTTCATGCCTGAGGTTGTCATGGATGAGATATGGTTGAAAAACCAAGCCATACCAGGACCTTTACTCATTTGATTCTAAAAGGGCTAAATGTTTGGGAGTGATTAAATATATGGTTGTTTCTCTTAAATATCTGGTTGTTACTCTATCCTAATTGCCCATGGAAAGTATTGTTATGGATATCGTTGTATATGATACACTTCCCAAGTTTGGCATGATTTTATCTAGGTCTTGGGACAAGAAAGTGGGAGTATCTCTGCAGATGGATCTTACATATGAAACCATACCTGTTTTTAGAGGAGTGATAAAAAATATAAAGGCACTTCCCTGTTATTGCAGGGAGGTTTATCAAAGGATTTGAACCACCTATCCATCCAGTTTTCAACAAATTGTTGGTGGATGCACAACTCCATACAAATGTATTTCTTGTTCATAGGTGGTTGTTCTCTAGTTCGAGGATCAATAAAAAGAGACATCAAATCTTGTTTTGAAATGCACAAGTCTCTAACTTGGTTTGTATCCAGTCCAGTTCTGTAAAACTCAAACATCCTTGCCTTGTATTCAGAAATAATAGTTAATTTTTCTTGGGCGCTTGCAATGGACGATACAATGGCATCCAATAAAGTGTGCAAGGACAATTGGTTAGGTTCTCTTATGCCCCTTAATTCATGGAAAAGTGATCTCAAGGTGGCCAACCCCTCATCAATTTGTGTGTTTGTTTGGTGGTTGTGGTGGGTTGGGGTTTTATGTACCTCGGTCTACTTGTGTGTGGTTTTCATTGTCTCCAAGTTCCATCTTACTAATATCTGCTACAATTTAATAAGACATGGCATATAAATTAGGTTGATTTATTTAATTAAAATAGAAAATTACAAAAAACATGCAAATATATATTTTATGAAATTGAAAAAAACAATAAAATAATCACACACATGCATGCATTAATTTATATTGATAATATATTTCCATTTTATATTGTGAACACAATGACAATTTGACAGATGAAGAATGTATGATAGAAGAAAAAATTCTTATACCATCAAGACGAATGATGAAACAAAACAATTATTTCCATTGAACTATGAAGACCCTAGAGAAGTGTTTCTAGCATTTGCAAAGTCCTAAGCATGGTTAAAGAAATGAAGGAACGTTATGATGTTGTTTAGAGAAGAGTTTAGCGAGCCATACAACACAATGATGTTCTCCTTCTAGATTAAAAAATGAAGAGTATTAGTGAAATTTATGAACAAGAAAATAGAAGATATGGAAGTGCACTTATGAAAAAGGTATTACAAACAACAATTTCATTTGAGGAAACTAGATGAAAGAAATATTGGAAATGACCCATGAATGTAGAATATGATGTAATGATGAAGAACCAAACATGGGAACTTGTGCCATGTCCTAAATGAATAAATGTTATAGGTTTCAAAGGGGTTTATAAGACAAAATTTAATTCAAATGGGGCCGTAGAGAAATTCAAACAAAAAATGAATATTATTCAAAAGATTATTTATCTTGCTTCAAGTCTTAGGGAATATTCATCAAATATATGTTAAGAATACATTGTTGAATGGGAATGCATTGTTAAGAATACATTTTGAATGAGAATACATTGTTGTGCTACTAGTCCCAAATTGCTTTTGTATGATACACTAATCTGGATTTGGGTGGGTGATATCTATGACAGGAAATCCATAGGTGGCTATGTTTTCCATCTTGGATCAATATCTATTAATCCTTTGGTGAAATAGAGTATAAAGCAACAAATGAAGCAAGAAAAGAAGCAACGCGGATTCAAAATGTCTGCTTAAAGTTTGGCATTACCTGAAATTCTACAAATACCATATTTTGTGACAATGAAAGTAAGATCTAGGTTGTAGAAAATCCAATTCTTCAAGTTAAAATAAATAAACAAGCACACCTAGTTTGAGTTGGACATAGTGACAAGATCCTATCGTTGCTTGGTGCTATGCTCCTCTTTGCTTGCTCAATGAAAGGAAAACACGAGGCACAGTGTGCAAATCGGCACAAATTGCATCCACGGTCCCTTAAAAAAGGGCACAACAAGAACGCGTGCACACGTTCCTGCTAGTGTGCCTATGTGGCACGTCGAGTGGAGGTTTGGAGTTTTTGGAACCTCTAACATCAGGAATGCGTGTACGTTCCTGCTCACCCCCTTGCCACTTTTTCATCGACCAACTTCATGCACTCACCCATATATATAATTACTTACACATTTAATATATTTCACTACCATATATATATAAACTTAATTATTCAATACATCTATTATTAAATTAATCAACTTATTCAAATTGCTATTTATTGTTATTCTTTTGGTCTCTATCCCTAATAACCGCTTTTAGGTTCCTAATTATTGCCCATTTTCCTTCCTTTCTGGCTTCCTTTACCTTTTGAACCTTCTCCCTTAATTTAGCTTGATATTGTAGAATGAAGTCTTCATTTATGAATATTACAAAACCTTTTAAGTATGTCATATTTCTGAACATTAGAGTTTACCATAACATCGAATCACCTATCTTTATATTCAATTATTTTTCCAACCAAATATTTTATTTACAACCAAATATTTTATTTACAACATTACTATGATTAACTATGAATTATTATCCACTATTTAGAATTTGTCAATTAAACATATTTAACTTAAACAATGTAAAACTCAACCATAAGGAATGCCATCCTCTAAAATGTGATACTTGATACAGTGTTGCATTAATAAACATATCTCATCTACATACAAAGAATATACTAACCTAGATGCATACTACCCCGGATGCATAGTGCTTATTAAAGAAATTTTGTTGAATGCATAGTGCTTATTAAAGAAATTTTGTTGGATGTAACCTTTTAACATGAGAACCATGCATTCTGCTTATTTAATTTCACAGTTCATCACCTACTTCATTGATCGACAGGAAATTGATCGACACTAAAAAAGAGATGCCATTGCCACTCCCCAGCTTAATTAATTATTCAGTTTTACATTAATAAATATATCTCATCGACACAAAAAGATTTGTATGTCAGAAGTCATCGACATAAAAAGATTTATATGTCAGAAGTCAGAACAGACTGCACCCTCAATGCATAATGCATATTAAAAAATTCTGTCGCTTTTAACGTGAAAATCATGCAGGACGCTTATTAAAGAAATATTTAGGATGCAACCTTTAACATTAGAACCAGTTATTAAAATTTATGACACCTATTCACGTGAAATCGACAGTTTAAAATATTATGACAGCGACGTTACACATTGCCTTTCACTTTCGACGTTTAGCTGATACGCCAACCGGTCAAACACCTGTTTAAATTGAAAAAACGTTCTTCATTCTGTCAAATTCCAGGTAACACCTATGTTATAAGCGACATGCCCGGAATGCCGAAAAAATAATCTTTTGCATTGTCAACTCCAACCGACAGTCGTACATGTATGGAAGCCATTCACGTTATCTGTTGAACCATGGGATCTGTCTGTATGATGGTACTTGCAGGAGGAGCTTGAACGCACAAATTTGAAAAATGGGTTCAGTTGAAGAAGAGGCTTCCGTGATATGTAACGCCCCGAACACCAAGTGGGGTAATTCTCTTATCAAAGTCGAGGCTGTGCAAGAAATTGCAGGAAAACAGCCCCAAGTAGTACCAGACAGGTACATAAGATCAGATGAAGAGAGACCCACCGCAACATCATTACTATCTGATGATCAGATGGGCATCCCTGTCATTGACATGGCCATGCTCTCAGGAGGTCTACAGAAAGAAGAAGAGATGGCAAAGATCGACAAGGCTTGTGAAGAATGGGGCTTCTTTCAGGTAGGGGCGCACTGTCTAATGCATAATGCCCATTAATCAAGCAAGTAGATAAGTACGCAATTATCAATTTACTATGATCCACTGTGCTACAGGTCGTGAATCATGGCGTCCCTAACTCTTTAATGGATGGCATAACGAGAATTGGAAAAGAGTTTTTTCAACTTCCTGCCGAGGAGAAAGAAAAGTATGCGATCAGAGATTTTCAGGGGTACGGGCAGATCTTCGTTGTGTCTGAAGAGCAAAAGCGGGATTGGGGTGACTTGCTGGGTTTGATAATATCTCCCCAGCAATCCAGAAATTTGAGTGTGTGGCCATCTGTACCTTCTGACTTCAGGTATGCCAATATAGCCTGGTTTATTATAAGGACATTCATATTACAAGTCAAAAGAGCTGAGTTCAATCGATGACAAATTCAATAGATCTGTTATCAACAACATAAATATGATGGATGATTTCCTAAGCCATTGACCATATTGACAAACGCCCCCCAAAAAATAATCGCCTCATGCTCTTGGAATAAGTATATACATGCGAAGATGTGGACTTTATTATTGGCTTCATAGATATTGTGGCATCAATCATTAATAACTACTGACCTTCATAGCTTTATCATCTGCCAACCCTCAKAGCATCYYCCTCTATCTTTTGATTGCATGCTACAGTAACATATGCAATGATCTCTGAATGCATASAGTAATAACTGCTTTGTAAAWCATCTTGTGGCMTTTGCAGGCAGATTGTGGATGCATACAATATGGAGATYAAAAWTCTTKCTGTRAAGATATTAAGYTTAATCGCTGAGAATTTACAKCTCAAGCCTGACTACTTTGARCGGTCCTTTGRAAACAGCTACCAAAAGATGCGAATGAATTACTATCCAGCATGCCCAAGACCAGATCTTGTTCTAGGCATCAGCCCACATGCAGAYGGAAGTGGCATTACACTGTTGTTGCAGGATGAAGAAGTCGAAGGTTTGCACGTSMKAAAAGATGACAAATGGGTGGCTGTGCAACCGATTCCTTATGCTCTAGTCATCAACATTGGCTATTTGTTAGAGGCAAAATCTTTATTCTACCTTTTKATATTSTTGTGGTCAAATTCAAGGAACACAAATTCTCAAGTTTATCAGTTTTATATTGATACAGGTGATGACAAATGGGAGATACAAGAGCATACAGCATAGAGCAGTGACAAACAAGGACAAATCCAGACTATCCAATGCCGTCTTTTACAGTCCAGGATTCGATGCAGAGATTGGTCCTGCACCAGAGCTGATTGATGAAAGCCATCCCTGCTTGTTCAGAAAATTTATACACGAAGATCACATTAAATATTACATGTCTCACAAGCAGGAAGGCAAGACGTCATTCTATGAATACGCAGGTGTTTGAAACCTACTTTTCTGTCAAGAACTGCATCGGCAGGAGGCTGACGGATCCAGCTAGTCAAGGGAACTAGCAAAATTGATTTCTGGTTTATGAGGTTCTTTGCTGTTTAGAGACTGCTTCACTGATAATGAAATTATAGCAATTGCAATGATTTTGAACTCAGGGAAGCTGGAAATAGACCTTTTTATTGCTATATTTGACTATTTGCAGTTACCAATAACAGCACAATGCTATATCCTTGTTATTGCTATATTCTTATTATTGCTATATCCTTGTTATTGCACAATGAAATAGACCTTTTTATTGCTATATCCTTGTTATTAGTGTAAAAATAAAGGAAGTGTCTTTATAAATAGTTTGAAAATAGGATAAATAAAGCCTATCCAAGTTAGAAATAATAGGGAATTATGTGATTGAGTATGGTTACATTTGGTAAGGTGGTACCACATGAATTAAGTGGATGATTTGGGGAGGTTATTTTGTTTTGTAAGTTTTAAGCTCTACAACAATGGTGAAGTATCATCAGAGAAGGTGCGCCTGGAGGGAGTTATCATTGGAGCTTTGCAACAATGGTGAAGTATGGTGAGCTCTACAACATTGGAGTTTTCTCAGATACAACAATGGCGAAATCCAGGGTGAATCTTCCTGGGCGATTCAGCTCTGTAATGCTACTCCTCCTCTGCGTTATATTTTTACCTGTGAGGTTCTCGAACTCTGTATTTCTTGAGGATTATCTGACAACTTTGGTGGTTCTCTGGGTGAACCGGTCATACATTGATTCTCTGCTACTCTGCTAACAACTTTTACCTAGCACGACACTCTTTCCAACACCCATCTTGTTTCTTCCCCCTGACTTTGAATATTGTATGGTCTTCCTACAATACTTGACCCCACACTTGAATAGACAAATCCTTTAACCGTTTTTGTCTTCTCCCATCTCATCATTGTTCAGAGATCCTTGTCTTATTCAACTGCATCCTCCTTCATGAGATATGCTCTGATGAAGGCGGAAGTTAGCGCACTCATGAGTGCTGCTGACAAAGCCCTTTGGAACAAAGAGGGACTTTTTTCTTCGATGGATGAGCTCTCAAAGCATACTAACACTTCTTTATCCCCCTTACTATCTATTTCCCTGACTACCAACAATAGTCCTACCCCTCCACTGCACACTCCATTGAATTTGATTTCCTACACCCCATCTACTCTCTCTCTCTCCTCGACTCTCCTACATTCTCATCAACCATCAGCTATAGGCCCCTTTCCTCTTGCGGCTAGCAGTCTATCTCACCATACCTTGAACCCTTCCAATAACACCTCCACCTTCCCCCCCTTCCGAGGTTCCTCACTTGGAACTTGCAGCACACAAGCTCGGTTGACTCCACATAAGATTACTTCGATTGTTGGACCCACACAAAAGACTTGCACCATTCCTGGGGAAAAAAAACTTCCCATAGACCATGGGTTCCAAAAAAAATTAAAAAGAGATTAGTCATTGGTTCAGATATCGGCCTGGTAGACACAGTCTCCATGGCTTTTTGTTGTCTCGTGGGCCGAATCTCATATCGACACCTCTGCAACTTGGAACTTGATTCCTGGATGCTCACTACTTGGAGACCACTACTGGGATATGTTCTCACTATCTCTCATCTTGGGCGTGGCTGGATTTTTTTCCAGTTCAAATCCCCTGAGGATTATACAACCATATTGGATCGCCTCTGGACTCTGGAGGACAACAACCTTATGCTGAAACAGTGGAGGGTGAGCTTCGATCCTTCTCAGGATTATTTTCGCCATCGACATCTGTGGGTACTCCTTCCTGGACTAACCCTTTATCTTTGGAATGAAAAATCCCTCATGACTATTGGAAACTCTTTAGGTTGCTACATTAGTGTGGACACAAAAACACTCACAGGTTGAGATAAGAAACTGGCGAAAATACTAGTTGTACTGGATATTCATGAGGGACTTCTCAAATATTTGGATATAGAATGGAGAGGAAATATCACTCGCCAAAAGCTCAATTACCTTGGAATTCCTTTCATATGTACACTTTAAAGAAAAATGGGTCATCTGAAAAAGTCTTGCACTGGCATATTTGAAGAGGAAATATCAAAGGAAACTTTGCTTGAGTTAGCTTCGATGGTAGACTCACCAACTGCAACTTATCACCTGCATATTCCAGACTATCCTGATGATGGAACTACTCCTGGACTAGACTCACTATCATGTAAGTTCAAATCTATTTGTCTGAATCTATACTCCTCGCTCTCTTCCCTATAACTAGATCTTATATACAAATCGCCCCTCCCAAACTATGGACCAACTTTTAATACCTCGGGAGACTTTCATCAGTCACAAACTCCCCACTGTCTTCCCACCCATCATCCAGTTTCAAACTTTTCCAACAGTACTGTATTTTCTGCTACCCACACTACACCTACTATACCTTTCCATTCTGATGTGCCTTCGACCAGCACACTGCCTTATACACCTTCTCCTTTTATTGAAAATCTCACTCCTACAGTTGACTCGGCCAGCTCCCAGATTAACTCTTTTATAAACTTTCTAGCTACCTCTCCCTCGATGGACCAAGCCTCTCTTTTAAATATTTCACATTCAAATATCCTTCTGGCGTTGGAGATCTATGATGAACATGAGGTTTTCCCTAGCCCTTTAGGTCCGATTCAGTCCGAGACTGGACCAGCTTTCATTACCCCTAGAGACTATCATCAACCAAAAATTCCCCACTATCTGTCCAACCATCATATGGTTCCAAACTTATCCAACAACACTATATTTTCTTCTACCCACACTACTCCTACTATTTCTATTCATTCTGATGTGCTTTCGACCAACTCACTGTCTATTACACCTGCTCCTTTTATTCAAAATATCACTCCTATAGTCGACCCTACCTTCTCCCTGAATATCTCTTTTTTAAACATACCAGCTACCTCTCCCTCGATGGACTGAGCCCCTCTTTTAAATAATACACATTCAAACATCCTTCCGACGTTGGAGAGTTATCATGAACATGCCACTGAACTGGTGGTTTTCTTTGGTCCTTTGGGTCCAATTGAGTCTAAGACTAGAGAGATTTCTTTTGGTATTGTTTTAGACTCGCTTCTTCCTGCATACAAAGAAGTCATAACCCCTAAGACCTTGCCTACATATCGAGGTTCTACATTACTCATTACACCAGCTACAGACATTGGACTGAGATCAGTGGAGGACACATCTACATCACATTGTAAATACTATACTTGGTCTAGAGGACACGATTACAAGCACTCTCCTATCAAAACCCACAGTGCCCATCGCAAGGAGGGATTACCACCTACACTCTCATTGGTTCCACCTCACACATCCGCAAACAATGGTGCGCTTAGTGGCATGAAATCCCTAGCAAGAGAAAATCCATGATCTTTCTATCCCTCAACATCAGAGGGGTGGAGGGTCACCTAAAAGCAGCCTCATTCAGAAGACTTATCTCTCACATTTCACTGGACATCATCTTTCTTGAGGAAACACTTGTGGATAATAGTAAGGCTAGAAGCTTTCTAAATCAGTTCTTCTCTAACTGGGACATCTGCACATTTAATTCACTTGGTACATCTGAGGGATTGTGTAAGTTTTAAACCTATGAAGTAAAGCAATGCATATAGATTCTTAAGAAAAACATAATTTAATCAATGGCTCATACACAAAGTACACAGATATTTTATACCGGAAACCCTCAACCTGGAAAACCTTTCTTAAATTCATTATATCGAATCTCACCATTCACTATACAATATATATACAATGTTTTTAGGTATTCTGTAGATACCAAAACCATAATCCCTTAATCCGGGAATAATTTACAAAACCGCTAAAAATAGCAAAATCCACTAAAAATAGCAAAAACCACCCAAAAACTACTAGAGGGATCGTCAGATGTAGTTGTCATATCTGACGCGCCCACACACACACATGCAAAGAATATAACACCTACCCAACATTCTCCCACTTGTTGTTTTCTTTGCATCCAGGGGTCTAGGGGATTATATAGTCAACAATCCAGGGCGGCAATGCCCATTGTTACTCTACACCAGAAGAACTTTTCTGTGCTCACAGACTTTGTCAATGAATCTGCAACATTCTTCAAAGTGTCCACCTTTTCCAGCAACACCTTATTTTCCTCAACCATGTCTCTCACAAAGTGATACTAAACATCAATATGCTTTGTCTTCGAATGATAAGTTGGGTTCTTTGCCAGGAAGATTGCACTCTGACTGTCACAATTCAATCTCACTACTTGTTGCACCAACCCAATACCTAAACACAATCTTTGTAACCATATTGCTTCCTTGCTTGCATGAGTGGCTGCCATGTATTCAACTTCTGTAGTTGAGAGTGCCACTACAGCCTGTATTTTGCTCATCCAACTAATTGCTCCTCCAAATAGGTTAAATACATACCCACTTGTAGATCTTATGTGATCCAAATCTCCAGCCCAGTTTACATCAACAAAGCCATGTATTTCCACCACTCTTTCCAATCCTAGTCTTCCTTGGTAGCACAATCCATAATTGGTAGTGCCATGCAAATACCTGAAGACCCTCTTTACTGTTGTCCAATGCTCCTTCCCTGGTTTTGACATATACCTGCTCAAAACTTCCACTACATGTGCAATGTTCGGTCTAGTTTTGACATATACCTGCTCAAAACTTCCACACCGAACTCCCCTCATCAACACCATTGCTCCTCGTACCATCTTGCAAGTGTTCTTTTCAAATACAATTTTCACTTCTGCATCATCCAACTTGCTTACATATATTAGGCTCTTGGCTAGTTTTGGAATGTGCAGAACCTCAGGGAGAGTTCTAATCCTTCTATCTTTTAGTAGCAACTTAACCCTTCCACGTCCCAAGATTTTGGCTGTCGAGTCATCTCCTAGGAATACATCACCACCATCGTATTTTTCATATTCAAAGAACCACTCCCTGTGAGGATTCATATGGTATGACACACCTGAGTCGATCAACCATACATCACGATCTACATGTGTAGCTGTAGATGCCAGGTAAACATCACCTCCTTCTTTAGTGGAGGTTTTCGCCTCTATGAAAGAGTTATTATCAGATCCCTTTGGTTTATCAACCTTCTTAGACTTGAAATATTTCATATAATGTCATGTTTTACCACACTTCCATCATTTCCTCAAAGATTTTCTTGGAGACTTAGATCTACCTGTAGATTTAGATCTCCCCCCTGAAGGCTTACAGGGATTCCTGTCATGGGAACGACCTCTTATAAATAAAGCATTTGTGCTATGAATATCCATGCTTTTCTGCCTCATCTCTTCAGATAACAATGATGAAACTACATCCTCATTCTTCAATGTAGATTGAGTGGTACTACCAATTGCTACAACCATATTATCCCAAGAGTCTGGCAAAGAACATAACAAAGTAATACACTTATCTTCTTCT
>JZKD02S1673773.1:503316-536235 GCA_000966675.3 Picea glauca | reverse complement strand
AGATTATAGTCGACATACAAATATAACACTAGAAATATGTAATAATTCAATATATAGGCCTTAATAAGGGTTTTTATACATAACATGGAGATTTTTCTACGGATTAACATGCCCCTCCCCTTCAAACAAGTGTTTTCCTTAACACTTGACTAACTGCAGGTGTTTCTACATGAAGAACTCATCTTCCCTTGTCACATATTCCACTGGTAGGTTCTTCCATTTGACGAGGTACTTAGTAATTGCTCGATTTCTCAACTGCTTAGTCCTTGTTTTAGGTTCTAGTATGATTTTTGTTTCTTCATTAATCTATGGTAAAATAGTTTGTACTGGGATCTTGTTCTGATTACCTTCTTTAAGAAAGAAACATGGAAGACTAGATGCACACATGAAAATGGAAGTAACTCCAATTTGTAAGCCATACTTCCAATCATTTGCAAAACCTTATAGGGGGCATAATATTTGGATGCTAATTTATTGTCCTTATTTTTTTTCTTCAGGGACATTTTTTATGTGATTGTATCCTCATCAATATCCAATCCCCAACTTCGAATTCCCTTTCACTATGATGTTGATTGACTTGTTGTTTCATCCTATTTTGTGCCATAACCAAGTTGTCCTTCAATAGTTTGAGAACCTCTTGTTAGTTCTCTATGTGGTCCTCCGTTGCTTGAACCTTTGAAGACCCTTTGAATGGTGATGTGATGGATGGAGGATGATATCCATAAAATGCCAAAAATGGGGACCCTTTTGATGAAGTATGGAAGGATGTGTTGTACCACCATTCTTCCAAGGCCAACCACTTGAACCATTATGTTTGTTTATCATATGCAAAGCAACGGAGATATCGTTCTAGACATTTATTCACAATCTCATTTTTCCCATTGGATTGAGGATGGTAAGATGAGCTATGAGCCAAACGAGTACCCAAAAATTCAGTCCAAAAATTTCCAATGAAAATTGGATCTTTGTCACTTACAATAATCTTGAGGAATCCATGTAGCTTTTGAATTGTTTCCATGAATGTTGCAACTACTATACTTTCTTTAAAAGGATGATAACGAGAGAAAAAAATGGTCATACTTTGTTAGTTGATCCACTACTACCATGATGACGGTATTTCCTTCATATTTGGGTAAACCTGTAACAAAATCCATTAAAACTTCTTCCCAACGTTGACTTGGTATAGCTAATGGTTGTAGGAGACCTGGTGTCTTGATTATCTCTCCCTTATTCTGTTGGCATACAAAAAATTTAGACACAAACTTTGGAACATCAGTTTTAAGACCCTCCCAAAAAAAATCCTTCTTGATTCCGTAGTACATTTTGAAGAATATTGAATGGAATCCTATAGGAGAAGTGTGCAATTCTAGAAGGACCTTCTATTTGAGTTGGGAATTCTAACATAAATATAGGTGATCATGATACCATTGCAAATCATTTTTCCATGCAAAATTATCTAATGAAATGGGTTCCTCTTGTAGTTGTTGAATGATCTCACTTACCTCATGATCTTGATTTCATTCTATCTGTACTTCTTCCACCCAATCATTTTCTGAAATACAAATAGCACATAGTGAACCTTATGTTTCTTATTCTTTCCTTGAAAGGGCATCTGTCACAACATTGTGTTTTCCTTTTTTGTAGATATTTCAAAGTCATAACCTAGCATCTTTGTAACCCATTTTTTTTTCTCTTCTGAAGATCATCATCTCCAAGAAGTACGTTAAATTATCAAGATTTGTTTTTTACTTTGAAGTGTTTTCCTATTAGGTAAAGGTTCTATTTCTGAATTGCATGCAATATGAACAACATTTCTTTTTCATAAATGGGTTTGAGTAAGTTGGATACTTTCAAAGGAAAGGGGTCTTTGTTATTGCATTATAAATGCACCAATTGCATGGCCTGAAGTATCACACTCCACAATAAATATTTTTGTAAAGTCACGTGTGTCCAAGACGGGAGTTGTACACACATCCTCCTTAAGTTTTTCAAAATATTTGGTTGTTGCTTCAGTCCAAGAAAATGATTCCTTATTTAATAATGTTGTTAGAGGTTGTTAGTTTCTAGGCCTGCACCTCTTCCTTCTACTCATTGAACCAGTCTATTCATCTACCAACCTACATCTTATTTAGTCTTTCTTCTTCACTGTGTGTTGAGTCATTTGGTTTTATGTCATCCCCTTTTTTATTAATGTTAGTTGCTTTTTCTTTTTATAAGGTTGATTCATGTCTTGATTTCATTTTCGACAAGTCTTGTCACCATGGTTTATATCATCGATGGATCACAAGAGAGTTAAACTAGGCCTACAGGTGTAAACCTGTTGATTGCAAGAATGATAACATTCTTGCAATCAACATACATGCTTTGTTTTAATGAGTTTCCAGGTTTAGATATATTTTAAAGTTTGAATAAAGAGAATTGAAACCCAAGTCACACTCATTTGTTCCTACTACCCTCGAAATATTGCTTGTTGGTTACTTGTTCAATTTTAAGTGCAGGTTTTGAGCGAACCCTAAGTGGTACATAGCCTTGGCCACCATTATCAACAAAGGTAGTTAGGGCATGATGATACCACCACGAGAGAGGTGGAAGATTCATAGGGTAGAGCCATCAGGGATCGATTTGTTCGAATCCATACCATAGATCAAGAACATATTCATCAGGGGTGAGTGGTACGATTTCATCTGTTCTTTCAATGGACACCATACACAAATCGCTCTAATTTTTTCACATAGTTTTGATGGATTCCAAGCACAAGTTGGGGATGTAATCATCCACATAACAGAGAATTATATTGAAACAACATGTTCTCTCCCTATTAGTGGCGAGATGTGGTTCAATAAAGGGAATTTACCGGCTAAGGTGTGCAACAAGTTCATGGTAGTAGAGCATCAGAGCCCATACTGGAGCCAGGGCATCCCGATCCAATGGCTGAGAGAGGAATGGAGAGGCACAATGTCGGAAATACAAAGATACATCATTGTAGAAGGTAGGTTTTTTATTATCCATTGTTATCATCTCATATTTTATATGCATCTAAATGGTTATAAGAAGATGAATCTCCCATTCTACCTTCTAAAAATCCTAACCAAGATGGCCAAACGAGTCCAGAACTATCCACAAAGTTCTCATAAGAGCCTCTACCATCAGGGATTTATAAAAATACTAGTTATACATGCTCTCAGTGCATTGCAAATCTTTTGGGAACAAATTTTAGTATCTCTAGGGTTACAGGATGAAGATCCAAACACTCAACAACCATCAGAATAGGAAATTGAAGTTCCCCAAGAAGAAGGGGTTTCCAAAGAGCCTAGAATTTCATAAAACACCATCCATCATTCCAAATAACATACCCTACCTACAAAAGGAAGGAACATATATGTCAAAGGAATATTCATCACTCTAGAGAAGGATGAAATACCTCAGAGACAATTGAGGTCATCCACAGTGAAATAGAGGGCCAAATAAGACGATAAAGTATATGTCAGAAAGGGTAAAAAACATTTTTTTTCCAGTAGTCAAAGCATCTCCTGAGCATCTTGAGGTCGAACAGGTTCCCATTGGTATGCAGGTAGAAAAATCTCCTAAAATGAAACCAAGAAAACAAAAGAAGAATAAGAAGGTTAGTCCTAAAGAAGCTAAAGTTGAATTTGGGCCATCTGACACACAGATTGGAGAGCCTCCTAAGGAAAAACATGGAAGAAAGAAAATGGGGAAACAGGTACCAAGGATGCCAAGTAAGCCAAATCAGAAGACTAGGTTGAATAACTAGTTGAGGCTAAACTCCGAAGCCTTGTTTGACCCATCCCTTAAGGAGAAGAAGTTGATTTTAACATAAGATCAAGACACTCGAGAAGAGCCCTCTAGGTTTACCAACATGGAAGAAAAGGCCATACACACTTTGAAGAAAATGAAAATAGACAAAGCCAAAAATAATAACAACAAGGGACAGAGATCAGGTATTAAGACTTACGATTTAGAAAGAAAGTACACCATAGGTTCATAGACATAGCATTCCCTAGAGAAAGATTTAGAAGAGACCGAACCAAAGGAAGTGGGGGAAATGCTAAGGGTACATGAGCCCGTGAAAGAAAACATTATAGGAAAAACCGAGAAGAAACCAAGGTATGAGATGAGACCTAGGAAACCTAAGCTCTCCATTGATCTCAATAGACCTATTGTTGAGGAAGAGGATGAACTAAAAAATGAGTATAGAGTGAAAACAAAGATTGAGCCTTAAGCTGAAGGTAACAAGGAAATGGAGGAAAGTAAGAAGCAAGTGGAAACCCTCAAACAAAAGAATGAAAATACGAGGCAACATATTCAATAATTTCAACAACAACATCAAACACTTGAGATGCAACATTCAAAATTACAGAGAAAGTACCAAAAGTTACAGAAAAAAACATCAAAAGACCTACATGTTCCTAAAAGAAATCATCTAAGTCTCTTGTTGTCAACAAGTAGGAAAATCTGAAGCCTATGTAAGTTTTGCTCTAGTGTTGAAGGCCTTTCTCCAGTTAGTGGCATACATGTGGATCCATGCGAAGTCAACAACAAGTTCCATCCTTTGAAGATTTTTGTTGTTCAACTCCTACACTCTAGCTATCAATAGTGACTCAAGTTTTAGTTAGAGAATATTTTTATTTAGTTTGAGATACTACAACCAGTTGTAATGTTATGTCTTTTTGATAATAAAAAAAAAATTGTTAGGTCAAGGTTTTGGGCCTAAAAAAGGGAAGTTATCCCTACAAATTAGAATCTAAACTCTACTTCACTCAATTCAAAGAAGTGTCCTTGAAAAGTAATCATAACTAATGGTTAATTTTAATATCTACATATCTGAATGTAATAAATAAATTAACCATAGAATTTAGGATCTAAGATAGGCATTCAAAGCCTTTTTGGTGAATAAAAAGAAGAATATGGGAATGTAAAGGGTTCAAATTTTTGGGTGTATCAAGCTACCAGGATATAGCCTGGGCTTATGAAGTGTAGGATCTGCAAAGTTTTCTACTCAGTGAATATAATTTCTGGTGAACAAACTATCTTTCTCAATATTGCTTGTCTTTTCTTCTTATTTGGATGCATGTTGAATGTTTTTCAAAGAAAATATTCTTTCTCTTTCAGCTAATGTGCTTACAACCTGTTGAGAAATGCACTCCAAGTATTGTTTTAGGTTTAATGCAATGTGTTAGTTCTAAAATTTCTAGTTGTAAGTGACAAATTGTATCCTTGTTAGTGATTTTTTGTTCTACTTTTATATATTTTATCTGCTACACCATAATGCAATCCACTGGATAAGGGAAACATTGTAGCGAATATTGTGGAACAATCCAACTAGACTCATTCCCTTGAAGCTCGTCCACTAACTGACCATCAAAAAAAATAAACCAAACTTATAAAAACCAATCATCCCAATAATTGAGGTGGCCTAGCTCTGCCCTCAATAGTTAGGTGCAAACCTTAGGACCAACATCTTCTAGCACCGTTTACGGGGAACATAGTAACAAAAAAATATTTCCCTATGAGAACGACAATGATCATATCTTATCTTTGATGGTGAACAAAGATCGGGCACAAAGCTGACTACCATCTTTCACCTGATGACTCCATTGAATGTAAATCCACTAAAGTAATTTTGGCTCCCAAGAAGGGATTCAAGAGATCAAACTATGAGCATACTAAAGCCTCAAAATCCAACCCTGATCCTAAAGGTGACACAACAACTTTTGATCTAGAGAGACAACTACGAAAATCCACACTTTCTCAAAGACATTCCTTATCATCCAAAGGTAGGCCAACATCTGAAAAGTCTTCCCCTGTTCTCAACAATAAGAACTCTGAGATTATAATTTTTTTAAATCCTCTTTTAATAACCCCTCAGATATATTCATCATCAAATTTTACCCTCATCATCTCCTCAAGCAATCAACCTAGTATCTCCTCCTAAGCCTCAAAGCCCAATTGTCCCAAAGATGGTTGTAAACATGATGGAGTCCATCATTACATATAGGTATGCACCTTTAGTGCTGCCTCGAAACCTAAATACATTTCCAACAAGAGACTACATGAAATATCTTTCTAGGTACAATGGTGAAGGGGATGTCACTGCTGAGGAACATCTAATAACTTTTTACAAATTTGTAGAAACTTTAAAATTGAACATGCAACAACCAACAAGAGATATGCCCAGGAAATGAAATCTGGAAGATGTGTTTTTATGGTTCATCTTCAAAGGAGGGATCCGGTGCTGGCATAGTCCTTATTTCCCCTTCAAAGGAAGTGGTTTCACTCTCATACAAATTAGAATTTGAAACAACCAACAACATAACAGAGTATGAAGCCTTAGTGTTGGGGTTGAGAGATGCAAAAGATATGGCCATTGAAAAATTGGCAATCTTTGGTGATTCTAAATTGGTTTTCAATTAGGTAAAAGACATTTATCAAACAAAATGGATGAGGCTGAGGCAATACAGGAATGAGGTATGGTACATAGTTGACAATTTATTTCTAGCTTTCAATATTTCTTTTGTTCCTAGAGATGCCAATCAAAGGGAAGACTCTTTATCTTTGGCTTCTAGTACTTTCAACCATCCCGTTTTTCCATATTTTAAATTTGAGGTGGAGGTTCGGCACATAACAACCATACTAGACAATGCCAAACACTGACATGTTTTCAGTGACAATCAATAGATCAAGAGATTTCTGCAAACCATTGATGAATTTTCAAATATCTCTATTTAACAAGAAAATGAGAATGATGAATTAGAAAATTAGTAGGAACCTCCTTTTCTAAATAAGGATTTTTTATAGAAACATTTTCCTTACCCTATACAAACTTGCTCAAAGGCCTTTTCCATTTCCCTATGCAGACTTGAAGTCCCTTTTTGCATTTCCTAGAGCTAAAAATTGTATTTTTTCACATATACATGCCCTAATAGATATACAACATGCAGATACGCAGGTTGCACCATTACATGTCACGTCATGGGATCCATGATCCTTGACCTTCCATATACTATAAACGTTCCAAATATCCCTTCAGTTCCATTTGAAGGCTATAAATGGGCCTTATCCAAGCTGTGTAAAAGAGGAGAACAATTCAACTTTGAGAGCAAAGTTACTACAGAGAAATTATTCACTCCATATTGAGTCTGCATCCCTTTGTCCTTTTAAGTCTGAACACATTGTTCAACCCCAAAGTTCTTCCCTATTTGATGGAGAACCTCATTTCCTCTTTTATATGAGCTTTCCTTTGGTGGAGGATTGAAGTGGTGGAGGCCCACCTGTAAGGGACTTAGTTTCTCGGTTCAGAACATCCTGACATTAAAGTTTGTCATTCATACACTTATGTTAATTACATTTTAATAGAAATACTCTTTTCTCATCCAATTAATGTCTTGAAAATATTTGAATTGTTATTCCATGGGCGTATTTGTTATGAATATTGATGGATTATGCTATTGAATGTGCTAACTTTATATATCATCACCATATGCTTTCATATCTTGGTTGTTGAGGACAAGTTGCATGTGTATTGCTTTGAGTCAAGTGCTCAAAGGTGGACTTCATCGAACATCTGGACGAGGTAGGCTCTTTATCTTGTCTTGTTAGCATATTTGTTTATATAGCATACTTGAGATTAGAGTTGATTTCTGCAGTCATTTCCATATTTTGTGGTTTACCCCATGCCATAGAGTGATTTTCCTCGTAACAAAATTGGCGACCATACTGGGGAGGGATCTTCTTTTCATGGTTTGGAGTGTTTTTCTCCTTTGATTGCTCTTGTTTATATTGAGTGTTGTTTGATTACTTGACAGCCTCTATTCATTTTGATTCTAAGTTTCTTGGCCTTATCCTTAACCTGGTAGTGTTTCAATACATATACGCGGTTTTTCCCCTGACAGTCACGTACATCATCCATGGATTCTTGGTTGTTGAGTTTGATGTTTGTTGGGTAAGTTTTGATGGTTGCAAAGTCTTCTTAGGTCTCTGTCGTGACTGTTAGGTGCCTGTAGAGTGATAGGAAGCCTTTCTTTGGTTGAATTTTTGGGTGTTTTTTCTTTCTCATCATCTTTTTCATTGGCTGTCCTTATATCTTGGGCTGGGTGTTTTCTTCTTGATATTATACTTGGTTTGTCTCTGTTTACATATAGTAGAATCTTTATATCAAGTTGTTGTTCAGTCCTTGCATTTTCATTCTTTTGTATTGAGAATACAAAAAATATACATTTTTCATTGTTGGCATTTGATCTTTTGGGTTCTTATTATTGATCTTAGTACATGTATGGAAAGATTGCATTTTATTTGAAATTGCAAAAGTAAATTGAAAATTGCATTTTGAAAAGATTATCATTTATTGGGAATTGAAGTTAGGACTTTGCATCTTATTCATGTTCATTTATTTTACTTGATGAGTCAAAACATCATCGGTTTCATGACCACACCTTTTTTAGTAACCAAGGCCACTAAAAGTAATGTTGATAAATTTAAAATTGATTAGAAACAATATTTGTTTTTAGAGTGCACAAACTAGCCTAGGATTTAGAGCCTTGGAATAAGATTTTGTGAGTAAACTTCTCCAAGGCTATTAAATTCCACATATGTGTCTGACTAAGGGAGTGGTGAAATCCATTGTATAATTGGTGACGCCAGGAGGCTCCGCTTACACCAGAGTTAAGCACGAGGTCAAAAGAAGCTAGTTGAGGGGATATACCCCCAATACCTTCTTAGCGTCAGAGATATTTCTGGGGATCTATTTGTATATGGGGGTCCTGCTAGTACCTTTACATATGTGAGAGGCTGTGCTTTCAATATTTTGGGCTTTGTTACCCTGCCCATACGGTAGACCTGAATTACGATTGTTTTCCTGCACATCGGTTATATCGTGGTTGCTTAGTTTCTTGACATAGCTACAATATAGGTTACTTGCAGGGGTTATTCTACAGGTACCTTGGGTCATATAAGGGTCAGACAACACACAACCTTTATGGAGGATTACCTCTCTGGAGGGATTTGACTGACTCGTTGTTAAGCCCACAAGGGCCCTTATAACTGATTTTGATACCTCTGATCTTTTGCAGGGAGTCTCAGGCCTCTCTTGGGCGAGGCATACCTACTTTAGGGAGGGAGGCCCTTTCAACCACTTTATCCTATTTGCATGCATATTGGCCTTTTGTTTATTTTGGTGTGCTATTTTATTATTAGTTGGCCTTAGGATTTGTTTTTATTTATCAAGTCTTGAGTCACCGTGGTGCCAAACCAGCTTCCCTGTAGGTCTCACCGTTTGTTAATATTACCACCGCATCTTGAGTCTTTTCCTTCTAAAAGGCGTAAAGATATCAAACATGGTACACACACCTCCACCTACCAGACTTCTGATCATACAATGATGAGTAATGAGTCGAGTCGGAAAGATACTGAGCATCCTTCGACTCCCATTCCTATAATATTTAATAGTGTTCCTTCGACGTCTTCAACCACTATGGTTGTAGTGCCAACAGTTCTCATCATAACTCCTATCCAGCCTGCGGTTACTACTCAACCCATTGGGACGAACCCTTTTGGGTCTATTTTTTGTACACCTGGATACAATACTCAATCCATCCCTATGACCTTTATCCCTTTTGTTTATGGTATGTCGAATTTCACATCACAATTTTCATCCTCCATCCCACCGTCTAAACCGAATACTATTATTGGACTTGGGGGCATGGCTCCTCCACATGTTTCATTCTCGTTTGGTGGTGCTCATATTCCTCAAACGAATCCTATGGTTCAAAGCCTACCTCCTTTTCACCCCAGGTCTAATCCTAGTCTTAATGTTGCTAGATGGAGTGGTCAACCTGGTGGACAAGTTGTTTCTTATGTTATGTACTTTACACCTACCTCCTCCACAACGATTCTGACCAGAAAATTTGGCATGACGAATCCCCCTCTATCCTTCGAATTCACACCCAGAGGAGGTCAGTTTCACACCTTATGAAACCCCCAACCTAGAGCTACTCCATCTGGGGGCAGTATTTACAATCCTCATCATAACATTCCTTATGGAATGGTGCCCAACCAACCCCTTATGAATCGGTTCGGAGGGGGGTTTTACAATCCTGTACTGGGCCATGGTGCATACCAGAACCATGGATGGGTTGTGATTCCCCAACAACAATCTTTCCCGGGAGATTGGGGGCAGATGTTGCAACCCCCTCTCCCTTTTTTGGCCATGCTTAGTTTGTCAGACTTGTCTAGATTAATGAATAACCCTATGCGTCATGACCCAACATGGTCCCCCATACCCACCAAGCTTCCTTTGGATATTCTGAAATTCGAAGGCAAGACTGGTGAGGATCCTGGTGATCATGTCACTACTTTTCATCTTTGGTTCTCTTCTAATTCCCTTAACGACGATTCTATTCATCTAATATTGTTTCAATGCACCCTCGTGGGGGTTGCAGCAAAATGGTACATAGAGGTACTAGGGGGGATGTACAAAAAATTTAATCAGATGGTTTTAGTCTTCCTCAACCACTTCCAATTTTCGGTTCATTATGATGTCGACATAGAACTTATGTTGGCCTTCCGCCAGAACAAACCCACCCATATCTCAGATCACATCCAAGAGTGGCGTAGACGAAAGAGGTTGATCAAGGCCTACATACCTTCGGAGTTCCTTTTGGAATGGTTCCTTAAGTCTCTACAACCTTATATTTCGAAGGATGTTTCAACATCCGGAGTCACATCTGAGGAAGAAGCGATTTTAAAATCCCAACAGTTAGTTATTATATATGCTCAGTCTGGGATGTTATACAAAATTCTTCTAGATGCACCGAGGTCAAGATATGACCCTAGACAAAAGCCCGGGCCCCATGCCGATGGTATTGTAGGCTCCGCAAATGTGAAATCTACAAACTTGGTGACAAGCCAGTTGAAAGAGTTGTCTCTAAACCAGTCTATAGGAGGAAAATATCCGTCTGTGTCCTCCACTCCCACTCAGTTGACGAATGTACATTCTTTACAATTGTCGATCAACTCAAATGTTAACCAACAACTAGGAGGGAATAAAAATAAAGGATGTGGTAACAATCGTAAGGGTGGGAGGAATAATAATAATAATAAAACCAAGAACAATGATAATAATGAGAACTTCAATATTAATGCTGGTGAGGGAAAGAAATAAAAGCGAAAGATGAAGTTTCCCTGCAAGATTTGTATAGACGATCACCTAACCCACTTATGCCCCAAAATTGTGGAAGATGTGAGGATTTTATATCTACCTCCCGTTGTGCTGACTAATCCTTTTCCACATAATCAACACATGGCCTCAAGCTCCTTAAATTCTAGAAATGCGGTGAGTGGAATTCAAAACCCACGGGTGCAAGACGATGACCGTCTATGCATCAATATGGTCAAGTTTGAGGTTAACGTAGCCACTTGGTCTCGAGACTACAATTATTCACAGACTGTTCTAGTTCTAGAGTCTCCCCCTCCTTCAGAGATGCCATTACATATCGAAAAACTAGAGCCTTCATCTTGTATTCCGAAAGGATTACTCAAACTCTTTATGCACAACCATAATTCTAGAGCCACCCATAATTACTCTATTGTTGAGGATCTAGGTCAAACCCCTTGCGTGATGTCGGCTCTGGAGGTACTCCAGATGTGTCATTCATAGAGGAATGCCTTGCTATCTGCGTTAGGATCTCTAGACCCCTGTGGCTCTAAGGTTATCAAGTTTGACGTCACGGATGTGAAGCCTCTCTTTCCTTATCACGTGGCATTTCAGATCCATGTGAGTTACTCAAAGTATACCATAAAATGTATTGTTATTGATGAAGGTGATGCAACATGTGTGATTTTGTTGAATCTGTTGGAAATCCCATGGCTCTCCCACCCTTTCACAATGTCCAACCATGTTGAATGATTTTGAAGGTCTTTATTTCCTCCCTCACGGTATTCTTTATGCCTTCCCAGTCCAGTTATGTGGGAAGATGGTGGAGGTGGATGTCGAGGTGGTTGATGCGCCCCTCGATTATAACTTGTTACTAGGACGTAACTAGACTTATGCTATGACTGCATTCGTATCTTCTGTCTTCCGTACTCTATTCTTTCCTCACGATGGAAGGATTATGACGATCGACTAATTGTCCTTTGCGTATGCTAGCCCCGATGCATCGGTTGGACCGTTGATCCCTGTGATCGACAATTCTCAACCGACAACTGAGAATATTGGTGTTGGAATGTATTCATCCCTTATGGGTACCTTTGATATCTATCTATGCCATGTTCAGTGGGTCTACTTCGTCAATGAGGTCCACTCCTTTCTGAAATTCATATTTTAACGACCCTTGGACCCTACCTTCCTCGACTGCATCTTGTGAAGGTCAGTCACATATTGGAATGGTTATGCCACTATCGATAGCTGAGATAACGTATCAGGATGTTCTTGACTTTTCTGTCGACACAGATCCTGTCGCCTCGCAGATGGACGAGGAGGATCATGTTTTTAAGCCTGTATGGGCCAATTCATCATCTTGCTCACATGACTACCTCAATGACACTTTACCCTTGGATGAAGAAATTGTGGAGGCCGTGAATGATTCTAATAGGTCATGGGATGATATGCACCATTTCTCTTATTTCTTCCCATAACTTGCTAGAATCGAACAAGATGATTTTAGATCTACCTTGAGCAAGGTAGTCGGTCACACCATAGTTCCACTTGATATGCACACCATTTATGTTGAAGGAAACATGGTGACTATCTGTCCTACCATTATGATCGATATCTCTCATATTCCTCGTAAGGTTGAAAATGTATACATCAGTGCGGATTGTTCGCGGAAAGAAATTATGATCTACACCAAGCTCTTCAAAGAATTATGTTATGTATTCACTTGGTCATATGAAGAGATTCCAGGAATCTACCCTCGAATTATCGAACATGATATTAAAACCTACCTGGATGCCAAACATGTTTGACAACGACTTAGAGCTATCAATCCTAAGAAGGCCCCTACTATTAAGGCAGAGGTGGAAAAATTGCTTAATCTTGGATTTATCTACCTGGTTCCCTTGACTGAATGGGTATCCAATCCTGTTCCCATGAATAATAAACAATGAACCATCCATGTACGCATGGATTTTAGAGACCTGAATAAGGCATGTCCTAAATACAACTTCCCAATGTCCTTCATTGATCAAATTCTCAATAAATGTGTGGGAAGAAAAGTATTTTCTTTTATGGACGGATTTTCAGGATACAACCAAATTTAGATTAATCCCTAGGATCAACATAATACGACATTTGTTTGTCCTTGGGGTACTTTCGCATACTAGAAAATTCATTTTGGCCTTAAAAACACCGGAGAAACCTTCCAACGAGCTATGACCTTTGTGTTTCACAATCTAAAGAATATAGTCGAAGCCTATCTCGATGTTATCTCAATGATCCCATTGCTCACTCCCGCAGGAGAGTGGATCACCCTACCCACCTTCGTCTAGTTTTTGAAAGATGTCGCTATTATCGCATCCGTTTAAACCCTCATAAATGCATCTTTTTCATTAGGTCAAGTTGTCCTCTAGGATTCTTAGTCTATGATACTAGGATCATGGTAGATCCTTTAAAGGTTGAGGAAATTCTTCAATTTCCTCCCCCGCGCACTATTCGTCAACTTCAAGGTTTATAGGGGAAAGCTAAACTTTTATGTCGGTTTATAGTAAAATATGCCAATATTAGTAAGGGTTTCATGTGTCTCTTGAAGAAGGACATTCCTTTTGTCTGGGATGAGCGAGCCTAGGAATCCTTCGATGCTCTGAAGAAATCCTTAGTATCGACGCCTCTGCTAAAGCCTCCGGACTACAACAAATATTACTTTCTTTATATCGCTTTGTTTGAAGGGACGATTGGTATGGTTTTAGTTCAGGAGGATGATGAGCTCCATGAGCACATCGTTTACTATCTTAGTCAAAACTTAGTTGTCCCTGAACTCAAGTATTCTCATGTTGAGAAGCTAGCTTTGGTTGTTCTTCATGCATTTCAACGATTACGACACTGTATATTTCTTTGAAAAACTACCATGGTTGTTGTCAGTTCATTTCAATATGTCCTTACTAGGCATATCATAAGGGTGAGATATAATAAATGGATTGTCATCTTGAAAGAATTTGATCTTGATTTTTCTTTTGCGAAATCCAAGAAATCACTAGTTTTCACCAAGTTAATATCGAACTTCCCTCCCTTAGATGAAGATGTTATTCATGTTGATTCATTTTCGGATGAACACATTTTCCTTTCTTCATAGTCCAACCCCTGGTATGGAGATATTGTGATCTATCTACAAACCTTGAAGTTTCCTCAACATCTTTCGAGAGATGACCAACGACATATACAATATCAAGCTAAGAACTACCTTATCTTCGGTTGCACTTTGTATTGATGAGGAGTAGACCATATCTTATGTCATTGCTTGACTCACGAAGAAGATGAGTTTGTTCTTAACTACTGTCACAGTGGGGCTTATGGTGGTCATCTATCCGGGCTTGCGATAGCCCATAAAATTTTAAGAGCCAATTATTTTTGGTCGTCTACTTTTAAATATTGTGTCAAAGCGATCAAGAAGTGTCACCCCTGCCAGGTGTTCACTCAGAAGATGTGCTCACATCCATCCCCTCTCCACATGGTCATTACCATCGGTCACTTCACCAAGTGGGGGGTGAATTTTGTGGATTGCAACCCAACTTTGGCTGGGGGGCATCAACATATTATAGTGGATTTAGACTACTTTACTTTACTGCTGCATTTTTTGTGTTCAATCAAATTATATCTAGGTTCATAATCTCGAGTGAGATTGTCACTGATCATGGTAGTCACTTTCAGAATGAAATGATGAAAGAATTAGCATCAAAACCGAGGTTTAAAAATGGTCATCCTTCCCCTTACTAACCCTAGGAAAATGGACAATTAGAGGCCATGAACAAGTCTCTCAATACCATTTTGTAGAAAACTGTCAGCTAGAGAAAATATGACTGACATATCATGTTTTACCCTACGCTTTGGGCATACCAAACCTCGGTTAATAATTCCACTGGTTTTTCTCTTTTCCAGTTAGTGCAAAGTGTGGAGTCGATCCTACCTATTGAATGTGAAATCCCCTCTCTTATATTGGTAGTTACACTCCTACCTGACACTTCCAATCTTGAACAATGCCTCGTACACCTAGAGAGTCTAGATGAGAAGCATTGAGACACCTCTATGACTATCAAGGAGAATAAACGACGTGTCAAGGTCCAATACGATAACTTTATCTATCATCGGCGATACATTGATGGTGACTTGGTATTTTTGTATGATCAAGCCAAAGAACCACTGGGGGTAGGAATGTTCAAACCCATGTGGCACGGTCCCTACATCGTGTGACGAGTCTTAGAAAAAGGAGCCTAAGAATTAGAAGATTATGAAGGGAATATGTTGGTTGAACCCAGGAATGGGCTCTACTTGAAAATATACTATGCTTGAGCCCCAAGCTTGGGAGTAACTCTTTGTATACTAATGTATTTTAGTGTATATATATTTCCCCCTTTTCATCTTCATCTTGCTTATTGAGTTTTCCCTTGGTTGGCAGATGTCAACGCGGTCTCTAGTCTATTTAGGATTCATAGATGGGGCTAGTAATCATACACGAAACTTGGCTTCTGCCGCTTGGGTTTTTTACTCACCCGAGTTTCTACTGGTGTCTTCAGGTGGTGTTTTCCTAGGGCCATCAACAAATAATGTGGCCGAATATAGCGTCGTTGTAAAGCTTTTACGTGATGCCATTTCACATGGTATTCGTTCTTTAGAAGTTCACCTGGACTTCCAGTTAATAGTATGTCAATTGAACAAAAGTTAGTGTGTGCGAGACCCTACTTTACTCTGATGATTCCTACAGGTACGACTTTTGGATTGACATTTTGATTTTATTACTTATCATCACATACCTAGAAGTTATAATTATGTATCCGATGCATATGCTAATTATGTTTTATATTGGAATTTGTCACATAACTAAAGCAAATAAAACACATTCACTAATGTACACATTGTAATATAAGTAAAGTCGAAGATCATTTTTTTTTATATTCCATCTCTCCAAAAAATATGGTGTTATAGTACAAAATTGGGGCTCACACCCTCAAAATACATATACAACCAATCAATATAGTAATCATGACATCTACGCCTATGGCACCAGATGTGTGTCATGATAGCATAGTACGGAATTTTTGAAACATCAGAAGAGTCGCACCCAAGCACGGGGCGCACCTACCACCTATTGTTGCATTATCTCCGGAAGATCCTCTACCTGAACCATGGGAATTCTTTGTGTCAAATGAGACAGGCTTCCCTACATGTTTTGTAGCACTCTCTTAGCATCTCCTTCCGTTGGCTCATACCCTTGGTGACTCTGCCGGTGTCATGGAAGTCTTTATGGTTGTTGCGGACCTACATCTGCGTAACATACATGTTTTATTAGTACTTGACATCATCCAAAAACAAAATTGTTTTCTTCTACAAAAATACAAAAGAAAATGAAATATTCAAAAAAATTTTGCATACCTATGTCTCCATAGGTGGAACCTGGTGGTAATGGCATGTCTGGATTTCCTTTGAAGTCTATCCCTGCATAAGGTTAGTCCTCCAGAGCTATCACTTGTCAAGGCCACCAGAATAAAAACTCATCATTGTAGGGTGTTGGTACCCTACCACCCCCCAACCACCTCATCACCTCTGTCCACCATGCCATGGCTGGATCGCGAAGTCCATGCGAAAAAATTTCAACTCTAGGGCCCAATCTTGGAACTCTCTCAAATAAAAAACTACATAGGATAGATGCGAACCCAAAGTTCCTCTTTCTACCCTATTTGTAGTCTGTTAGCTAGCTCTTCATGTTGGCCAGCAGTGAGGTGCACCAATCGTAAACCATGGGTTGCAAGAACTCCACTGAATAGAACATAAGTGGAATTGATGCTTGATGCAACGAGGTTCACCCTATGATCCGTGTCAACACTAGGACAATGATCTTGAGACTCAGATTGTTGATCACTCTGATCGAGAGTTGGATCCCTACCTTCTCAGTCCCTGCACTGCAATGAGTGGCTATGTATTCCTCTATGTTCATGCCACTCCCAGCTCCCCGAGCTTTGAGGTTCACCAACTCACCCCGACGTGACAATCCTGTCAAAAAGTATACATCCTCAACTTCAATTCTCAATGGTTGTCCATTGAGGTTGTATTTGGATCTTGGTAGTTCACCAACATCTGGAGCAGTCTCACTTGAGCCCTCATGCCTTTGAGAGCCCAAAATGTATATAACCCACATCTTCTTAATTCCATTTGGGCCCCTAGATCTCTCTCCACCACAGCATCAACCTCTTCATGCTCTCTTTCTCTCCACTCTAGCACCATCCTGCAAGTTTAAAATCATTTTTGAGTCAGTAATGTTTTAAAAATCAAATCCATGAACTTGTACACGAGTTATATCTTACACAGTCGCATATAGGGCTGCATATACGTGGTCTATTTTGATAACAGTCATGTATAGGGTTGTGTATATGCGACCCGATGAATTACAACCCGCGTACACCCTAGTTTCTAATTTGCGCTTTGAAATATTAAAAAATGAGACCTAATTGCAAATACTAATCCACTAGAAATGAAGAGAAGGGAAAGATGAATTACTTGGTCCAGATGGTTGTCAATTCCGTCACTCGTGGCTCCTATAATCTACAGTTGAAATTCGGGGGAAATTTCGTCCAAAATCCACTATTTGGGTAAAAAATACAAATGGTATAGTAAAATTGGTTATTTTCATTATTTATAGAAAACATTTACCCACCTTTCATAGTTTTTGCTACTATTTTGGCCTACTAGAATAATAAAGCAGTGGATGGAGTTGGTTTTGGTGGTTTTGTCCAGGGATTCTTGCAGTTTGTAGTGCCATGCCGCATGTTCGTAACTTTGGTAGGTATTTTCATTGACTAGGATATAGGATAGGTCGTCACTTTGTTTTGCACATTTGAATTTTCATATAACTTCAATTTGTATGCCTTAAGTATGAACCCATTTAGTAGCGACACAGAACCTTCTTTCTACAACTAGAAGTGTCATTATTGAATGGTAGAGACTTACCAAACATGGGTGCCCTATTTAGAACCTCTGTGCCATTTGGTGCCCATGCAGATATTTTTTTCCGTAAGACCAAGAGTATCTTATAGATAATACATGACTTTGCATTCGAACCTCATTTCTTACTCATAAGCATGCTGACCTATACCTAGCAGGGAATCCCAATGAGTCTGGTTTAAGCTCTTTTCCGACTCTCTAAAAAAATGAAAACATTTTTGAGTGAACTTGTCTCTTTCACACTCGTAAATTGGATTTGAAAGGACGTCAATTTGGTTTAATTTTAACCCTTTTTCAAACCAAGTAGACTAAATTTACGAAAAAATACATTCTTTGGCGTTAATTTGTAATTGCATCTAATTCTCTTGCTTGTAGTATCGATCTTATTGTCAGTTCTCTCTTTCACATTATAATCCTATCTCCTCAGCAGTTTGTATGATCAGCCAAGAAGAGCCTTGTTTATATCCTTTGCATCTTGACACTCTATAACCCAAGAGGAAACATTCCCCCGAGTGTCCACATCCTGCATGCACCTCCTTGCATTGAGCATAGGTATGTTCCACTATTGGAACTAGTTTCTTACTAGCAACAATCGTTTCCTCCTCTGTATCATATCATTCATTTGACTATGGAAAAACAAAAAAAGATGGTCAGGAAAAGAATATTATCTTATGTTGGCAATAGTCATGTCGCCTTTGAACAGAGCACAAAATTTTGAGTCCACTTGTCATCAAAATTTTGGGTGTAACATGACCTTAGGAAGCTAAGCTCGTTACTTAGAGTTTACTCCCCCAACAGGTTACTCTTCCAGTCCCTATGGAGAGTTTTGTTGGTGCCTCCTACATCACAAAGTTTCATCAGTGAGTCTATACTTCCAGAGTCATCCATATGTCTCATGCTCTTGTTCAAAGGATATCTATCAACATGTGTCGACCATTTCTTAGAACTTTTGAATTTGCATTTCAACCATACCCTCAGTGTGTCTCAGAGTTACATGAAGTTGTATTCCTATCGTGCACCCTGGTCCTACTTTCATTATGGTTAGGTAACCTTGAACCCATCAGTCTACATTTTCTCATTGGTCACTGACTGGGGGGTTTCCCTTGTTTTTTACGACAAGAAATCTATTCACACAGTGGGATTCATGCAATTTCTTGGATGTCATTAGCCTTATTGGTGGTTTCCTCGCCTTTTTCGACAATTTTCCTTATTGGATACTATTTAGAGGGTCTTTATTGTGCACTGCTTGCATCTGGGGCACGCGAAAGACACATAGGGTCCTTGGTTTGTGAACATATTATTCATCTGAGTTCCTCCAAATCATAAAGATCATGCTTTGTACCTTGTGCTGAATGATGATAGATTCCTTAATAATTTCCTTTCAGTGGGCCTCCTTCCATTGACTTCAGCCCATATATTCTAGAAATGAGACCTAGAGTCCTATGAGTACCTAGAGGCTTGCATTCATCAGTGGCAGGTTCTCTGACCATCGATAGTTGGGAATACATCAATTTCCCCTGCCCGATGGATTCTTCAAGTCTTCGACCTCAATACATTTATTCACACTTGTAAGAATGTACTCGATGCCTTGATACCTACTTTCATTATTGGTAGGTTGTCTCACGTTTTTTTACAATATACCTTAATGATAGGTAATCAAATGAAGTCTCATTGTGTTTGACCTCAACTCCTATATTCATATAATGTAGACTTTCACCTTTGGTAGATCATGTAGAAAACTTGAAGACATCAGCTCATAGTCGCATATTTCCTAAGTTGTTGCTATATTTCATTGGATCAATACCTATATGACTTCAATGATCATGGGAGATCATAATGTACTCCATTGTATACATATATCTTCAGATTGATTTTGAGACTGGTTTTCACTGGGCCTTGTTCGTCACTATGACAACCTATGGAATGTATATACTTTTGTATTGCCTATTCATGGCCATGAACAATTGTTTGGTATATTTTCAAATGGATCTGTAGTGTAATTCGAATTGGCAGCCATGTGTGTAAAGTCAATATGGATTGTAATATTCTTATGAGAAACTAGTTCATCCAGTTGAGTCTCCATTACTCCACTTATGGTAATTATAATATATTTCATCCATTGTAGATACTCCTTTGACCTCACACATTAGGGGGGACTCTATTATAGAAATATTTTCCTCACCCTATGCAAACTTGCTCAGAAGGCCTTTTCCATTTCCCTATGCAGACTTGAAGTCCCATTTTGTAGTTCCCAAAGCTAAAAATTGTATTTTTCCACATATACACGCACTAACAGCTATAAAAAATGTGTATATGCAGGTTGCACCATTACATAACATGTACATTGGGTTTTGTGCCCAAAATTAAAAAAATTGTGTCGGGTTTCCATGTCACATCACAGGATCCATGATCCTTGACCTTCCATATACTGGAAACATTTCGACTCGACCCTTCAATTCCATTTGAAGGATATAAATGGGCCTTATCCAAGCTGTGGAAAATATTAGAAGAATTCAACTTTGAGAGAAAAGTTACTATGGAGAAATTATTCACTTCATATTGAGTTTGCATCCCTTTTTCCTTTTAAGTCTGAACACATTGTTCAGCCCCCAATATCTTCCTTTGGTGGATTATTGAAGTGTTGGAGGCCCAGCTGGAAGGGACTTAGTTTCTCAGTTGCAAATGTGTCGACACAAAAGTTTGTCATTCATGCACTTCTGTTGATTACATTTTAATAGAAATACTCTTTTCTGATCCAATTAACGTCGTACAAATATTTGAATTGTTATTCCATGGGAGTATTTGTTATGAATATTGATGGATTATGCTATTGAATGTGTTAACTTTATATATCATCACCATATGATTGTGTATCTTGGTTGTTGAGGACAAGTTACATGTATATTTCTTTGAGTCAAGTACTCAACGGTGGACTTCATCGAATGTCTGGACGAGGTAGGCTCTTTATCTTGTCTTGTTATCATATTTGTTTATATATCATACTTGAGATTAGAGTTGATTTTTGCAATCATTTCCGTGTGTTGTGGTTTACCCCATGCCATAGAGTGATTTTCCTCATAACAGGTAGTTGGTCACAACATTGTGGAACTAAAAACAAATTATATTCCAAAAGGCTTAGTCCCATTGGAGAGAATTTTTGACAACAATGATGTCTCCCGGAAAGATGCAACTAAAAGTTAGGACCATGAGGCTGTAGACTATAATATTGGGACAACTGCAAATCCCAATATCATCAAGATATCCAAAGCACTTCCAGATGAGCAGAGAGACAGGTATGTCATCCTTATGAAACAAATTGTTGATATTTTTGCATGGTCTTATGAAGAACTTAAAACCTTTGACATTGAAATCATTCAACACAAAATTCCTCTAAAAGTGGGCTATAAGCCATTTAGGAAGAAAATTAAAAAGTTTAGCCCTCTATTGATGTCTATTATTGAAAAGGAATTGAAGAGGATTCTTGATGCCAAGATTATTGTGCCTTTGAGATATTCAAATCAGGTGGCGAACTTGGTGTCGATCAGGAAAAAAAGTGGTGAAATACGGTTATGTGTGGACTTGAAAAAGTTGAACAGGTGTTCGTTGAAAGACAACTATCCATTTCCCAAGATGGATCAAATTTTGTAAAGGGTGGTAGGTGCTCACAGAATTTCCATGTTGGATGGTTATTCCGGGTACAATCAAATAAGAGTGTTTGACGAAGACAAATAAAAAAATTCCTTCACTACCCCATGGGGCACCTTCATGTATGAGAAAATGCCCTTTGGATTAATGAATGTAGGGGACACCTTTCAAAGGGCCATGGACATTGCATTGTGGGTGAAAATGACAAGTTCATGGTGATATACCTTGGTGACATCACTATCTTTTTAAAATATGATGATGAACATCTACAACACCTAAAGAAAATATTTCAAAAATGTAGAAGGTATGGAATCTCATTGAATCCCAAAAAATCTCATTTTTCTATGTTAGAGGGAAATCTCGCAGGTCACATTATATATGTAGGAGGGATAAAGATCGACCCAGAGAGAGTAGACATTATTCATAAAATTGACATCCTCGGAAATAAGAAGGCCATACAGTCTTTCATAGGTAAAATAAATTTCTCAAGGCAATTTGTACCAAATTTTGCTGAGATCATTAGGCCCATTAAAAACATGTTGAGAAAATATGCTAACATTAAGTGGACATGGGAACCAAGGTCATCCTTTCAAAGGATAAACCAATCTCTAATTGAAAACCCTATTCTAGTTAGTCCAGATTATTCAAAAAAATTCCTAATTTTCTCTTTTGCCTCTGAGAAGATTATTGTTGTTGTATTGATGAAAAATAATGAAGACGGGTATGAATAACCCATTTCCTTTTTCAGCAAAACACTCAGGGATGCAAAATTAAAATATGACATAATGGAAAAGTAAGCTTATGCCTTAGTGAAGGCCTTGAAATCCTTTAGGGTTTATGTTATGTAGTCTAAGATAACCACCTATGTCTCTAGAAACAATAGTAAAGAGATCATTTTCCAGTCAAACAGTGATGGGAAGAGAGGAAAATGGATAGTCAAACTTTTGGAATATGATCTACACATAAATCCCACTAAACTGATCAATGGACAGGGCCTTGCAAAATTGTTATTTGATTCGAATTGCAAAGTGTTTGAATTGCACCATATCTTCAACCAATCAGATGCTCCATTGATACATGCTGAAAAGATGACATTGTATTTATTGTATAAACATTTTCTTTCACCCTGGTATAAAGACATCATTTATTTTTTATAGAACCTTGAATTCCCACCAGAGTTGGATAAATTCTAAACCAAATCTCTTAAATTAAAGGTTGTAAAATATTTCATTTTAAAAAAGAATTTATATTCGAAAGACCCTGCTGGTATTTTGCTGAAGTGTGTGGATGAATACGAGTAAAAAAAGGTTAGAACTTATATTCATAAAGGATTTTTTGAAGGGCACCAACAATGGAAAGATGCAACCTTCAAAGTTCTAAGGGATGGATACTATTGGCCCATAATATTTTATGATGTATTTTCCATGGTCAGAACATGTGAACAATGCCAAAAATTTGTTGGAAAGCAGAAATTGCTCTCGTTGTATAGCATCCCCAACATCCAACTATTAGGTTATGCCACATGATTTATTTTGTGAACTGTATACTAAATTTAAAACATACAAATATTCTGCAAATACACAGATTCATACAGAATAATAATAGAAATACACATGTAGCATACACAGAAAAAACCCATAAAAAAATGCATAAATAATGATGCAACACATAATATAACACACAATTGACACTTATCTTTGATAAAAATATCACCAACTGCATGCAGACCTTCCACGTTCCTCCCAGCCATAGACCACACTGCTTGTAATCTCAGTAGTGGGTCACCCCCGAGTTAGGGCTAAACTCTACTAGGGAAAAGGGAATACTAATCCAATCTAAGGTCTGAAAAGAAACATAATTGATGAGTCCAAGGTGCCCAATTGCTGCAACTAGCCTATAGTATCTCATTCCCCATATGTCTGTCCCACCCTTGGAAGTGTGCCCCTTCTCTACTCAATAGTCCCTTGGCTACCTCACTTCCCTTTCGGGGCTTCAACAATAGGTCAGACAGGAAGTCTTAGATCCCTATAGTTATTTCCCTGTGCACCATGGAACAATCCTGAGTATTTCCTCTCCTAGAGAAACTACTCATGGGCCTAACAACTCGCTTCTTTGACATAACAAATCTCTCACATAGAGAGAAATTCCTATGGGCCTGACAACCCGCTTCTTCGCCCACGAGCCTGACAACCCGCCTCTTCATCTTGCATTCAAACCAGGTTTCTTGTTGTCCACAACGCCAAACTTCCCAACTACATTTCCCATGATGGCAGTATTAGAGTTCAGATGGTAGGAGAGAATAATGGTCAATGTTGAAGGAATGATGGAAAATGAAATAATTTCCCTCAAATATATGTGCATGTGCCCTTAATGACACATGGCCCTCAAGGAACTCACTTTTCTCCACTTGTAATTCGTTCCCTTCCCATAGAAACTTAGGATAACATAAAATTATATACAACCTTATAATTTTAGGAATGATAATATAATATTCCTTTGAGATTAATCCCTCTATCTTATCCCCTTCTTAGAATCTTATCCCCCCTTCCCTTTCTAATGGAGTTTATCCCCCAATATTCATTTTTGGGTCAATTTACAGTAGTGATGTACTTTATTATTGATATAGTGTTTACATATTACAATAATAGGCTCATTGGACTTTAACATCTAGGCTCTTCAGCCTAATAATCACATAATCCTTTTGGCCTATAATATCCTGGCTCACTAGCCTATAAAACATATTTACATTTAAAACTGGGGATCGACCTGGGGTATTACATTTCGCTCCCCCTTATTTATGTAATGTGCTCAATGCACTATATACCATGTTCAATTCAAAACTCTTCAAAAATATCCAAGCCTTTTCTATTGGAAGCTTGTTGTCCACCAGGTGCTTTTCTTTCAAGCACCAATTCATGTATTCATACCGCAACTAGAAGTCATTTGATCTATTCCATAGAGCTACTTCATGAAATAATTCAACTCATTATTCTTTTTGGCACACCCTCATTATAATAGCTACCATTCCATAAGCATCCTTGAGTTGCATCTTCCTTGTTGCACTCACCCTTCTAGGCTCAAGTATCCCTTCACTGCTACACAATCCCTCAACGATCCATCTTGCCAAGGATTTCACACACAAGGAGAGCACTAACTCATTACCAGAACCCTAGCAAGGTTATACATTTATAGGGCTCTAATGTCTCCAACAATAGTTGTTCTTTCCAATCAATCCAACTTTAATCAATATTATCTCATCTGAATCACACACATACAGTTATTATGAGCGAAAATTATAAAAAAATCCATTTAGAAACTCAAACTTATTTCATAAGGAATTCAACTTTTCCCAAAATATGAAATTCAATCTCATAAAAAAAATTCATGGTTGTTGCAATAGTAGGATGCAGTCTTCCATATGGCCTTCAACAAGCACAATAATTAATACCACTTTTCCTGCAATGCTTCTATCTTGCATTCAACCAACATATTATCAGTATTTCCTGTACATTATACTTTCATTGCAATATGTACCAAAACCTTACAAACTGATATGAGAATTGTTGACACTTAACAATTCAATCACAACTATCAAATAATTTATTTATTAGAATGAATTATCATTCTATGGATATGCATGTTCACAATTAATATCAATTAGTTCATTACTCTATTTTCTGAACAAAAAAATCATGTAGTCAATGCTCATGTGACTACTTGACTTGTAGCTTTCTTGTTGCAATGTCTAAGAGCCCTTGAATTGTCATCAACTCCGTGAGTGAGTAATAATTGTAACATTTCAGTTTTTAGCATAATCATCTCCATTAAATAACATGTATGCACGAACTCACAAAAATGTATTCAATAATGCACTCAAGTATAACAATTCTATCATGCATAAGTGCAGCTCTACCACTTACTATGAATGAGTGCAATTGTCAATGCATATGTATTCATTGCATCTTTCCATTGATTTTCATAATGCTCTATATCTAAGTCATGTATCTCATCGTTGGTAAATTGGAAATCTGGTGAATGCCTTGACACATTCTCCATACAATTACTATTTTCTTCTAAATTATTTGGATGATTTCCTTTTCGACCCAAACACTACACCAAGAATATAATTTTGTTTTGTTCATTAGTGTTAGCAAAAAGGTTGCAGTCCAAATATTATTTAGAAGTAGGAAATTCATTGGATATTTTTGTGGTACATATCCTTTCCATAACCATACCTTTCCATAACCAACCATGTCATGGTCTCATACATGACTAGATTTTTTGGCAGCCATTCCTATATCAGGTTCATACCTTTTATTGCCTTGGTTATTAGCTCATAACCAATTAACATGAACCAATTAACATGAACCAATTAACATGACATACCGTTGTGTCAATGTATGCATTCAAAAGCTAAAAATATTTTGGAATTATTACAGGCATCCAACCTTTACCACACCTAGTGGTATTTTATTCACATCAATACATTCAACTAATACATCTCCAACATCCAACATCCAACTGCTAGGCTATGCCACACAATTTTTTTTCGAACTGTATACCAAATTTAAAAATACAAATATTCTGCAAATACATAGATTCATACAAAATAATAATAGAAATACACATGTAGCATACACAGGAAAACCCATAAAAAAATGCATAAATAATGATGCAACACATAATTTAACACACAATTGACACTTATCTTTGATAAAAATATCACCAAATGCGTGCAGGACTTCCATGTTCCTCCCATCCATAGACCACACTGCTCGTAATCTCAGCAATGGGTCACCCCCAAGTTGGGGCTAAACTCTACCAAGGAAAAGGGAATAACTAAGCTAGTCTAAGGTCTGACAAGAAGCATAATTGTTGGGTCCAAGGTGCCCAACTTCTGCAACTAGCCTATAGTATCTCATTCCCCAGATACCTATCCCACCCTAGGAAGTGTGCCCCTTCTATCCTCAACAGTCCCTTGACTACCTCACTTCCCTTCCGGGGCTTCAGCAACAGGCAAGACAAGAAGTCTCAAAGCCCTGTAGTTATTTCTGAGCACACCAAAGAACAATTCTGAGTAGTTTCTCACCTAAAGAAACTACTCACGTGCCTAACAACCTACTACTTCAACATATAAAATCTCTCACCCAGAGATAAATTCCTATGGGCCTGACAACCCACTTCTTCGACCACGAGCCTGAAAACCCGCCTCTTCAACCTACAATCAAACTAGGTTTCTCATTGTCCACAATGCCAAGCTTCCCAAGTACATGTCTCATGATGCCAACAACAGAGTTCGGATGGTAGGAGAGAATAATGCTCAATGTTGAAGGAATGATGGAAAATGAACTAATTTCCCTCAAATATATGTGCATGTGCCCTTAATGACACATGGTCCTCAAGGAACTCACTTTTCTCCACTTGTAATTTGTTCCCTTCCCATAGGAACTTAGGATAACATAAAATTATATCCATACCTTATACTTTTAGGAATAGTAATATAATATTCCTTTGGGATTAAGCCATCTAGCTTAGCCCCTTCCTAGACTGTTAGCCCCCCTTCCCTTTCTAGTGGAGTGTATCCCCCCATACTCACTTGTGGGTCGGTTTGCAACAATGATGTACACTATTAATGATATGAGTGTTTTCATATTACAATAATAGGCTCACTGGCCTTTAGCATATAGGATCTCTGGACTAATAATCACATAAGCCTTCTGGCATATAATAACCTGGTTCATCAGCCTATAAAACATATTTACATTTACAACTAGGGATCGACCTAAGGTATTACACGCTTCCCCTGAAGCCAATTATTGCAAACAACCCATTTCAACAATCAAGCCTACATTTCATCGGGGAGATAAACCCACCGTCGACTGGACATCACAAGTGAATCCTTACTACCACTGATTACTTTACAAAATGGAATGAGTCTATTCCAACTAGGAATTACACCAACAAAGTGATCATGAAATTTCTAGAAACAAACATCTTTTCCAGGTTTGGATGTCCCAGAAAATGAATAACAGACAATGCTCAGCCATTCAAGTGACTCCAAGGAAATTATTTATTTATGTGGGAATTGAAAAATCATTCTGATGCATTCTACACCATATTACATGCAGGGGAATGGGTTGGTAGAGTCATCAAATAAAACCCCCATCAAGATTATTAAAAAATTGTTGGTTGGAAATAAAAAATCACGGTATTCCAAATTTAAGTATTCCTTATGGGATGATAGGATCAACACCAAAAAGTCACTAGGTACCTCTCCATTTCAGCTAGTCTATGGGCTTGATGTTGTTTTTCCAATCCAACTTGGTCTACCAATGTTTAAATTTTTGTAGGAAGAAGTGGAGGAGCCTAATCAATTTCAGAGGAGAATTTTTCAGATTATTGAAGTTCATAAAAGAAGAGAAATATTAAATGAGAAAACCGAGGCTTACTAGAGAAAGGTCAAGGTAGCCTTTGATAAGAAAACCAAAAAAGATACTTTTCAAGAAGGTGACTTGGTTCTAAGATGGGATGCTAGGAGGGAGGACAATCCCAAACATGGTAAGTTTGATAACCTTTGGTTTGTCCCCTTTAAAGTAGCCAAGGTTCTGAACAAAAATACCTTGGTATTGCAAAATCTGGATGACACTGAGATCTTTGGAAGCCAAATCAATGGGCGTTTCCTAAAGCATTATTTTACCTGATGAACTAGAAGTGGTAAAATTTGTACATAGTTTCTTTAGTTTTCAGTATGATTTGGTAGTTTAGTGTGAGCAAAAGACGTCATGGCCTAATAAAGGAACTAGGGTATAGTTGTAGTTTTTGTTTTCAGTTGAAATAAGACAAATGTCAAGGCTGGTAAAGGGAATAAAGTGGTTGGTGTCAGGGTGGAAAAAATAAAGAAAAAAGGCACGCAGGTCTATTTTTCTTAGCACCTCACAGGAAAGTGATACCCCCAGTTGGAGTCGATGTTAGGTCCTAGGCCTGCACCTCTTCCTCATCAAATCATCGTATTCATATACCAACCTAGCTCTTAGTTAGTCTTTCTTATTCACTGTGTGTTAAATCATTTGGTTTTATGTCATCCCCTTTTTGCTTAATGTTAGTTGTTTTTATTTTTATAAAGGTTGAGTCAGGTATTGATTTTATTTTAGAAAAGTCTTATCACCATGATTTATATCACTGATGGATCACAAGAGAGTTAAACTAGGCCTACAGGTGTAAAAGTATTGATTGCAAGAATGCCAACATTCTTGCACTCAACAAACAAGCTCTGTTGTAATGAGTTTTCATGGTTTAGATATATTTTAAAGTTTGAATAAATCTCATTGACACCCAAATCACACTCATTTGTTCCTACTACCCTCGAAATATTGTGTGTCGGTTCCCTATTTAGTTTTCAATGCAGGTTTTGAGCGAACCCTAAGTGGCGCATAGTCTCGGCCACCATTATCAACAGAGGGAGATAGGGCATGATGATACCACCACCATAGCATTGGAATCTTCAGAGGGAAGATCCAACAGGGATCGATTTGTTCGAATCCATACTATAGATCAGGGACATATTCATCAGGGGTGAGTGGTACAATTTCAACTGTGCTTTCAATGGACACCATACATAAATCGCTCTAATTTTTACATAGAATTTTGATTGATTCTAGGCACAATTGGGTATGTAATCATCCATGTAACAGAGCATTGTATTGTAGCAACATGTGCTCTCCCTATTAGTGGTGAGAGGTGGTTCAAGAAATGGAAGTTTCCGGCTGAGGTGTGCAGCATGTTCCTAGTATCATAGCATCATAGCCTAGACTGGAGATAAGGCATCCTGATCCAATGGATGAGAGAGGAATGGAGAGGCATCTTATAGGAAATACAGAGGTACATCACTAGAGAAGGTAGGTTTTCGATTATCCATTTCTATCATATCATATTTCTCATGCATCTAAATGGTGATAAGGATATGAATCTCCCATTCTACCTTCTAAAAATCCTAACCAATATGGACAAACGAGTCTAGAACTACCCACAAATTGATCATAGGAGCCTCTAACATCAAGGATGTATACAAATACTAGTTCTATATGACCTCAGTGAATTTAAAATCTATTGGGCACAACTTTTAGTATCTCTAGGGTTACAGGATGAAGAGCCAAACACTCAACAACCATTATAACATGAAATTGAAGTTCCCCAGGAAGATAGGGTTTCCACAGAGCCTGGAAGTTCATAAAAAACCATCCATCATTCCAAAGAACATATCCTACTTACAAAAATATGGACCATATCTATCAAAGGAAGATCCATCACTCTAGAGAAGGATGAAATACCTCAGAGTCAATTGAGGTCATCCACAGTGAAATAGAGGGCCAGAGAAGATGATAAAGTATATGTTAGAAAGGGTAAAAAACAGGTTTGTCCAGTAGTCCAACCATCTCTAGAGCATATTTAGGTTGAACATGTGCCCATTAGTATGTAGGTAGAAAAATATCCTAAAACGAAACCAAGAAAACAACAGCAGAATAAGAAGGTTAGTTCTGAAGAATCTACAGTTGAATTTGTGCCATCTGACATAGAGATTAGAGAGCCTCCCGAGGAAAAATAGGGAATAAATAAAAAGGGGAAATAGGTCCCAGGGATGCCAAGTAAACCAAATTGGAAGATCGGGTTGACCAACTAATTGAGTCCAAAATCCAAATCCTTGTTCGACCCATCCCTCAAGGAGCAGAAGATGAATGTAATAGAATATAAAGACACTGAAGAAGAGCCCTTTAGGTTTACCAACATGGAAAAAATGGCCATCCACACTTTGAATAAAATGCCAATAGACAAAACCAAAAAGAATAATAGCAAGGGATAAAGCTCAAGTATTAATCATTATGATTTAGAAACAAAGTACACCATAGGTCCATAAATAGAGTACACCACAGGTCCATAAATAGAGCATGGCCCAGAGAAATATTTAGAAGATACTGAACCAAAGGCAGGGGGGTAATGTTTAGGGTACATGAGCCCATGAAAGGCAACATTAGAGACAAAATTGAGAAGAATCCAAGGTATGAGATGATACCTAGGAAACCTAAGCTCTCCATTGATCTCAACATGCCTGTTGTTGGGAAAGAGCATGAACTAAAAACTGAGAATAAAGTGAAAATAGAGATCAAGCCTCAAGTTGAAGGTAACAATGAAATGGAGGACAATAAGAAGCAAGTGGAAACCCTAAAAAAATAGAATGAAAGTATGAGGCAAAAAATTCAAGAGCTACAACAAAAATATCAAACACTTGAGATGCAACATTCAAAATTACAGAGAAAGTACCAAAAGTTGCAGGAAAAACATCAAAAGACTTGCATGTTCCTAAAGGAAATTTTCTAAGTCGTTTGTTGTCAACAAGTAGGAAAACCCATAGCCTGCACAAGTTTTTCTCCAGTGTTGAAGGCCTTTCTCCAGTTAGTGGAATATGTGTGGATCCATAGGGGGGATATAGAGAGGGAGTGTATGTGAGAGTGTGAGGCATGGTGAGGCAAGGTCTATGTCTAGGTCATGTTATAAGTCTAGGTCTAGTTGTAGGTCTAGGTCTAGGTCTTGACATGCCTTGCTAGTTCTGTGTCAAGGGAATTTATTTCCTTACTGTTATCGCACGGTTTGTAGGAGGGGTTTAGATAGCTTGAGTCAAGGATTAAATCGGCGTAACAGGAGCTTCCCCACCCACTGTCACCTCGATGGGGGGCTCTTTCTATTTAGGATGGCTAGTCCAAGGGAGACGTCCCTAAGCAATCTGGGTCAATGAAAGGCTAAAGAGGTAATGGATCAAGTCAAAGAAGTTCCCTTTCACAGATTGCTGCCAAAGATGATATAGTCAAGAAGAATCTTCCACTGAATGGCACCTGTTTGCGAGACAAGACAAATACTAGAATGTGTGCTTGCAGTGGGTTAGTACTTCAAAGCATTAATGACTATCTTCAAGTATACATATGAGCAATGATTAAATGCTATTATTGACGAAGTCAATGATTGCTAAACAAAGGCAAAGATTTATATCACTTCTTCAATAAATGCATAAGGAGATAACAACATTCAATGTTAAATATCAATCCTTTATCTTATCACAATGCAAGTTTGCTCATAAATATAATGTAGCTGCGTCACTATATATTGTTGCTGCAATGATGATGACGTCAGCCTTATTNCCCTAAGCAACCTGGGTTAATGAAAGGCTAAAGGGTAATGGATCAAGTCAAAGAAGCTCCCTTTCACAGATTGCTGCCAAAGATGAGATAGTCAAGAAGAATCTTCCACTGAATGACACCTGTTTGCGAGACAAGACAAATAACTAGAACGTGTGCTTGCAGTGGGTTAGTACTTCAAAGCATTAATGACTATCTTCAAGTATACATATGAGCAATGATTAAATGTTATTATTGACGAAGTCAATGATTACTAAACAAAGGCAAAGATTTATATCACTTCTTCAATAAATGCATATGGAGATAAAAGCATTCAATGTTAAATATCAATCTCTTATCTTATCACAATGCAGGTTTGCTCATAAATATAATGTAGTTGCGTCACTATATATTGTTGCTGCAATGATGATGACGTCAGCCTTATTTCTAGGTCAAAATTGAGACAATTGAGTGGAACGTTTTAGCAAATCAGCTTATAGATCCAATTAATGACTCAATGTCTATCAAGATAGGTGAAAAGTGTCACAACGTTGTATGCATAAACAAGAGATCAAAGCAAGTGACGTCACCTATATAAATTTTGTTGTTTGCAGTTAGGGTTAGCTAGCCAAGGAGCGGCGTTTTGACAAATTCAACCACAAAAAATGCAATAAAACTCCACGGCTATGATAAGATAACTCAGCCGCACCTTTTCATCCAAGCAAAGATCGATTTAGGGCAAAACGTTATCAGCTTTAGGGTTAGTTCAAGTCACTAGGGTTAGACGCTAGGTTAGTTAGGGTTTCAAATTAAAGGTAGTTTGAAAGAGATTTAAGGCATAAACAAGCTCAAGATCAATCCTAGACTAGTGCCTTGGGTTAATGGAGTCAATTGAAGTGAGACTAATGGTTTAGGAAGACTCAAACTTAAAGACAAGAGGTTTTAGGGTTT
>JZKD02S1673773.1:492517-503306 GCA_000966675.3 Picea glauca | reverse complement strand
GAGGATCTTTCTTAATTCCAGAGAGAGATTTTTTAAGAGGAAAACAAGACTAGATTCATTATGAACATAGCTAGGAGGTTGTACCATGTAGATTTCTTCTTGCAAATCTCCATGCAAGAAGACATATCTAACATCCATCTGATGGACCTATGATTTATGTGAGGAAAAAAAGGCTATAACAAGTCGTATGGAATTCATTTTGGCTTCCGGGGTGAAGGCTTCATTGTAATCAATTCCTTCAACATGAGAGAATCCTTTGGCAACTAATCGGGCCTTATGTCTTTCAACACTTCCATCCAATGTATACATAGTTCTATACAACCATTTACATATGACTAGTTTTATTCCTTTTGAAAGAGGTACAAGCTTCCAAGTATCATTTTCCATTAAGGAATGCTATTCTTCGTTCATTGTTGTGTCCGATTTGGATGGATGAAAGCTTCTTCTCCAAATGTGTTTGCATCATGAGTCTCTGAAATTGTTGGGTATGTGTTATATTCTTTGCAATACTGGTCCCATACTGATATGGGATCCTCTGGGGGTAGGGGGGCTTGTGGCCACCTCCTTGTAAGGGGGTTCAGTGGTGGTACCCCCCAAAAAAAATTGGCATTTTTTTGCATTTGTTTTTTGTGCTATTTCAACACATGGTTTTTCGTCGATGGTTTTCTAATTTCAGTCAAAGAATTAGGGTTGTTAACTAATATGGTTCAACGGATTAGGGGTTTGGATGTTGTGATATCTTATATGTATAATGTATTGTAAACAATAAAGATGATGGATAGAAGATTAGAGGTGTGTCTCTAAACAGGTTGTTGGTTTTCTTGGTTTTGGTTTCCATGGTAAAATCTCTGTGTAATGTGTTTTTGCACCATTGTATATTTTATGTTTTATTAAGAATTTATTTGTAGTAATTAATTGTAGAAAGTTAAAATCTACATTTGGTATTAGAGAAATTATTGGCTTTAGGGGGATGCTTTTTTGGTCACGGTTTTGGCTCAGGTATGTGATAAGCCTTGTTACAGTGGGAGAACTGCGGTATTGATTCTTCAGGTGAAAAGAAATAGCGAGCAATTTGAAAATAGAGATCGAGAAATTTAATGGGAAAAGTTTTGAGTTGTGGAAGCTCAAGATGTAATATTTGTTGGTCGACAAATATCAATGTATCATGGTGGATCCAGGTACTACACCTACATGAATGTAAACAAAAGACTGGAAAAAATTTGATCGAAAGGCGAAGAGCACAATCCAGTTGTGTCTCTCGGATTCAATATTACTGAATGTGTCAGAGGAAGCTAAAACCAAGGAATTATGGGATAAGTTGGGGACTTTGTGTTGATCTAAGTCCCTGGTAAATAAATTGTTTGTGCGGAAAAATATGTATAACCTGAGGATGAAAGATGGAGACTCGGTGATAGAGCATCTGAACGCCTTCAATATTGTAGTAAGTCATTTATTATTTGTTGATTTTAATATTTCTGATGAAGACAAATGTATCGATTTATTGTGATCTTTACCAGACTCATGGGATATTCTAGTTGTGGCCATAGGTAGTAATATAACCACTTTAAGTTTTGATGATGTGGTCTCACCCTTCTTGTCAGAGGAGATGAGGCGAAAGAACATGGAAGGAGAGAGCACAGATGCATTATTTGCAAGAGGATGCTCCCAGGAAAGAAATAGATCTAAGTCCTCGAGTGGGAGATATAAATATAAGAGAAGATCTAAATCTCTCAGAAAGTTTGTAAATGTATGTTGTAGATGTGTAAAAGAAGGGAACTATAAGAAACAATGTAGATCCAAAAGTGTTGAGAGAGATAAGGGATATGAAGATGCTCCTTTTACATAATCTAAAACCTCCATGGAAGAAGGATGGGATGTGTACTTGGATTCTTGAAGAACACATGCAGATCATGAGGCATGGCTAGTTGACTCAGGTGCATCCTTTCATATGACTCCCCATAGGGAGTGGTTCTATGAATATGAAAGGTATGATGGAGGTGATGTTTTCCTAGGTGATGAATCGACAACCAAATTCATAGGACGAGGAAAATTCAAGTTGAAGCTCATGGATGGAAGGATTAGAACACTCCCTGGTGTTCTACACATCCCAGGATTGGCCAAAAATTTGATTTCTGTAAGAAAAATGGACGATGCATGGGTAAAAACATTGTTTGAGAAACAAAATTGCAAGATGGTATGAGGAGCAATGGTATTGCTGAAGGAAGTTTGGTGTGGAACTATGTATAAGTTGCAAGGAATCACTATTAGTGATGGGTGTAATAGTTCCATTGTTCATGATATTGGAGCTGAAGAAGAAAAAACTCCTACAATCTCTGGAGAAAAGGCTATGTTGTGGCATCAAATACTGGTGTATATCGCAAAGAAGGGCCTTCAACTACTACATGGTAAAGGTATTATTGAATGTATGCCTAACTGCTCTCTTGATTTTGATTTTTGTTAACATTGTGTATATGGAAAGCATAATCAGGTAAGATTCCCCTCTGGTGAAATGATGCCAAAGGGAATTTTATAGTTGGTGCACCGTGAATTGGTGATGTGTTTGGACCTATGTCAGTTCCATCACCAGGAAAATCCATGTACTATGCAGAAGGAATACATGGATATATTTCCTTGGGAATAATTTTGAAGTCTTTGACAGGTTTAAATAGTTTAAGTCTCTTGTGGAGAATCAAACAGAGAAAATAATTAAGGTGTTGAGGACAGATAATGGTGGAGAGTTCTACGAAAATGAATTCAAAGAATTATGTAAGAAGTGCAGTATAGCAAAGCGAAATACTAATCCATATGCACCTCAATAGAATGGAGTTGTAGAATGGATGAACACAAGGTTGATGGAAAAAGTAAGGTGCATGCTCAATGGTGTCAAGTTAGGACAAGAATTTTGGGTAGAGGCCGTGGGTACTTCATGTTACTTGTTCAATCGATCACCCTCATTAACACTAGATGACAAGACTCCGCTGAAGGTATGGAATGGTAAGAAACCCTCTCTCACACATCTCAGGGTATTTGGCTATGATTCCTATGTTCATGTTCCAGAGGAAAACATGAGTAAGATAGATAAAAAAGGTTGAAAAATGTATCATTATTGGGCATAAATATGGTTTGAAAGGTTGTAAGATTTGGAACCCAGAAAATAATGAGGTAGTGTATAGATGAGATGTGGTAATTATAGAAATCAAAGATGTTGTCAAACATGAATTCCCACTAAGGGAGGAAGAACCAGAGAAAATAGAGTTTGATTTGAAGGATAATGAATCGGACTCTATAGAAGAACGAGAATTAGAAGAAGAAGATCCTCATACTCTAGTATAGAGGAGATCGGTTCACGAAAGAAGGCAGCCAGAAAGGTATACTCCACTAGATTTTCGTTCAAATTTTTCTTTTTCTATTGCTAATGATGATCCTAGAACTATTAGGGAGGAAGTGGATTATGAGCATGGGAAACTATAGAAAAAGACCATGGTTGAAGAAATGTCATCCTTGGATAAGAATGAGGCTTAGGATCTAGTGGAGTTGCCAACTGGAAGAAATCCCATTGGCAACAAATGGGTGTTTAAGAAGAAGATGAATGTAAAAGGCAAAGTAGAGAAATATAAAGCTTGGTTAGTAGAAAAAGGTTATTCCCAGGTAGAGGGAATTGACTTCGGTGAGATTTTTTCTCTTGTTTCCAAGTTAACTTCTATTATATTTATTTTATATGTTGTTGTTTTGTGTGATTTTGAAGTAGAACAAATGGTTGTGAGGAAAAAATTCCTACATGGGGATCAGGAAAGAAGAAATCTACATGAAGCAACTAGAAGGCTTTGTTGTGAAGGGAAAGAAAGAGTCGATATGCCATGCTAAAAAATTCCTTGTATGGGTTAAAGAAATCACCAAGGATGTGGTATCAAAAATTTGATACATATATGTTGGGACTTGGCTTCACAAGGACCAAAATGGATCACTATGTGTATTCAAATTAATTGGTGATCATCTTATTTATTTGGTCTTGTATGTGGATGATATGTTGTTGATAGGAAAAAACGAGGAGATTATCCAGGATGTGAAAACCCAGTTGTCCTCTAAATTTGACATGAAGGATATTGGTGCTGTAAATTTCATTTTGGGCAAGGAAATTAAAAGAGATCGGGAAAATAGGAAACTTTTTTTTGGGTAGTTTGGTGTATCAACTTCCCGGGGGCGTCACTTTGGCATACGATCTTCGTTTGGGGCGCATGATATCTCGTTGGAAATGTATTGACGAGGAGCTTCATTTCACATGCTCAATCATGCCTTCGGGGATCATTTAAGTGATCGATTGTGAAAAAGCGTCGTTTAGTCCCTTAAAATGACCCTAGAAGTTTAGGACCTAAAAAATTGCAAAAAATAGTAAATTGCCAAAAAACTAATTTGGGCCAGTTGGAATAGGTCGGTGGCCAGCAATATCCACCTGGATTAGAACATGTGGTAAGAGAAAACATCATCAACTCAAGGGAATTTCCAGTGATGCTATCACCGTTTAAAGGGGATAACAGAGGTGGTTTCAAAGTATCGTACAACTGGACGAAAAAGGATGGTTTCCCAAAACTTGTCAACTAATTCACATGTTTTCTTCAAAAGCTATCCCTAATATATTCTTTATGCCTTCAACATAATTAGAATTTAGTTTATTATTCAATAATTGTATTTATTAAATTTATATTTAAATATACTTTAGCATAATTAGATTTTAGTTTATTATTTAATAATTATATTTATTAAATTTATATTTAAATATACATTTAATTATATTGAATATATAAATATAATTCTAAGTGAAAGTGAAGGTAGTTTATCTAAACAAATTAGACTTCAAAACTAGGAAAAAAATAACTGAAATCCCAATTAATATTACCCAATCACTTAAATTTAGTGAGACTAAATTTATTAGAAAAAAAAACATATTTTAAACATTTTAAAATATATAAGTTTTGAAATTAAATTGAAATTTGAAAAAAGTATAACTAGATAAAGCTAACATTTTTTTAAACATAAAATCCAAAAAGTTTAAAATCCCAATTAGCATTATTATTTTTTAACAGAGACAACCAAATTTAGGAAGACTAAATTCACTTGCAAGCACACATTCTTAAGACATTCTTAAGAGTTACAACATCGTAAGGTCAAATTTTCAATTCAACTTAGAATACTAAATTTGAAAAAAATCATCAAATTTACAATAACAATAAGAGTTGCAAAGTTATAAGGTCAAAATTTCAATTCAACTTAGAATACTAAATTTGAAAAAAAATCATCATATTTACAATAGCATATCTTTGATTGAGATATCAAAAGATGTGCATTTTTTCTAAATCAAAATATATGTTCTAATAATTATTTTGAAATTAAAATGTTATCAAAATTATATAAAAATAATTCAAACCAATTTTTAAGTAAAGTAAAGAAGAATAAGTAAAGTAAAGAAAAAAAAATTAATTTTTTAATAAACTAAAATTATTAAAAGTTTATAATCAACTGTTTTGATTTTTAAATAAATAAATTATATTTTATTTAATAATATTTAAATTTATTATATTTTATTTAATAATACTTAATTTTTCAATGAATTAATTATTAAAAATCTATTACAAATTATTTTGATTTTTTGAAAGATTAATTTTACTTTAGATTTATCTGGACTTCAAAACTATTAAACATTGAAAAAGATAAAAAACAAATGAGAAACAAATCTCTTATACTTCAAAAAAATCTTGAGTTAAGAATTACGTATTTGATTCAAAAGTAATTAGAATATATACGTATAAGTATTTTTAAACTATATAACTATATAAGTAACAATCATGCTCTCGTTTTTGGATAATCTTAATGAGAGAAGACAAGCTACTCCCTTCAACTTTCTAAGTTTTTCATTGCATTTTTTAATTATATTCATTGTATTATTTTGATTGTAAAGTTTCTACTAATGTTTTTTTAAATTTTATTTATTATAAATTGTGGTAAGTAATTTTGGTTGGCTTATTTGGATTTTTTTTTATTTTTAATTGAAAAAAGTTGGAATTAAGTTAAACAATAATAATATTAAAAATTTATTTTAAATGAAGATAATTTTAATGAATAGAGATGTCAAATCACTATGATTTTGATTTATATGTCATTTTTTTGCAAATGTGTTTTCTTTTTTATTTATTTTTATTAAAGAATTTTTTTAATTGAATATTGTAACTCACTTGTAAACTATTCTTGTTCTATTTTTTTTTTGGAAATTTTTATAAAAGAGAAGTCATTCCACTTATTTCAAATAAAAAGGGTCGTAGATTCAACATTACCCATAGAGTTTCCATACAATTAGATTTACATATTAAATCTCGAAATTATAGATTCAAGCCATTGAGGATCAACCACCATAATAAAATATATCGAATCTCAAAATTGATCACTCAAAAAGTTTATAAAGAAATGTAGTAAGTTAACTACCACCATCCCACAACATTTCATCAATCTCTCTATAACTCTCCATTCAAAACTATAAAAAATAAGTGTCATTAGAGTGACTATGTCCTTGTTGATAATGCACTAGAATGTTATGGGAAGCATGTTGTGAATGTTGATTATTGGCATTGGAATATTACGGGAAGCACTTTGTCAATGTTGATTTATATTTTAAAGCATAGTTAAGTGAAAAACTCTTAACTTATGTCAAGCATTCAATATTGCTTTATTTATTGTGAGCGATTAATATTTAACATGACTTTATTAGTCCCTATTGAAGGCAAGGAGGGACTATAGCATTCGATGGGCTGTTGACTTCGTATTACTTTAGCAGTTGACTATATATATTTTTTTCTAATTTGTAATGTTTTACATAGAAAACGCAAAATTTTGATTTTTATAATAAAAAAATGTATTTTCTTTGTAATCTCAATGGATGAGATATTAGAGGTCTTATTGCGCGTTTCACTAGTCCCAATGTTTATTTTTAGTTTGTTATCTTAGATAACCTAAGTTCACCTAAGTTCCCACGTGGTTATAACTTTATTGAAACTATGTGCATTAACAGTGATGATTTGTTAGTGCATTGCCTTGAACCAAATTTCAATGCAATGACACACGGTGGGCATGCCTCAATCTTTCTCAGCTTTCCTCTACTAAGTGTTTCACCGACTTTGGTGTTGATGCCACAAAATTACTTCTATCCTTACTTCTCACGTATGCATCTTATCTTCATTGATGACTCATTGCATATGCATCTTATCTTCATTTATGTTCTTATTGTACAAGCAATTTTAGGCAAAGGAGAATGTGCAATTTCACTTACCTCTGAGCTAGGCACTCCCCCAATCCTGCTGGTGGTTCCTGCTAGTGGGGACTGGTTCCAACCTGCCCTCCTAGAGCTGGCACATTGAGTTGGAGCTAGAACAGTCAGTTGAGCGTGATGGATTATGTTGAGTGTGATGGATTATACTGAGCGTGAAGGATTATGATGCATCTCACACTGCATCTCATAGATCTACGGTTTTATGACATGAATTGTTTCACAATTTTAGCTTGACTGAAGGCAAGGTCACGATTGTGACAGCTAGTACATGCCATGGTAATTTTTCTAATAATACTTGTTATCCCATCATAGTTGAGATGAATAACTTTATACAGTCCAAGCCTCTGAAAATGCAACAAATATCAAGGCAAATATTATGTGAAGGGTTTGATATATATGTAAATGATAACATTAATCTTGGTGCTTATCCACATGGAAGATAGGGGATTGGAACCTTATCTCACTTGGATAATGCAATGAACTGCATTAAGGAAGATGCTAGACATAATATCCAAGTCTGCCTCTGCCTGATCAAGGGTTTCCAATCAAGTTTTACCCATTCACCCGACCAGAGAAACAAATCAACTTAATCAAGAATCGAGGTTTTGGACAATATTGATTTTTGGGTAATCCCCTAGATGACTTAAATTCTATTATGTCGCCTTCCTAAATTGAATAGATAAATACAGTTATAAATAGATTCTCTAGTTACCAAATTGTCAGTGCTTATACCTGTATTGTTGCAAGAGTACATATTCGAGTTGGAGTGGCTGTAATGTTCTCACATCTCACCACTTGCTTGGAAACTATTTGCATAAGTGAATAGAAAGAAAGTTGCGGATGTCACACATTGCAAATTATTATCACTCTTTTTGAAAACTAGTCCACCTGAAATTAACGTGAACTATATAATGATCTGTCCAAAGCTATCCAGTATACTAGGCCTCTACATAATGTTAATTATCCTAAACTTTAACTTGGTGTGTACTGCACCTACGAAGTTTGTGTTGAGGTCAAGAGAGAGCAAATGAAATTGTCAGTGTGGCTCCTGTATTCCTCAAGGGACTTGGAACTTCATAGCAAAACTTCATGCGCAACCAAAGCAAAATCGGGGATCAAAATAATTAGATTGGAATTACAGACAATGTATTGAGGTTGGTTAAGAGGGCATGCCATATAATTAAACCTTGGCCAAAAGAACTCTCGCTCATGCATGCTTCTCATTTCAGTTGAATATATTGACGTTATCCTCGCCACCAAGATTCTTGCCATTTGATTAAATGTAGGCAAGATATGATACATTTCTTTAGGATCTTTGCAACCATGCTGCTCTCCACTGTAATTTGCCCTACAAGAAATCTCTCATCCCATGAGGATCATATCATCCTATATGTATCGTTGATAATAAACACAACATATATATATATATATATATATATATATATATATATATATATATATATATATATATATATATATATATATATATATATATATATATATTGTAAAAATTCTGATTTTTTATTTGTGGCGTTATGGACAAAATTGTCCATATTTTCGCAAAATAGAGGAAATTAAAAAAAAAAAAAATCATAGTGCCCGATAACGTCGGTATTGCCACGTTGATGTCTCTCTTGCCACGTTGACGTCTCTCTTGCCACCTTTTCCACCTTGTCTTCGCTCTTGCCATGTTTGTGACATAGACGTCTCTCTTGCCACGTTTGTGAAGATTGTTGTTGCAATTGCTTGTGAAGATTATTTGTGAAGATTGTTGTGACGTTTTGGAAACTAGGTTCTTCCCCTCCAATGGTCACCTTAGTATGTTGACCAAGTCAAAATACTAACACTTAGGTTTTTAACGTCATAATTGTGACGTTATAAAATCTATAAACATGTTTCATTTGATGGATATTGCGACTATTTTGCTATAATAACGATGCTTCAAAAAGGGTTTGCGGGTCTTCTCGATGAACAAAAAACAGGTATTTGTTTCAGTATAAGTCTGTGGGGAAGAATGTCAGAAAACATCAGAGCTGGGAAAATAATTAAAGAGGGTGAAAAGGGTGACGGTAAATTTTATTGCCCTTGCAAAAATTGTTGTACTAGATGTCCCGAAAGAGTTTTAATAGCAACAGCTACAAAACATTGTAGAAAATATGGGCACATGGACGAGGGATCAAATGAATATCGTTTAATGGTATATACATTCATTATTTGTTTTAATATTTATTGTATCCTCAATTTTTTATAATGTTTTATACATGCACTAATTTTTCATGATTATTTGTAATTATAAAGTTAGATTTGCCCCCTAACTTTATGCAGAAAGCACCAAATAGTAGCAGAAATGATGTTGTAGTACAAGATGAAGAACTTGAAGCAGATAATGAAGATCAAGTTAATGATCCCATGGAAGTAGATGACAATAATAACATAGTTCAAGATGATGAGACAAATCAAATGATTTAAGACTTATTCAATCATCCAGATGAGGATCATGGGGACAATAGTGATGGTATTTATGATGAACCTCTGATTGAAAAGGCAAATAAATGACTTTATAAAGGGTCAAGAGAAAATCTTCTCTCCACTACATTGTTGCTGGTGAATTTGAAAGTTACAAATCATTTGTCTAACACTTGTATGACATAGATCCTAAGGTATGTAATATGTTACTTCACATCTACATAAAGGTTGACTAGTCCCCATTTTTTTTAGTGTTAATTAATGTGTAAAATAAAAATGCAATATTTACAATCCCTATTCTTTACATTAACTATTTATTTTTTATGTTTTATATTGTTAGGTGAATTTTTGTTACCCTCATCAAATATTTTACCTCGCAGATATCGATATTTGCATGCCATTATGAAAGACATTGGAATGGAGTATCAAAGTATAGATGCATGTCTTGATGATCATATTATATATTATGAAAAACATGAGTCGAAAAAAGAATGTTCGGTATGTGGTACCAGTAGATATTGAACCGATCAAGTAACAAAAATGGTCCCTCGAAAGGTTCTCCAGCATATTCCCATAATTCCACATTTGCAACAATTGTTCAGGTGTTAAAGCATAGCACAGTTTATGGATTACCATGCATGAAAGAAAATTGAAGATGGTGTTCTTCGAATGCCTGCAGATGGTTATGCATTTAAGGAAATTGCTGCAAAATGGCCAGAATTTATAGATGAACCTCATAATGTTAGGCTTTCATTGGCAACTGATGATGTTAATCCATTTGGAGAGCTTCGGTCTGTTTACTCAGTGTGGCCTATTTTTTTTATCAACATGTTGGAAGCCAACTCAATTTTTTTTTATTACTCTTAAAAAACGCTGCCTACACCCCTTGTGGTGTTAATGACAAATCATCGTCGCATTATGCTTCTAGACATTTGTTTCACTTTTGCGACAATTGCAATTTGGTTTTGATTTGATTTTCACAACTGAAAGTGTGAAAATACCTTTTCA
>JZKD02S1673773.1:450757-466937 GCA_000966675.3 Picea glauca | reverse complement strand
TTTCCTCTGGTAAATCATCCACTCTTGTACTGGTTAAAACAATTCTAGGCTTCCTAACCACAATGAATTGTGTATCTTCCTTCTTCTTAACCTCTTTAAGAAGTTCCTTCCCACTTAGGAGAAGTACAGTGTTGCTTACCTCTGGTTTCACTTCTTTATCCTTAATTGGCAACAACATGTGAGTTCTCACATTCTTCTCCAGGGTGTATGTGTTCTTTCTCTCATCATGAATCACATTCCTGTCATATTGCCATGGTCTACCCAGCAATAGATGACAAACATCCATGGGAATGACATCACATAATATTTCATCCTTATATCCTCCTATTTTAAATTCAACTAAACATTGTTTAGTGACATTTACCTGATGTCCTTTTTGTAGCCACGAAACTCTGTATGGGCTTGGATGTTCAATAGTCTCTAGCTCCAATTTTTCTACCATCTCTATAGAAACGAGATTGTATGTGCTACCACTTTCCACAATGACTTTGCATAACCTGTCTTTGGTCTTGCAAGCAGTCCGAAAAAGTCTGTTCCTTTGGGCTGGGTTCTCTGCCTCCTTCTCTGGCGTTAAGAGAACTTTTATCATCATCAGGGATCTTCCGCCCTCAGCATCTTCTACCTCAACATTCCATCCTTGAGCTTCGGCAATGTGAGTTTCACCTCCTTCTTTCTTCTTATCTGGACATTCATAAGATTTGTGTCCATTTTTTCCATAGGTAAAGCATTTTATTTCTCCACCTCTACCTCTTCATCTTCCTCTGGTTCGAGGAAAAGTATTCCTATCAGCATACTTCCCTCTCTGTGAGGTTCCACCTCTCTTAGTTTGAGTTTGAGGTTTCTTCCACTCTTCTTTAGGTTTCTGATTTCTGTCTTGGGCACTTGCTTTGCCTCTAGCTTGAATTTTTCCTTGACCTCTCTGACCTTGTTTTCAGCTCAGCTTTTCTTCAGCTTTCAGAGCCATCTGATAAGCATCCTCCACATTCCTAAGGGTCATCATGCTCATCTCGTCCTAAATTTCATATCTCAGACCATTCATATACCTAGAAAATTTTTCATCATCACTTTCTCGATGACCTGCTCTGATGTTTATCTTGTAGAACTCTTTAGTGTATTCTTTCACTCTCATCAGCTTCTGTCTCAAATTCTGCATTCTCTAAAACAAAGTAATTTGATAATCCTTGGGTATGAATTTGGCTTTCATCTTCACAACCATTCTATCCCAGCTTTTGATTTTCTTCTTGCCTTTGCAACATCTGTCAGCCTACAATTCATCCCACCATAATGCTACATGTCCTTTAAGTCTTGTGACAACATGTTTGACCTTCTTGTCTTCCTCCACATCTTCATAGTCAAAATACTTATCCCGAGCTCTAATCCAGTCTAGAATCTCTTCAACATCCAGGTTTCCTTCATACATGGGAATCTCCATTTTTGCCCTGACACCTATCCTTGCGACAACCCTGAATAGGTGTTCTTCTGCAGCATCTTCGGTTGCAACTTCTTCATTTACGACTTCATTTTCATTTTCAGATTCCCTGATATCCCCAATGTCAATTGTGTGCCTCTGTGCCACCTCCATGGCATAAAACCTGGCACGCAATTCACGCATCTCTCTTTCCCTTGCCGGGTCAGGTAATTTCCTGTCTCTTCTTCTTGGCATCTCTCTTTCCTTTGGTGGATAAGGTATTTTCCTGTCTCTTCTTCTCGGCAGCATGGCTACAGAATTCCTCTTTTCCCTGCTATAGAAAGCAAAGAAATCTTTCTAATCTCTAATACCACAACTGGCGCAGACCCTAAACCCTCAGGCTGGAGTCCGCACATGATCTTTCAACTTTGGCCCTTAGAGTCTGACTGACCCTCTTAATTCCTCTCGGGGAATTATTCACTCACCCCCTCCAAGTTTAGTTCACAGGCCCTCCTGAATTATGCCACCCAATCATTTACTGACATGAACCCTGTGATCAAATCCCAACTGTCATTGGGACTTTTTCCCTTTTCTTTTCGAGATACTGGATTTTGTGATTTTGCAAATCCCGATGTTGAGCACCTTGCCCCTTCAACCTTCGAAACCCAAAATACCAAACTCTCGACTCACCTTGCCACTGATTTCGGCCTTTCTCTCTTTGCAACTTCGGGAGTCGCAATGTTGTGCAACTCTACCTCTCGACTCTCGGGGTCTCGAAACCCAAATTACTGAAATTCTGAAAGTCCACCCTCATCCTTACTACACTTCACGACTTTGGGATTTACTTAGCACTATGTATCGTCCCTTTGTCAACAGGATTCTCGATATGTCGAATCCCGAAACACCTAAACACTAGTGTTATGCTTCCAAGGAAAATCAACGGCTGTGGTTCTTCCCCTTGATCCAATGGTTAGCGTGATTTCATGTACCGGGAGTTCGTAAGGCTTGTTCTCGAACTCTCTGCTCCTATACCTTCCGAAACTTGAATCTCTGAAATGCCAAAATGGATTTTTTCCTCTTCCAGGATTTCGCGAAACTTGTCGAGAGGGTTCCTGACTTTTCAAGTGTCCCCTCGAGCTATGCTTTGCTCCTAACATGGACTCCTGCCACCTGTCACCTTTTCCAGGTTTCGGAACTTGAACCACCTTTCGACAACCACCTTTATTTTGGGTTTTCGGGTACCAGAAGTTTGAATCTCTCGACCCTAACCTTGTATCACTATGACCCCTGAATTCCCAAACCCCGATTTGCCGAAATGATGAAATGCACTTCCTCAATTTCCTTTGCGTTTTTCGATTTCAGTACTTCTGATGTGGAGTGTTTTGCCCCTTGTTAATGGGAATGCCAAAAACCTGATTCCCAAAATCCCGACAAATACTCTATCACAACTTATAATTTCAGAATTTCCTCCCTACTGAGTCCTGATCACCCGTCCTCAGGACTTCTGAAAACCCAAACTCCGAAGTTCTGAATTCCTAAACTCGTCACTCTTTGACTTCACACATGAAACCTCCTTTCTTATTTTGGGAACTTGATCAACCAAGGTTTTGGCTTGCACTTCGTGCTCCTGAACTCCGAATTCCTGAAATGATTTGACGGATTGAATATGTCACGATCAACGGTCCATGTTGACTCTACTTTTCGGAGGATAGATCTATCCAATGCTTAATTCCCCTACAACTTTCCTAGATCCTACGGTCCTCGCTATTTTGGGAGTTCTCCTCAGAGAACTCCGACCTTTCAATCTCTCTCCTTGAATACTTCGAAGGGAACAACCTTCCTGAACTTTCTTCGAATATTTTTGAAAACACTACTCCTCCTAAGCTTCCTTGTGACTTCGATTCTTCAGAAGACCTCTGCACACACTCCTTGCAACACTTCTTCAAATATTCCTGAATATTTGAATCTCTTGACTCTCTGCAACTCTGCAACAACAATCCTTCAATCTCTCAACCTTAGTTGATAAGTTCTAAGGTATCGACCCGCCTGTGCACGCCTTGCACGACTTCTATGCTTGTCTTTCACTTCTACTGGAATGAGAACAACGGTATCCCTCCATATCTTTCAGAGATAAACTTTGAGCCCTGTCAATGCACACCTTGCAAACACTTCCATTGCACTCCTTGCAGGGATTTCTCTCAAGAGGAGAAACATTTGAAATTCATTCCCTTACTCTCTCTCAGACTTCAAACATTTAACATGAAATCATACATACACACACAACATAATAACAAATGCATGACAGAGAGAATAAAACAACCATAATCATAACATTCAACATGTATACACATAAAGCATTATATCACCATGAGTCTGAATCAAACTTTGATATATTAATTCAGAAATTTTGTACATGGGTTCTTCTGTACAACTCTCTGCTTCTTCTCTATGATAATGTACTTAATCCTACCACCTCTGACTGATACAATTATACAAAGATGAGGGTGTCTATAGTCGTTTTCCCTCCAGCTCCTAAAACTGTCTAATCTATAATTTTTTAAATCTACCTACTTTCATTAACTGGCATAAATGTCTCTACATCCTACAGATGAGAGCAGATCGCTCAAGATCTATTTACAATATGGAAGTACACCTTCTTAACTATTTCATTAATATCTGCACATCCAAAGTTTCAAAAACATTTCAAAATGTTTTTGACATATGCCAAAATGTGATGGCATTCATCCCAGCTGTCTTCTGCCTCCACGCTTGCATGCAGCTGACGATGCTCTTGCATCATGTTAATAATTTCTGGTAGAAACAAGAGCTAAATAAAAAAAAATTGCAGTTGTCTTTCCTGAAGCATATCCACTCATCCATATTAGAGTGTCCTCTAAATTACCAAGGGTAACTATAGCAACGAAGAGTCTCCGTGTAAAGTTGTCCCACTCATCTGCAAGAATACCATGAAGTCCCAAAGTATTACTACCTCTCCAATAATCAACATTATCCCTTGAATCCTGAGGATTTTTTGCATTGGCAAGCAAATTGATATTTTTTCTTCTTAGATGATTTCGAAGTTCCTGAGACAAATTAGATTTGTCACACAACCCCAGGATAAAGTATTGACCAATATAGATTTTTTCTCCCGAGATTGACAACCAACTATGCCAATGAGTTATTAGATGAGCTGATATTAACAAGTTTCTCCAAATTCTAGAAGTTGTACTCTGCCCAAAGTTTGTCGACCTAAACCACCTTGTCATGTCCTGGTGCTTTAAATATTTATCCAAGACAATTTTGTGCCAAATACCTTCGCGATAAAGTGTATGCCAAAGGGTATTTGCCAATAAAGCTATATTAAATTGTGCTACGTCTCGTAGACCCCAACCACCAACAGACTTTGGCCTTGAGATAACCTCCCAACTGCATAAGTGTATGTGACTGGTAGACAAGTTTCCACTCCATAAAAAATTATAACATAATTTATGGATTTGTGCAATAACATATTTTGGGATTAATTCTACCGTCATTCAATAAACAGATTGACTCTCAAGAACCGACTTTAGTAAAACATATCTTCCTCCCAAATATATCCATCGATAGCACCTGTTTCTAATCTTTTTTCCAATTTTTGTTAACAACCACGACCAATCCGCTACCCTCTAAGGTATTGTTTTTAAATGAAAGCCCAAATATTTGAAACCAAAGTTTTAGGATGAGAAAGTATATGGTAGCGCATATTTAAATGGAATCATCTCAGCATTAGATAATCCTTCATAATGCACTGTAGTCTTCGTTGAATTTACCTGCAATCCCGAAGCTTTACAAAATAGAGTTATAAGATCAAAAATTTCTTTCCATTCTGAAAGCTCATCCTTTGACAGGATCTAACCATCATCTACAAAAAAAAGATGTAATATTTTTATCATATTTGAGACTTTAACCCCTGATAGTTTGTTCTCCAATTTACTATTTTTTAATAAAAGGCTTAGAGCTTACATTACTAAAATGAATAATAGGGGAGAGAGTGGGTAGCCTTGCCATAAGCCCCTTTTGCTCTTAAAAAAATCTGTAACCTCCCCATTTATGAGCACAACATAGGAAGGAGATGTAACACAACTCATTATCCATTTGGTCATTTGTCGTCCAAAACAACTTGATTGAGTATCAAATGAAGAAATTCCCAATCCACACAATCATAAGCCTTGCGCAGGTCCAACTTGAGGATCAAAGATTTGTTTTTTTTCTTTTTTGAAATACTATGTAAGCATTCAAAGGTAGTACTTATAACATCCTGAATTCTTCTTCCTTCTAGGAAACCAAGTTGTTCTTCTAACAAATTACAGGAAATAATAGGCTTAATCTGATTTGAGGGAACTAAACCCCCTTTCATTTTTTTCCTCGTGCTTCTAGTTTTAATGGGTGAAATCTCAATACCAAGCCCACGCTACTAGGCATACTCCTTTCCTTTTCCCATAGTGTTAATGTTTGAATAGGAAGCAAGTTCCCCACCTGTAGTTTCCTCGACAACTTCTTTTCCAAGAAAAACAAGAAGTGGGATGGGAGGATCCTTCCCCCGGGCAAATGGAAGAAGACTGTCAAAAACAGTGAGAAGGGATTCATCATCAACTTTCGACTCCCTACAACCTTGTAGGTTTTCCTCAAAGACATATAGTGTAGGAGACAAAGAACCCGACTGAGAAGGAAGGGGAACAGGGATCAAAGAGGCAACTTCTAACATCAGATTATAAGTTGGAGAGTCTCTACACATGGAAAACTCATTAATACAAGACTAGCCTGAACAGTTTCCTATCCCCAAATTTATAGCCAAAGAGAGATTTGGAGACTTATCAATCACCCCTTTATTAGTTCTCATGGAAACAACATTATCCTTAGATATCAAGTCTAACCCTAGAGACTTATCCAATATATCCCTTTCCAACATTGTTAAGGAATTATATAAAGTTGGACAGTAATATTTTAACTTACCCATGAAATTATCTCGCAAGTTCTCCTAGGGCCTAGTCTCCTTCTGAAAAACGGGCTCAACATTCCCGAATAGTTCCACCTCCAAAGTACTGTCCGACACATCCCAGTTTTCCAACTCTTCATCAGGTTCCTCTGGTGTTTGAAAACCTTCATAATCCCTTCTTAAATGTCCTGTGCTATGACACTGATTGCACCTATAAGGAATCCCCAAGTAGTCTAAACTTTGTTTTTTCCTCCGGTCGCGCCAAATAATGTCAAGTGTTTTTGGTAACCCACCATGCATATCTAACTCCAGCAAAACATGACCCATTTTTCTATCTGTTGCATTAAGTGTCGACCTATCAACATTGATGAAAGTACCTAAAGAGTCACCAATGGCTCTAAGTGCTCCTTCATTCCAGAATTAGAGAGGAAGCCCTAGTAATAAAACCCATAGATGACTCTTTGTGAAATATTCATTGTGCGGGTCGAAAGAGAGTCACCATCTTTTCAACATTATACTACTTGCTCTGAAAATCCACCGAGAAGCCAGAAGAGTGACAACATCCTCAGGCGTTTTGCAAAGGAAACCTAACTATCCTTTCTCTAGAAAGGTAAGTTGTGGAATATAACCTAATATGGGATACCCGGTCATAATATGGGATATCGCACTAATAATATGCACTCAAATTCATTGCAGATAAGCATGGTTGTATATATTGATAGGTACTGAGAATATCACATAGAGAACTAGACATTGGAAGACATAATTCTCTTTTTCTCTTCCTATATTTCACATAACCTAAAAAACAATTGGTATCAAATAATTCAACGCTCAAATTCACCGATCAACATTAAAGTTGTCTGATAGGAACTTCATAATATATGTCGTTTGGAAAAGTTTGATAAGGTATATATCATTCACCATGTTGGATATCAAAGATAATTGGATGAGATAAAGAAACTCTGTTAATTTATGGTTGTGGGATGTGTGAGAGGATTTCATGTCTTTGACAATTAAATGTATGTGTTTAAGAGGTTATTATTAAGTCGAGGCTTGCTTGTGATTTGGCATAATCTAGTCAAAAACCAATTATGGAGAACTCTTTTCTCCTCTTTGAAGGTTTTATTAGTCTTTGATATTTGATGTTCTCTATATTTATATGGAATTGGGTAGAAGCGGGTTACAATGAAGCTTTTACTTAACCCCGTGCTCTTAAAAAATAATAGAAAATAGTTTCAATTACTAGATAGTTTTGGAATGACTCTCTATTACCGAGGTTTACTAAAAACTATAATTTAGTGGGTTTCCTAATGTTTAGGATGATTATTTGATGACATGTGATTATGAATGACTCATATATAATAAAAGGATCAACTACAATAATATCACGCTATGCCTTACTTATCATGTCATTTGGGGAATTATTTCTTATATGTTGAATAAGAATGGAAACGTCCTTATATTTGGACTCCTAATACTTGGAATCACCTCAAAGGATGATCGGTAGCCACTCCTCTTGTTAGAAGTGGAGTCTTAGTAATGGTGTAAATACTAGAATTGATATGTATTATTTACAATCTTTGACAATTTTGATTCAATCATATTCATGATAAATCAATGGCGATATTGTGATTATGTTTCAATAATTTTAAGGATATTGAGGATCTAGATAGTATTAATGACCTATTTTCATTGAATATGGGGATGATAATCAAATAATTATTTAATTCGAAGTGATTATCATTCAAATGATGACAACTTGAATTTTATTGATGAAGATGATGCACAATTTGGAACTCAAAACTAAATAAGTTTTCATACTTGGTTTTGAAATATCAAATTGGCTTCAAGGTCGTATCCCCGTTGAGAGGGAGAGAGTATATTGTAACACCCCTTGTTGCATGCGGTTACTATATATTTTCATTTTTCTAGGATCGTAGATGTTTTTATCAATTATGGATAATCACTTCTTTGTTGATGATTGCTAGCCAATACTTATAAGTATCATCCTCCATGGATAATGGTGGAGTTGTCTTTACTTAGTGGAAAGGTGTTGATAAGTGGTACCTTGAAAATATGTGATCTGTTCCCTTTAAACAATTATTATTAGTCCTTGTATTATGTGATAGCTACCCTTTGGCTAGAATTTGAGTGTGTTATAGTGTTAATTTGACCCTTCTTTTGGGATGATACCTTATTTCATAATTTTACCTGCAATGAGACATATGTGTAACTTGATGGATTATTATGAGTAACCATTTTTTGATATCATATTTATAATACAAGGTGTTATGATGCATTGATGCTTTAGTTTGACTAATAGGAGATAGTTCTCCGAACTCACCTTCCTATTGTGTTTGCTTCTACTAATGATTGAGTATGATGAGCCTAGACTCCTATGTCATTGTCTATATTATGATGAGTACTGGTATTTCTTAATGATATTAGTAAATATTATTGATGATGGATATGAAGTAATGATGACCTTTGATGATGATTTACCATGATTTATCCTTGTCGTGAGATGATTTATGATGAATAACAACATTGGATACTTTTCCATTTAATGCTTGGTTAATGAGATACTTCATGTTATATGATTTTATGTCTAGTTAATGAGGTAATTCATGTTATATGAGTTATGATTTATTCCTTGTTAATGARATAMTTCATATCATAYKATTTATGATTTAATGCATGGTTAATGAGGTAATTCATGTTATATGAGTTATGATTTATGCCTTGTTAATAAGATACTTCATATGATTTATTTTGATGATGATGTTGCATATACATTGTTATGTTGGATGGACCAACTTGTTACAAGGGGAGACTATGTGGACAATGGTGAAATGAACTCAAGGAAAAGGATCTTGACTCAATTAGGGTGACCATCACATCCTAGTGCATAGGAATCATGGGAAATAGGGAAATACTTATGAAATGACCTCCAGATTTAACTTGGGTAAATGGGTAGAAGGGGAAATGATTGTATTTCACTTTTACCTTGTTTTGGAAACTTGTAAATTAGGCCCAAATTTTCTCTTGCATGGGTAGGGTTGAAACCAAGAGATAAATATTGGGAAGATGTTACATTAAAATGGATTATAAAATAAGTGATTTTCCCATTGTTGGGGTTGGATTTCTCATGAATAAATTCTAGATGGAACTAAGTATGGTGGAGGCAATTGTTTTATAAGTATGATTGGTTGGGTAGAATCATGTTTGTGCCCACTAAGAATGTGTGATTAATGGTATGGGAGTGTAGTTTCATCATAAGTAGTTAATAAAACCCAGTATGTGTGGCTCCTCGCAATACTTTATTTTGGGACCAAATTGCAAGATGCCATTGTTTTTTTTATTGCGATCAATAGATGAAGGTGGTAATAAGATCCTTACAGAGTAGGAAAGCATTGTTGTTGTGGTTGTGACCATCGATTGAATATGGTAGTAATATATTTGCTTGAAATGGAGCACGACTACTATTATGGTTGTGATCACTAGATAAAGGTGGTAGTAAGACCCCTACACACTATAATATTGTGGGATTTAGAGGTGTTGTGAGTCCAGAAGCCTCTCCACCACACCTTAACTAAATTGTTGTAAGCCTAAATTATTTGTTCTTGATAACCTTTGGGTTAAATTCATTAGATTTGATGTGAATTGTATTTCATTACCTCATTAAACTTGAGCCTTGCTCAAAGGGGCAACACCTGTGAATGTGGTTGCATTGGTTGGGTGGAAAATTGACCCTTGGTTTGATTTCCCCCTTTTTTATTAAAGACTAGTTCATGAAATCTTGCTAGAATTGTTGGTGGGAGATGGAGAATAGTTGGCTCAGCCTTGGACTTTTGCAAGATACATGTTAAAATTATTTTTTATTTAAGTATTTAATTACACATTGATGTTACTTGTGGGATGGTGTAATTGCTTGTTTCTCTATGGATCTAGGGCATTCCCACATGAACTTCACTCAATGAACTTATGAAATAGCACATTCAATCATTGGATATTAAATAATACCCGTAATTTCACTATATACTCAATGGACTTATGAAATATATACATTCATTCATTCAGTCACAACTTTCAACTCAGGTAAGAAAGTGAAGTGTCTTTTTTTTGTTGTTCAAAGAAGGGTTTCATATTTACTTTTATACAAAAATATTAGCTTCAGAATTGTAAATTAAAAAGAGTGATGTATTTAATGAAAGTCATGTTTTATTTTTTGTAACAAACCCTCATTTGAAAAAAATGTTCAAGAAAAAGGAGCAAGGCATATTTAAATAAGTTGTGATAGATTTATTATTGCAATCAATACAAAAGTAAAATATAATAAGGAAATCAATGCACACACAGGTGAATCTAGAAGACGCTTGTGAAGAATGGTATGCATGCATCTTCCAAGTTCCAACTATGTGAAGATAACTAATTTAAACTTTTCTAAGTTGAATCTACCCCTCTCTATGATGACTCTCCATGTGAAGAAGATTTAGAAGGCACAAGGAAGGTATCTCAACTTCTCTTCAATGAACCTCTTCCTCCCTATAATAAATTTCCAAGTGAGAAGAATGTCTTAGTTGAAAAGGAAGCATAAATCATTGAAGGTGCTCATGAGCAATTGGTGAATGAGAAGCTTCAAATTGAATATTCTTCAACCCCACAACCGAATTTTTACATATTATGATATTGTGATTCCTAGTGTCTTGACTTTGATCCTTGTGATCCTGCTGAGAATCTTCAACGGTGTAGAATGAATGAGCTCATTTGGTTCATCAAAGAATAACATTCTGAAAGTTCAATATCCATTCAAGGTGGTGCAAATGTTCATATTCAAGCAAAGGTTGAAGAGGCATAAGAAAAAGACATCATGTGGTTGAGCTACACTTTGGTACTCAAACTTTATAGACAAAGCTTCCAAAGGGATGAAGCATGTTGCATACCTACATAAATATTTATCTATGCAAGTAAATTCTGCATTTATGAGCTATTTTGTGTGTAAAGTTTAAACACATAATTTGTAATAATGTTTTAGTATTTAGCCATTTGACATTTTGTACAAGGTCACTTGTGTTAAATAAGGCCTTAACAATGTACATGAAAATTCCTAGTTCGTAATAGCCACATATATTACGAACTGCACGTTGCATCTTCTTGACGAACTGCAGTTTGATACATATATTACGAACTACACATTGCAACTTCTTGACGAATGATTTTGAAATTAATATGAAAAATGCCTCAGTTATCTAGCTATTTCATACTGTAAATAGCTTGTGTTACTTTATAATATATATGAGACACATACTTTTTGTGCCCTCTTTTCTCTCTGCACCCTTCTGTGCTTCCATCTTTTCTATGATGCTTTAGTTAACCCGAGTTTGTTTTTTCCATTTTTGGCATAGTAACTGCTTTTCTGTCCTAGTTATGTTTTCTTAAAGGTATTCCATGTCCATCTTCTTAATCTGTAGATCAAAGTTTTAAATATTCTAGTCATTTCCTTCCTTTATTTCATCCAAAATTGATTACCTAGGCATCTTCTGTATATATCAATGTGTCCCTATGAAAAAATAATTTATCAATGGATGGAAGTTAGAGCTTTTACAAGGTCTCTTCCATTTGCATTGGGTCCTTTAGGATGTTTCTCACTAAAATCAAGAAACTACTTTGTATTATTTCCTGTATAATGGATAGGCATGCTTGATCCTTCCTTGCTGAAAATATCTCATACATTAAAAAACTTGTGTTACTTTGTATTACCCACATACTTTTCATGCCATCTTTTCATGCTAGTAATAAGATTAGTCGTTGGAAGAATCATTAAGTAAGGTTATTAGTATTACCAAGACTAGCCTTATTACCACGAATGGCTGAGGTTACCCACATACCTTGCAGACTAACCTTATTACATAATCTTTATCCTTGCTCTTCTTACATCCTTAATGATTAAGGTTAGAATTTCTGCTCAAATTGGATGAACAAAAATTACATGAGGAGTGGACAATAGCATTTGATGACAAGAAGAGTGTAGTGAAAAACTGACAAATAGGATGTAATGGCCAATGTAAGGAACCAACCAGTGGCAGAACAATTCCAGAGAAAGAGGCTGACAAGTGTAGGCATGGAGAAGTTATACTTTATATGATCAAAACTTTTATCAACAAATGGAAGAGAATGAGTTGCTCAAGCCAACTTTATTTTGAGTGACTATGGATGAAGGAAACAATGGAGTAATGACAATGATGAAGGTGAAAATGAAGAATTTTGCAGATGAGCATCACAAGGATAGCTTACCCTAATGAAACAGAGCCCGAAGAAGTATCCAACAATGAAATTCAAAGTAATGGAAGGAAACTATGCCTAGTGAATGGTTTGCCAGAAGTGGGAGTAGAAGTGAATGACATCATAGTTATCTATTCAATGAACATCATAGTTATCTATCCTAGACTAGATACATTTATCTGCCCATGAACTTTTTAAGATTCTTGATGACACTTTGGATTACAAGTTTTATTAATTTGATTAGACGGTGGAATGAGATGAGTCTTACTGCACAAATAAGATGAGTGTATCATTAACTCGTGGATAATATTAGAGTGGTCCAGGGCCACATAAAATTCACAACGGAACTTAATCAAGAGAAAGATAACATCAAAACATAGTTATGTCATTTGACACAGAAACATGTATTGGCCTTATTTCAGTTGGATTGGGGAAAATGTTATTATAAGATACAAAATTGTTGTGTTGGTGGTGAAGAAGATGGGCAGTTGAAAGAATGGTAGGTTGTCCCAACCCAGAGGATATTGGCACTTTAAAAAAAATACACTTTCCAATCAAATGATGGAATCCTTATTGAATGACATTGTCCATGTATTCCTGAGATGCAAGATGATCTTTTTGGGTACCAAAACCATCTTAATTGTAGAGTCACTATTGTTTGGGCCATGATTCATAAACATCTATAGATTCTCAGCCAACTATAAAAAGACAAGATTTTGGCTAAGTATATAAATACCATAATTTCAACGACTATATAAAGGAGGAAATACAATCACTTGTCTTTTTTATTGAGCAATCAGAGGCTTAAATTTTGTTGCTTGTACATCATAGATATAATCAGACTTTATGTCAATTGGGTGTAGCTCAAGTGGTCGAGAAAAAAGTTGTTGTCCTCCCCCTGGGTTCAAATCCCTCTTTGTGACATGCTTGCTCTCTTTGTGAGCCAATCATAGGCTTAAATTATGTTGCCCGGAACTTGATTTTAATTAATTAAGACAATATTTCAGCTTTTGGAACCATAGATATAATCAAACATGTCAATTGGGTGTAGCTCAAGTGACTCAGAAAAACGTTTTTGTCCTCCCCAACCTGGGTTCAAATCCCTCTTTGTGACATGTTTGCTCTCTTCATGAGCCAATTTTTGACTGTTGACCTAGCCTTTAGTGCTGAAGAATCCACTTTACCCTAGGTGCCATTCTCAGAATGAGGGAAAGTACCCAGTGGGTTTCCCTGGGAAATGCATTAAGCAAGAAGATCAAAAAACGAAAAAAAAGAAAAAGAGATATGTAATTAGACTTTGATGTTGCATGATGTAATTTCAAATTTTGATATTAATCAAAGCCAACTTTGTCCATCTTGTGCGCATGGTTATGTCTTGTGTTACTTTCATTCACCAAGTCCTTCTAATTAATGAATTATGGATATATGCCATGTGTTGGTCTGAGAAGTTCTTTCAGTCTCAATCTAAAATTTTCTTTCTGAAAGGTGTCTTGTAACATTTTGTTGTAAAGTTTTCTATGTCTTCCTAAAAATTATTGTTATCCTATTTGGATTGCCTTTGCTAAAGTTATTTATTCAAAGTTAAAATAAAATACTTTCCTTTTATGCGGTGATTTTCATTTTGTTGGAAGCTATTCATTATTCTTGCATAGAAGGCAATGTGAAGGCCGTGAAATTGGCAATTTTCCAATTTATTCTCCCTATTGATTTCTTCCATTTTTTTTACTTTTTCCAATTTGGTCCCTTTCCCTGCTAACATTTTGCTGAGTAATTCCAATTTTCTCTTTAGTTTGTCCTAAATTCCATTTGTTAAACCCCACCGAATTATTCTCAAGGCTGATTTTTTTCAACATTTAGACAAAGGAATAAAGGAAAACTCTCCTAAGGTGGAGGAAACTGTGTGTTTCCCTTTTTGTTCCCTATTTTATTGGCTCATTGGGCATAGAATAAATAAGTTTCTTTAGCACAAGAAAACAATGTTAATTGAATGTAAAGGTAGTGAGGCAAGAAGGGATTTGAGAAGATGATAAATTAGGCTTGCATTCGAGACTTGTACATGAGCCACTTCTTGCGGGAAGGGGACCAGTCCATTTGTGTAAGGTTGGGAAGAATATTTAGTCTTTAGGTGAGGAGAACCATAGTTTTCATAATGAAATAATAGATAGCGAAGACTGGGGTCGGCCCTCCAATATGATATGGGTAATGAAAACCACCTTCAGTTAATAATGAATTGGAGTTTAGTGGTAGTAGGGAAGCTATTGCAGAGATGATTCTTAAGTAATGCCACAGAACAAACGATCTTAGAGGTTTTAAGAAAGTAGTTGTAGGATAGTTATCTGACGTTATGCAATGAACCGGGGCTACAAGAGTCTAGATTGCAAGTACTTCTAAAATAGTGGCCATGACCTAGGAGGAATGTAAAGCTCATGTTAACTATAGGCCACTACATATATGGATCTTACTTTCTGAATCAAGTTTTTAGCTCGACATATTTGTCTAGGGTCTTTTATTATTGGCCATACTACAAGGCATACTATAAAGATACTCATGTTATAACACTTGGGGAATAGTCGATGTTTTCAAACAACACACAACTTGTGCCACATCATAGTTATCTATCCAGTCTAGGATTGCCACATGGCACTCCAGACCCCCCCTGCAAGGATACACCTTTACAATTTAGAGGCAATTTTCAAAGTCGAATAAATTCACCATAGAGACTTGGTTTCCAAAGCCATTTTTTTAAATGTGTATTTTCCAGTCCTCTGCGTAGCATAGTTGATTTTTATTTATTTTGTAGTCTAACATAGTGAAATTTTATTTTAACAAATGGGCATGGCCTATCCTCATTTTTACATCTTTCTAGGGGTATATCTTCCTCATATAGACTCAGTTTGAATATCATTGTTTTAGCTATTTTTTCAAGATCTATGCAATGGTAGTCAAGTTATTTTAGTTAATTTAACCTTCTTCTTTTTTCTGATTTTGAAAAATGGATACTCATGAGGTTTGGTTAACCAACACAAACTATTATTCCTAGAAATCATATATAGGGGATCTACTCAGGAGTAAAGGTTTGTATCAAATCACTCTTAGAATAGATATCATATGATTGGCCAATGAGAAAATGTGCAAATGGTTAAATTGTAATGATGTGGCAATATACCTGTCTTATTGGCATGCCGATATTTGAAGATATGAAATTCCATACTCATTCCCTTAACACACCATAGGAAGCATGGTTGAAATTTGAACAACTCTATTTAGTATCTTGTACCAATATTGTATTTCATATATAAATCACTAGATGCTTAACTACTTAAAGAAAAAAATGAATAGAAACAACAAGATAAAATACCATATGAGATTCTCAATGGTGATTGCCCCAATGTTTTGTTACAAAAACAGGACCGCGGAGCAATAAAATAAAACAAATGCAGAAACAAAAAACACAGAAGACACACAATACAAGAGAGACACAGATTTACGTGGTTCACCTAGTGTGGGCTACGTCC
>JZKD02S1673773.1:425397-440234 GCA_000966675.3 Picea glauca | reverse complement strand
ACCATGGACATCGCAGTGCTTTGAAAGACAAAGTATGTTTACCGTTGCTTTTTCTTTTGTTGTTAGTGATGTTGCTGGTGAAGGAACACATACTTTTCATGCAAATGACAAATGGATAATAGTTGGCATGGAAACAAGAGAAGGGACAAATGCCCTGCTTTCCCGCTATATAGTTTATATTCATTGCTTGTAGGCATATTTTGGTCTTTTGATTGTTTCGTGTCCACTTTGGCAGGTATTTTGATACGAATCTAAATACTCTCTCACTTGCCATGAGGCTTAAAAGAAGCTCTCAAATGGATATAAAAATACAAATATTTTTCATGGGTATGTCGAAGATGTATATAACAATGGTTCTCTGTCCTAAATAAAGAAATAAAATTTTATATACGCACCTGCTACAAAGAACATAAGAGTAAATATGCGTTAATTTTTGTTATATACATCTTCGACATACCCATGAAAAGCCTTTGTATTTTTATATCCATTTGAGAGCTTCTTTTAAGCCTCATGGTGCACATAAGAGTAAATCTGTGTCAATCCTTGTTATATACATCTTCGACATACCCATGAAAAGCCTTTGTATTTTTATATCCATTTGAGATCTTCTTTTAAGCCTCATGGAAAGTAAGAGAGTATTTAGCTTCGTAACAAAATACCTGCCAAAGTGGATGTGAAACAATCAAAAGACCAAAATATGCCTACAAGCAACGAACATAAACTATATAGCGGGAAAGCAGGGCATCTGTCCCTTCTCTTATTTCCATGTCAACTATTATCCATTTTTCATTTGCATGAAAAGTATGTGTTCCTTCACCAACAACATCACTAACAACAAAAGAAAAAGAAACTATAAAGATACTTTGTCTTTCAAAGCACTGTGACATCCATAGTGTTCATAACAACGGATCCCACTTATTCTGGGCACCTTCTTCAAACTACAATGCAGGTATAAAACCTACCACTGCCACTTGAATAACTACATTTCACAATTTTCTTTTTGTTCCTGATGCAAGATCTCACTGTCTTTGTTATGACAAGGTGTTTGGTTTCACTTATAATCACAAATGCACTTACAATGACTCACTCCAATCGAAAGTTTGTCCATTTTATTAATCAGACTCGGGATATAATGTAAGTAATCTGACACACACACACACACACACACACACACACACACACACACACACACACATGTTGTGTTTATTATCAGCGATACATATAGGATGATATGATGCTCATGGGATGAGAGATTTATTGCAGGAGGAATTACAGTGGAGAACAACATGGTTGCAAAGATCCTAAAGAAATGTATCATATCTTGCCTACATTTAATCAAATGTTCAGAATATTGGTGCCAAGGATAACGTCTATATATTCAACTGAGATGAGAAGCATGCATGAGCGAGGGTTCTTTTGGACAAGGTTTAATTATATGGCATTCCCTCTTAACCAACCTCAATACATTGTCTGTAATTCCAATCTAATTATTTTGATCCCCGATTTTTCTTTGGTTGAGCATGAAGTTTTGCTATGAAGTTCCAAGTCCCTTGAGGAATACAGGAGCCATGCTGACAATTTCATTTGCTCTCTCTTGACCACAACACAAACTTTGAAGGTGCAGTACACACTAGGTTAAAGTTTAGGATAATTAACATTATGTAGAGGCCTAGTATATTGGATAGCTTTGGACAGGTCATTATATAGTTCACGTTAATTTCAGGTGGACTAGTTTTCAAAATGAGTGATAATAATTTGCAATGTGTGATGTCTGCAACTTTCTTTCTATTCACTTATGCAAAGAGTTCCCAAGAAAGTGGTGAGATGCGAGAACATTATAGCCACTCCAACTTGAATATGTACTCTTGCAAAAATACAAGTATAAGAACTGACAATTCGGTAACTAGAGAATCTATTTATAACTGTATTTATCTATTCAAGTTAGGAAGGTGACATAATAGAATTTAAGTCATCGAGGGGATTACCCAAAAATCAATATTGTCCAATACCTTAATTCTCGATTGAGTTGATTTGTTTCTCCGGTAGGGTGAATGGGTACAACTTGATTGGAAACACTCGATCGGATAGAGGCGAGCCTGGATATTACATCTAGCATCTTCCTTAATGCAGTTCATTGCTTTATCCAAGTGAGGTAAGGTTCCAATCCCCTATCTTCCATGTGGATAAGCACCAAGATTAATGTTAGCATTTACATATATATCAAACCCTTCACATAATATTTTCCTTGATATTTGTTGCATTTTTAGAGGCTTGGACTGTATAAAATTATTCATCTCAACTATGACAGACTAACAAGTATTATTAGAAAAATTACCATGCCATGTACTAGCTGCCACAATCGTGACCTTGCCTTCAGTCAAGATGAAATTGTGAAACAATTCATGTCATAAAATCGTAGATCTGTGAGATGCAGTGTGAGATGTAGCATAATCCTTCGCGCTCAATATAGTCCATCACACTCAACATAATCCATCGTGCTCAGCTCACTGTGCTAACTCCAACTCAATGTGCTAGCTTCGTGAAGGCAGGTTGGAACCAGTCCCCACCAGTAGGAACCACCAGTAGGATTGGGGGATTTCCTAGCTCAGAGGTAAGTGAAATTGCACATTCTCCTTTGCCTAAAATTGCTTGTACAATACAAACATAAATGAAGATAAGATGCATATGCAATGAGTCATCAATGAATATAAGATGCATATGTGAGAAGCAAGCATAGAAGTAATTTCATGGCATCAACACCAAATTCAGTGAAACACTTAGCAGAGGAAAGATGAGAAAGATTGAGGCATGCCCGTTGTGTGTCATTAAATTGAAATTTGGTCCAAGTCGATGCACTTGCAAATCATAACTGTTAATGCACACAATTTCAATAAAGTTATAACCACGTGGGAACTTAGGTGAACTTAGGTTATCTAAGATAACAAACTAAAAATAAAAATTGGGACTAGTGAAACGCGCAATAAGACCTCCAATATCTCATCCAATGAGATTACGAAGAAAATACATTTTTTTTATTGTAAAAATCAAAATTTTGATTTTGTTATGTAAAACATTACAAATTGCGAAAAAATATATAGTCAACTGCTAAACTAATATGAAGTCAACAACCCATTGAATGCTATAGTCCCTCCTTGCCTTTGACAAGGACTAATAACTATATTTTAATAGTACGCTTTAGACAAACTTTAATAATATAAGATATATGGTTCTGTAATTATTAATTAAAATTGTATATATAATAGATTAAATTTAATATTATGTATTTTTATTGACTTAATATTTTATATATTTTTTAAATGTTATATGCTAGTTTTATATTCAATACAACTAAATGATATATTAAAATTTTTGATAATTTATTAAAAAAAAAATACTAATGAAATAGAAAAACTTAAGAACAATAATATAATAACGACATATGCATAGTACACAAAGGTTTATTTTGAAAAATTTTAATCAAGAAAACCAACTAACTTGAAAGTTGTATCCCTTTCTTTCTCTTTATATTAACTTTACTCTTCACAATATAATATATTGGTATTTTGTGGCATCCCAAACCCTATTTTTTTTTTTAACTTGGATTAGATTACAACCTTAATTTCTTAATCATGATTAATTTACGATGGATTGAAAAAATATTGATAAAAAAAAAAATGAACCCAAAAAAAACATTTTGGAGAGGAACCTAGTGCGCCCCACACCTCCCAGCCAAGGATGCTCATAGATCCCATATCCCCTTTTCTCTAGCAACCAACAAAGAATAATTCACGTCCAACACATATATTGTCCAAGTTTCTGACAATTGTGATAGGTTATTGTTCCTCTACCTCCTCCAAATCCTCTTCCTCCATGAACTCCTCCTCTGAATCCTCCTTTGTTACCTTGATTATCTCCACGCGGTGTATTATATTGTGGCTATGCATTATTATACTATGGTGGCATTGCAAACTATTGTGCATTATTATACTGAGGTGGTGTTGTAAATTGTTGCGTATTATTATACTACTGTGCAGGTGGACCTATCATTGGTTCATCCTACATCCTATATGCATTTGAGGTCCTCTCCTTCATCATTTCTAAGGTTCTACAATCCTTGTCCTCATGTCCTACAGACTTCCAAAAATTGCATAATGTACTCTTAGGTATTGTTTGATACTTTTGCATCATGGGACAATGATAGGGATCATGTCCACGTGTTCTACATATTTCACACCATGGTCCTCCTGTAGGTAAATGATTTGACAATCATGCTCCCAAGTACTACACAAATTTTGTGAACTCATTCATATGATGTCCTTATGTTCTACATAAGGTACACCATACAACTTCCCTCTTTTCCTTGCCTTTGTACTAATTTTCTTCCAATTGCAAGGATGATTGCAGAGCCTCAACTTGAGTCTGGAAATTTTGTTTCCTCAATGGATATTTAATATGTTCCAATAATGAATTAATGAATAGGTTCCTATGTTGCATAACTGTAATGGGGTATTTCAACTTACCTTTCGATCGCTTGAAATTTTGGTCGATTTAACAAACTGACTCTCTTGGCTTCTTTTTTATTTCTATCATCTCATTCATGTATTGATCCTTTGAACTTGGTCGTTGTAATTTATTGATTAATTCTTTCTTTACATCGGCGGTGGTTGTAGGTGCTCCTTGTGGGTTGTTTACTGATAGGCCCATATACCAGTCCAGTGCACAGTCTCTGAATGTAATTGTAAGCGATGCTACTTTTGTATCTTCATTTGTGATTTTTTTAGCTACCCAAATATTCTCACAAATAAATAACTGCTTCTTTGGGTCCTCCGACTCTTCTCCATGAAAATCTAGTAATCAAATAGTTAGATCTTGTCCTGCCATTGTAAAATTTGTTATACTGCTTCCACACGGTGTAGATAACTGACTACTTCTAGCTAAACTTGTACCTCCACTTAAATTTCCACCGGATCCTCATCCTACTAAAATCCTTCTGCTACTGATTGGTGGTTTTCTAAACGGTTCTTTCTTTTCAGATGTCTTAGTAAAACATGGGGTTGTGGGTTCCAAACTATTTCTGATCTGGAATGGAGAGCCTTCTTCTGCACTAGACCCTCGACCTCTAGATTTTATATCATATGTGGCGCACATGATTTTCTCAATCTACCCCATAGCAAAAAGATTCTCTACCTCCTCTTCATCACTGTCCAAGCCCTCATGCTTGGCTATTGCCTTCTTTTTCCTATTGATCTTATATTGGTAGGGTCTTCCATTGCACGTTGTTTCCACGTTGTCCATTATTTCCTTTATCTAATATTCATCCATCATAATGGGGTCCATTTCTTCCTTCTTCTAACCTCTATCGAGGCCCTTATTTGTATCTCATATCGTCCTTAGTGCTTCCCCTAGCTTCCCCATGTGCACAGAGTGATTTAGTTTTCTGACTCCATTGTCATCACTCCTTTATCATGCAATAAAATATTGATCGACGTGTAAAGTGATTGAGGATACCTTCCTCTCAATCCATTCAAAAACTCATGCTCCACTGTAGTGTAAGAATTTTCAATATCGACTGCAAACTCAGTAATAAATCCTACAACAACACTGTCTAGACAGAAATCCACTGCGTGCATGAATTTATTATTGAATATTTGTATCCACACAATATTCATAGTAGTCCAATCTACTGGTCTTATCCTATTTGTTGGATGATTGTTCTTCAATCTCAGTATCCACTACTGCAACAATTCTGGAAAATAATAGAAAAATGCCTCATGAAGATCAATAAAAACATATCTTTCCAAATACCAGCATGAAGTATACTTAGGGTTTCCATTTTCCTTCTGTGCGAACTCAATCTGTTTTTTCACTAACCATATTTCAATCTCCTTCTTAATTTGATTCCATGGCTTGAACATCCCCTTCTACTACTGTATTCTCTTCACTGTCCTTCTCATCAAATCCCCTCCAACCTATTCTTCTGAGTTTCAACCGGAAACATAACCATTTGTTGGATAGTTTGGGCTGAACTAGGTTCTACTTTAGGATTCTAACAAAACCTTACAAACCATCGGTGCTTCTAGAGACCACAAGGCAACATTGCGCAAAGAGTGCACAATGAGGTCTCACTCAAGATGGCTTAATGGGTGTCTGAACAACCCATATGTTTGCATCCTTGGAAGGGATGCCTCTTTGGGGATGTTAGACATGATTTTTACTTCAACATACACCAAATATATTATTCTAACACATCATTACATTCATATCTTCCATTATATAACCATTCACATTCATTTCAGTTTATTCTGCAGTAAATATCATAATTGTTCTAGTGTGCACTGCATTTTATTACTACATATTCATTTATTCAACATAACTAACATAAATAAAGCAACCATTCTGCACAGATACACAAGGTTTTACTGTGGTTCACCCCCCCAGGCTATGCCCACAAATATTTGGAATTCATTTCTATTTTATTCATCTTCATCAAGTTATTGCAATGTGTGCATTACATAAGAAGTCATAAGAGGCTGACCAAGTTGCACTAAGATCCATAGTTTGCGACCTGACCCTTAGTTACAATGGATATCTCTAAAAAATTGACTCTTCTCCAAAACTTGATCCACAACTAGATAGCTCAAGCATTAACTCATTCTCAACTACTAGCATGACCAACTAGATCTCCTCATATATTACAATATATATTTATACTACAAAAATTCGATTAAAACTCATTACAACAATGATCAAAACCCTAACCCACTAAAACTAGGTGAATTAGGTTTGTCCACTTTCTAACTTCCTGCGCGTAGTTAATCCATTTCCTTCTTTCTTCCTTTCCTTCTTCCTTGCACTGTTGTTCCTTATTATCCGGCATGCTCTCCTTTTATGGTCTGTTTTCTAACTATCTTCCTTGATTGATGTGTTGTTACCAAAAATGGCCTATGCCAACAAGATTTATCAAAAGATCACTTGAAAGATAGATAATCATTGAAATTGTGTGTGTACTTATGAGTGACTTCTTGTGGTGTATTTATACTTTTGCAAATTAACTTATTTCCTTAATTTTAGGATCAAACTTTACGTTCTTGTTACAACCAATTTACCCTTTTATTAATACTTGCAATTGTTTGGAGGATTCTTAACCATTCTTCGGGGCTTCCAACTTCAAGAGGACATAACCCCTCAACCATGAAGAACCACGTGGCGTACCACCTACTATTGTAAATGACATGATGATGACTATCCATCTATGAGGGTTTTGTATACACTTGAAGTATTTTTCAACTTCATTTTCCTCAGTCAAATTTGGGCCTCATGACCACACCTATGGGTTTCTTGTAGACTTCTTCAAAGTGTCTTCCTATGAGGGCCATGCTTAGAGCTATGTAATAAGGGGAACACTTTGGATACTTATCCAAATACACCCATCACATCTATTGACATCAATGACAACCACTTATGTTGACATAAATGACAACCAATTGTCCAAAAATCTCTCCCTTTAGCATTGATCGTAACACTCATACTCCACTTGTGACCAATGCGCCTGATATTTCTATCCTCATATTTCTCTCCCACTTTGACATCAATGGAAAAGGGAATCTCTCTTTGGGGTTTCTCCCCCTGTCTTCATGCTTCTAATATTTATCTTCTGATATTTCTCTTTCTCCTCTTTTGACATCATGGTTAAAATGGTAAATCCTCCTATTGATATAGCTCCTTTGAAAAATATTTCTATGACTTCATGCACTCCCCCTATCTTCATGCTTCTGATATTTCTTTCCTAATATCTTTCTCTGACAATTTCTCTTCTCTTGAATTCTTTGCAAGATGTCATGTAGATCAATATGGGACTTCATGCATACTCTTCCTTTCATTTGTTCTGGTGTTTCTTGTCCATTGGTGCTTCCCCTTTTAATTCACTGACATATATAAAAAACATTCAAAGTTACTTGACTTCAATTCTTCATGGCTTGTCAAGTTCATATCAATGACCATAATTTTCCCTGATGATATAGCTTTTGTTGATGATTTCTCTTCCCTTGTTATGTTGTACCTTTCACTGCTTGCCTTCCTGTGACCAACTGATTTCACTTTTCCACTGATTCTAATGATTCCAATTTTTAATATGCTTTCATCCACTGTTATGCATATGTTTAGACGTGTCAAATATCTCATGAATCCATCTTCTTCATATGTCATGAAATTGTCCATGACTCTGTTACTCAACTGTATACAATGCTGACCCATCTGTTACTTTACCATTCTAAAGACTTACTTGAATATTCTATAACTGATCATTACATATTCCTTGATTCTCAACCTATATGTTCAATCTGCAAATCCGACTCTACATGTTTGCAACAATCTATACTGAATATGTTCTTGTCTGAATACATACATGGAATCCTCTATACAATCATGAATATCTTCTTGAAAATTTTTCCATTGATATTCTTCATGTAAGTTTTAAACCTGTGAAGTAAAGAAATGCATATATATTCTTAATCAAAACAAAAATTAATCAATGGATCATACACATAGTACATAGAGATTTATACCGGAAACCCTCAACCATGGAAAACCTTTTTTATTTTCATTATATCGAATTTCACCATTCACCATACAATATATACAATTTTTCTAGGTATTTTGTAGATACCAAAACCCTAATCCTTTAATTCGTGATTAATTTAGAAAACCGCTAAAAAAAGCAAAAACCACCCAAAAAAAAATTCCAGGGCGCTGCCCTGAACGTTGCACGTAACTAGGGGGGCCATACCTGGCCCCCCCTGGGACCCCCCTAGGAAGTGCTCAACACACACGACACATCGAACACTACTACAGGGATCGTCAGACACAATTGTCAAATCTAACATGCCCACAGACACACATGAAAAGAATAGAACTTATACCCAACATTCTCCCACTTGTTGTTTTCTTTGCATCCAAGGGTCCACAACATTATATAGTCAACAATACAGGGCAACAATTCCCATTGTTACTCTACATCGGGAGAAATTTTCTATGCTCACAGAATTTGTCAATAAATCTACAACATTCTTCAAAGTGTCAACCTTTTCTAGCAACACCTTCTTTTCCTCAACCATGTCTCTCACAAAGTGATACTGAACATCAATATGTTTTGTCTTCGAATGATAAGTTGGGTTCTTTTCCAGGAAGATTGCACTTTGAATTTCACAATATAATATCACTACTTATTGTACCAACCTAATACCTGAACACAATCTCTGTAACCATACTGCTTACTTGCTTGCATGAGTAGCTGCCATCTATTCAGCATCTGTAGTTGAGAGTGCCACTACAGCCTGTCTTTTTCTCATCCAATTGATTGTTCCTCCAAATAGGTTAAAGACATACCCACTTGTAGATCTTCTGCGATCCAGATCTCCAACCCATTTTTCATCAACAAAGCCATGTATGTCCACCACTCTGTCCAATCCTGGTCTTCCTTGGTAGCACAATCCATAATTGGTAGTGCCACGCAAATACCTGAAGACCCTCTTTACTATTGTCCAATGCTCCTTCCCTGGTTTTGACATATACCTACTCAAAACTCCCACTGCATGTGAAATTTACGGTCTAGTATAGACCATTTCATATATCAAACTGCCAACTACACTGGCATATGGAACATGGGACATGTCCTCCTCTTCTTCATGTGTCTTGGGACACTGATATTCAAATAACTTTACACCTATAGGAATAGGAACCTTGACCGATTTACTTCCATGTATATTAAACCTCTGTAATATCGTCTCAACATATTTTCTCTGATTCAACCAGAGTTTCATGTTTGCACGATCTCTTTTAATTTCCATTCCTAGAATGAAGTTAGCAACACCAAGATCCTTCATGTCAAACTTGGAGGATAGTTGCGATTTCATCTTCTTGATAACATCCATGTTATTTCCTACCAACAACATGTCATCAACATACAACACTACATAAATGAAGTGATTACCAAACTACTTGGAATATACACAATGATCATCCCTGCTTCTCACAAATCCCAATCCAAGGATGTATGTGTCAAACTTTTGGTACCACATCCTAGGTGATTGCTTCAGACCATATAATGACTTCTTTATCTTATAGACCAACTCTTTATTTCCCTTTACTACAAAGCCTTCTAGTTTCTTCATGTAGATTTATTCTTCTAGATCCCCATGTAGGAATGTTGTCTTCACATCCATCTGTTCCACTTCAAGATAAAAAACAACAACAATCGATAACAGAAATCTAATAGAATTTAAATTAGCAACAGGAGAAAAAATCTTACCAAGTCAATTCCCTCTACCTAAGAATAACCTTTTGCTACAAACCGAGCTTTCTATTTCTCCACTTTTCCTTCTGCATTAAACTTCTTCTTAAACAACCATTTTCTACCAATATATTTTCTTCCAACTGGAAACAAAACTATATCCCATGCCTCATTCTTATCCAAGGCATCCATTTCTTCAACCATGGCCTTCTTCCATAGTTTACTATCCTCTAAGTTCACTGCTTCCCTAACAGTTCTGGGATCATCATCAGTGATAGATAAAACAAAATTGGAATGGAAATCAAGTGGACTATACCTTTTTGGTTTCCTTCTTTCTCTCACTAATCTCCTCAATACTGGGGTATAAGGTTCTTCTTCTTCTTCTGCTTCATCTTCTTCAGATGATTCAGATTTTTCATCATCCAACTCTAGCTCTATTTTCTTAGGTTCGTCTTGCCTTGGTAGGAATTCATGTTTGGACACATCTTTTACCTCTCTAAAAACAACATCCCGACTGTAAATAGTCTTCTTAGTTTATGGGTTCCAAATCTTATAACCTTTCACACCATATTTATAACCAATAAAGATACACTTTTCATCCTTTTTATCCAGCTTACTCTTATTTTCCTTTGGAACATGTACATAAGAATCACAACCAAACAGTCTAAGACGTTGAAGAGAGGGTTTCTTTTCAGTCCACACCTCATGTGGAGTTTTTTCATCCAACACTAATGAAGGTGATCGATTGACCAAGTAACATGTTGTACCCACTGCCTCTGCCCAGAATTCCTGCCTCAACTCGGCACCACTGAGCATGCTCCTTGCTTTTTCCATCAATGTCCCGTTCATCCTTTATGAAACTCCATTTTGTTGAGGAGTGTATGGAGTAGTCTTTTGCCTTTCTATACCACACTTCTTACAGAATTCTTCAAATTCATTTCTGCAAAATTCTCCACCATTATCTGTTCTCAATACCTTTATTTTATTCTCTGACTGATTTTCTACCAGATCCTTAAACTCTTTAAATTTATCAAATACCTCATATTTATTTCTAAGAAAATAAATCCATGTGTACCTTGAGAAATCATCTATGAATGAAACATATTACATAGACTTACCTAGTGATGGAATAGGCACAGGTCCAAACACATCATTGTGTATCAATTCTAAGATCTTGTTTGCTCTTGTAGCACTAGATGGGAATCTTACTCAATTATGTTTACCATATATGCAATGTTCACATAAATCAAAATCCAGAGTGCAATTAAACATACCTTCAACCATGCCTTTACCATGTAGTGTTCAAAATCCCTTTTCTCTAATATGCCCCAATCTTTGATGCCACAACATGGTCTTCTTTTCAGGGATGGTATTGGTCTTGTCTCTTTTATTTATCTGCTCAAGGAAAACATAACTATTACACCCATTAGTGTAAGTGCTTCCCAACAACATGTACAAAGTTCCACACCGAACTCCCCTCATCAACACCATTTCTCCTTGTACCATTTTTCAAGTTCCCTTTTCAAATACAGTATCCACTCCTGGATCATTCAACTTGCTTACATAGATTAGGCTTGTGGCTAGCTTTGGAATGTGCAGAACCCCGGGTAGATTTCTAATCCTTCCATCTTTTAGCAACAACTTAACCCTTCCACATCCCAAGATTTTGGTTGTCGAGTCATCTCCTAGGAATACAACATCACCATCGTATTTTTCATATTCAGAGAACCACTCCCTATGTGGATTCATATGGTATGATGCACTTGAGTCGATCAACCATACATCACGGTATGCATGTGTAACTGTAGAGGCTAGGTAAACATCACCTCCTTCTTCAGTGGAGGTTTTTTCCTCTAGGGAAGAGTTACTATCAGATCCATTTGGTTTATCAACCTTCTTAGACTTGAAATCTTTCTTATAATGCCTCGTTTTACCACACTTCCAACATTTCCTCAAAGATTTTCCAAGAGACTTAGATCTACCTGTAGATTTTGGTCTTCCCCCTGAAGACTTACCAGGATTCCTATCTTGGGTATGACCTCTTACAAATAAAGCATCTGTGCTATGACCATCCATGCTTTTCCACCTCATCTCTTCAGATAACAAGGATGAAACTACATCCTCATACTTCAATGTAGATTGAGTGGTACTACGAATTGCTATAACCATATTATCCCAAGAGTCTGGCAAAGAACATAACAAAGTAATACACTTATCTTCTTCTACAATTGTAATATTAACAGAGACAAGTTGACTTACCAGAGTATTAAAGGCATTTAGATGTTCTGTCACAAAATCTCCATCTTCCATCCTAAGATGATACGGCTTCTTTTGAAGAAACAAATTGTTTACTAGGGACTTTGATTGATACAAATTCCCTAGCTTATCCCATAGTTCCTTGGCTGTAGATTCTCCCGAGACATTCAACAACACCGAATCTTCCAGGCAGAGTCGAATAGTATTCCTTGCTCTTCTATCCAACTTCTCCCAATTTCCTTTGACATACTAGTAGGTGGCGTACTAGTAGTTTGTGTACTAGTAGGTTGTGTACCAGTCGACTATGTGCCAGTAGGTTGCGTACCAGTAGGTTGTGTACCAAGATCCACAACAATCCATTGTTCTTTTTCTACAAGAAGGTCCTCCATCTTGAGCTTCCATAGCTCAAAGTTTTTACCATTGAAATTCTCTATCTCAATTATAGAAGAGCTCGTCATTCCTCTTTATACACTCGAATATCCACTACAAAATCTCCCACTAAACCCAGGTTTATCACAGGCCCAAGATAAACATGATCTATCAAGACCGAGCCAAACCCTCAACAACAAAGACATCCCTCTGAAGCCAAAAATGAGCTCTGATACCACATCTAATTTTTAAATTTGTGAAGTAAAGCAATGCATATAGATTCTTAAGCAAAACATAAATTAATCAATGGCTCATGTTATCACTCCAGGAAACTCTCCTAGGCTGTAAGTCGGAGATGCCTGGTAACTAACTCTTTTTGGAAATATTTTCTTAATATTTGATATGATTTGTGGATCAAGATGAATATCTAGGGACTGGACTGTGTTTTCAAGACTGTCTAGAAATACAAAATATCACAAGGCCTTCTAGCCATGCAATCAGACAAAGTTTGATTAAATGAGGGAAGAAAGCAACTATTATACCAGATCATACTTCATACCAACAAGCACAATGGGTTTAATAACCAAGGAAATAGCTTATGATCATCAACTAAAACAATTAACCAGTGAGATGAAAGTCACTGCAAATTGAATGAGCATTAGCAAAGAACTTTCACTCATAAACTATTAGAAAACAGAGGAAGAAAATCTGACCACACAACTGAAGGAAGCTTGAATTTTTTTATATAATAAGAATAAGTCTGTTGGTTACAGAGATAGCATCATAGTACCCAAAATCGAACCCTCTCTTAGTCTTCAGAATGTAGCTTTATAACTTTTTACAAGATGTTCTCAGATCCTAAAAATGTGGATCAGATCAGCTAAAAATAGGAAGTCAAAATCTGATTGCAAAAGATGAGGGATTGTCCCCAAAATGAGGTCAATCCCAGATTTCTCTCTTGTTGATTGCTGATTCAGTGCTGGATAACCTCCCAAAGCTGGATGTTGACTCTCCAAGAGAGACAAATTCGAATTGGTTGATATGAGCAAACAATCCCTGAAATTTTGCCTTTGAAAAGATGCCAAATGTGATTAAAAATCTTCTTCTTCTCTTCATTTTCCAAAAGTGGTTGATTAAATGGATTTGATAATTCATTAATCAAGCCTTAGAAGAGGTTTCAATCCATTCTCACGCAAAAAATTATGATCTGGGCGAAAATCGTAACATTCTGGCCGTTATAGGCTTTCCACAGCGCATAGTCCGTAAAAAAACGCTCATGCGCTGTTGAAAGTCCCCACTTTCAACAGCTAACAAGTCATAAAATATCGATTTGCGCTGTTGAAAGCGGGCAGATTTTCAAAATCAATTTTCTCGGTCATAGAAAATCAATTTTTCGTGTATGAATAGTCGATCGACATCTACGGAATTTAAGCTTTCAAATGGTGTTTTCAGATCTTCATTTGGAGCTTTGGAAGGGATTGAAAATTTCCCTTCAAGTTTAAGTATCATTATTTCCATTTGCAACTCAAAACTGTAAACGGTCCTTTGTGTCTTAGATGGTATGCCTGGTGGCCATTTTCTTCCATAAACTGCTGCTATTCAATCTTCATTGTATTTCCATCTGAATTTTATCCTCCACTTGGCCATTTAATCTATACAAATTATGTATATCTGTTGTGCTTCCAGATCTTCCTCCATGCACCCCATTAATATCAGATCTTGAATCCATGCTAACAGCACCAACTGTTGATGCAGTAGCAGGATCATCAAATGAATCAGTCAGAGTATTGGTGTCAATATAACTGCCAACCATGGATGGAAACACAGGATTTATGGGATACCAATCCATGCCATAGTTTGGAATGCGTACATTTGTAAGATGAGCATTCTGATAGTGTCCAGTAAATCTGTTTGATGACATGTT
>JZKD02S1673773.1:392407-403579 GCA_000966675.3 Picea glauca | reverse complement strand
ACGAGAGCTTATCCGCTCAAGGTCCGTTACATGTACAAATGCGCTTCATCACATCAACGTATTAATGTTTGGCGCAACCATATTACAATGGTTCCAAAATTTGAATGCTGGCGCTATCCAGCTGTCTCTTCTTTCCACGTGATGGCTCGCTTGATGGAGTGAGCGATGCTCCTGCATCACTTGCCACCTGTAGGGTCAGTGTCTTTGGGGTTTCTGTGTCCTTTCATGCAATCTTTGTATCTAAAAAATCATAAGTGCTTTTGAAATCTATAATTACCTTCCCCGGCAACGGCGCCAAAATGTTGGTCACTATAATTGCTTAATTAATTCAAACAATCAAGTGCTACATAAATTGTCAACCCAGGGAAGTCTGTTTATTTCAAAGATAACCATGCACTATATATGCTCAATTCCAAAAGAAACTTAGAGTTGTAGTAAAGGAAACTATATTAATCACACTTGCCTTGAATGAACAAAAGTTTTAGCGTGAATTTCAAAAAAGCAAACTACTTATTGCAGAGCTTAAAGAGATGATCAATCTAAAGAATCCTGGATTACATTGAAATAACAACTGCAACAGGAAAGAACAACTTTTCTGTAACTAGAGAATAGGACCCTATTCCTGAGCAGGAACTTCAACACTTTATTTCTGAAGAACACACTTTCATGAACTCATTAATGCATAGGAGGCTAACTCTATCTAACAGAGAACAGGAACCTTAATCCCTTCCATTAAGCAGGAACCTTTAGTACCAGTCTCTGATTAACACACTCAAGGAAATGGTTGAAAGTTGATTACTTCTAACAGAGAACAAGACCCTCTAATTCCTTCCTTTAAGCAGGAACCTTTAACCCAGTCTCTGATTAGCACAATTGTGAAAATAACTGAAAGCTGACTACTTCTAACAAAGAGAAGGACCTTTTAATTCCATCCTTTAAACAGGAACCTTTAACCCAGTCTCTGATTAGCACACTGTGAAAATAACTGAAAGCTGACTACTTCTACAGAGAACATGACCCTTTAATCCCTTCCATTAAGCAGGAACCTTTAACCCAATCTCTGATTAGCACACGTGTGAAAATAACTAAAAGCTAACTAATTCTACAGAGAACAGGACCCTTTAATCTCTTCCATTAATCAAGAACCTTTAACCCAGTCTCTGATTAGCACACTTGTGAAAATAACTGAAAGCTAACTAATTCTATAGAGAACAAGACCCTTTAATCCCTTCCATTAAGCAGGAACCTTTAGCCCAGTCTCTAATTAGAAAACCTCATAAAATCATCACACAATATTTCTATTAAAATGATTATGAACTTCGTGAAAATAATGTAACATTCAATAAAATAAAGTTCTTAACAAGACAGAGTTCAGTAGTGTTTCAACAAAGAAGAATTCATTAAAAGTAGTGTTTTAGCAAGACAAAAGTTAATCAAGGCATAAACAGAAATTACACTAACACACTATAAAACTAACGGGTGAATCTTGTGAAGAAGGTGGGCCCTCCCTTCTCACAAGATTCCCCTGAGACAAAAAAGTCTAGAGAAGGATGCTCAAAACAGTCTTTTATTCATCTATCAATGGATCATATTACAATCTGGAAAAATGAAGTACGTCCCTCTCTCTGAATCTTTCTTAATACATAAACTGGGGATCCTTTCGAATGATGATTTCCCCTTATTTAAAGAGGGAACCCCTTCGATACAATTGATCAAAATTTACAGATGTATATTTGAGTCCTATTCTTAGTCAGATCGACTTTTCTAAACTAGAATAGGACATCCTAGTATCCTGCAACAGAATGCTATTACGAGTGTTGAATGAGGTGTTGTTGTTATGGCTGGAGTGACAGTTTCTTGTTGCTACTGCATGCTGTTTCGACATCGCAAATCGCGGGTTGTTTCAGCCAAGAGATTTGCGCTCTTGACTGTTTCATCATTTCTCATGTAGCAGCGATGGTTGGTAATCTGTGTGAGTTTCTGTTGACCGCGGATTGTGTAACGGATTCCTTTGTGTTTCAGCATCGTCGGTCTTGGGTTGTGTAACGAATTCCTCTGTGTTTCAGCATCATGACCATGAACTGTGTACAAATTTTGTGTTTCAGCATCGTCGACCATGGATTGTGTAACAGCTTCTGTGTTTCAGCATCATCGACCATGTAACAACTTCTGTGTTTCAGCATTGTCGACCATGAACTGTGTAGCAGCTTCTGTGAATTGTTGTTTCAACAACATGCCTCAAATCCTAATCTGCAGTTTGAACTGTTTCAGCACTTATACATTTCTAATCAATGGTTAAGTACGAGAGTGATGTAAAATATTATGCAAAACAGATTAAACGTATAGTAATGAGAAGGGACGTTGTATACCTTTGGAATGATAAGATAAAGTGATAATATGAGTTTAAATGTGGGTGATCAAGAGTGTAATAGTGACAAAAAGTATGGGAAAAAAGGTACATTGTGTGGTCTTAACACATCTCAGTTAAAGAATTAATTGATTCTTCCTCAATATCCACTTCACCTTCTCCTTCATCACTTTTAGGAGTTCTTTTCTTAGTTTCCATGGCCATAAGGAGTACTCTCTCTTAGTCACTATCGCTTTCATCATCTACATTAGATGAGGAATTGTCTTCTCTTGAGTAAAGGTTTTTCTTGAAAACTTTCCTTTTATCTCCTTTCCTATTTCCCTTTTGATATTTCTTTTCTTTCTTGGGATCTTCTTCTTCATCACTATATGACTTCTTAGCATAAGGACACTTATTTGCAAAATGACCAATTTTAACACAATTAAAACATTTTAAAGGAAGCATACCTTTGTACTTATCAATTCTTCTCTTCAACTTCCTTACAAAGTAGGCTATTTATTCATCCTCATCTGAATCATCGATGCAACTGCAATTTGGATTTGACTAGTGCTTATTCTTCTTCTTTGTCTTATTAGATGCTTTAAAAGTTGCTTCTTTCTTGAATGTATTTTCTTGTTTTTTTCTCATTTCATAAGATGTAAATATTCCATGTAGTTCGTCCATGGTTAGTGTATCAATATATTCTCTTTATTCTAGGGATGAAATGTTAGGATCAAATCTCATGGGAAGAGATCTTAGTATCTTCTGAACATGCATAGATTCTTCAACTTCTTCTCCCATTCCTTTAATCGCATTCATTGTTTCATCAACTCATAAAAAGTAAGTTTCAATGTCTTCATCTTCCTTCATTTTCAGTTGTTCAAATTGACCTCTGTAAGTTTGAATCTTAGCCTCCTTTAATTTGGCATCTCCTTTGTAAACATTCTAAAGTTTGTCCCAAATATCCTTTGCAAAATCGTAATGCATAACCTTGACAAATACTAAATCTACTAGGCCATTCAGAATAGCATTCTTATCCTCAAATTGTTTTGACTAAGTTTATTTCCATCATCATTTTTTGGGGGAGTGGCAGGATATTTCTATTCGTCTACTATCGATTTCCAAACATCAAATCCCTGTTCTTGTACATATGTTTTCATCCTTCTTCTCTAGAAGGAATAATTCTTTCCATCAAATTGTGGTATTCCATTCTTTTTCATATTGGTAATGTCCATGATCTACCTTCCAGTGGTTAGAATGTTTTCTTGAAGGAGCAACTCTGATACCAATTGTTGGAATACTAAGAGGGGGGTTGAATCGATATGAGAACCTTTTACCAATTTCAATCACAATATGTAATATTCAACTTTATCAGCAATATTTCATTTATGATTGCATTTAATATATCATGAGAGTATAACCATAAGCATTACAATTCAACAATATCACATCAGATACATAATACACCAGAATTTACGTGGAAACCCAAATGGGAGAAAACCACAAAATGATTTCTTATATATATCAAGAATAAATTCATAGGAAGCACCAACTTCCCAATTCTCTAGCACCAACTAGAAGGAGGAACCAACACCTTGATTTACAGGCACCAACATGAAGGAAGCTCCAACTCCCTAAGTTCTTTAGCACCAACTGGAAGGAGGCTATCACCCCCTGATTTATAGGCACCAACCTAAAGGAAGCTCCAAATCCCTGAGTTCTTTGGCTTCAACCAAAAGGAGGCTGTGACCCCCTAATTTACAGGAACCAACCTGAAGGAAGCTCCAACTCCATGATTTCTTCAACACCAACTGAAAGGAGTCTACAACCCACCTTCCTTGCCCCATCCTGCTTCCCTGAAATATAAGTGTAGAATTAAACTATCACTACCATTGATCAACCTATAACTTCCATTGTCACCAATACAACAACCTTTCACTACCATTGTCACTCCCACTGTCACATCAACCTGTGACTACCACTGTCACATCAACCAATCATTGTCACTCTGTCACATCAACATGTTCCTAATGATCAACCAATCATCCAACTTGTCATTGTCCCTATCACTATCAATGTCATGTCACTGTCTCTGTCACTAATATACCATCAACAACCAACTATAACCATATCAACTCACATGGATACCAAAACCCTTACCATACCTTATACATCAACCATCAACCATGTACCACAACATGTAACATACCATGTACATCAACCTGCACCATACCAAGTAGATCAACCATGTACAATACCGTATGCCAAGTATCCAGTATGTACCAATGTCTCAACAATGTGCCTCAAGTATGCACCATAACCATAAAGATCATATATATGCCAATATCACAAATTTGTGCCTCTAACAATGAACCATAACATCCATAAACCAAGAGTGTGTATCAAGCATGTATCAATATCACAAAGATATGAACTTCAACCATATGCAACTATGTATCAAAAAGGGCCTCCAAGACATGCCTTAAGCATCTGCCATATCATCCATGAAACAAGCCTCAAAGTAATGCATAAAAGAAATACCTTTACTCAAACTTTGCTACCAAAACTTCACGGCCAAAACTTCGCTACCAAAACATCACGGCCAAAAACTTCACTACCAAAGGTTTTGGCTACCAAAACTTCGATACCAAAATTTTTGGCTACCAAAACTTCTCTCCCAAAACTTCACGGCCAAAACTTTGCTACCAAAATTTTGCTTCCAAAACTTTTCCTACCAAGACTTCACTACCTTAGAAATGCTACGAAAATATTTGTCAAAAGATCAGTTGAAAGATAGATAATCATTAAACTTGTGTTTGTACTTATGAGTGACATATTGTGTTGTATTTATACTTTTACAAAGTAGCTTATTTCCTTAATTCTAGGATCAAACTTTACTTTCTCGTTACAACCACTTTACCCTTTAATTAAGACTTGTAACTATTAGGGGGATTATTATCCATTTTTCAGGGCTTCCAACTTCAAGAGGGCATAACTCCTCAACCATGAGGAACCATGTGGCATACCACCTACCATTAGAAATGACATGAAGAGGACTATCCATATATGATGGTTTTGTATACATTTGAAGTATTCTTCAACCTCATTTTCCTTAGTCAACTTCAGGCCTCATGACCACACCTCTCGGTTTCTTGTATACTTCTTCAAAACATCTTCCCACGAGGACCATGCTTAGATCTACAAAATAAGGGGACCACTTTGGATACTTCTCCAAATACACCCATCACATATGTTGACATCAGTGACAACCACTTCTATTTACATCCATGAAAACCAATTGTCCAACAACATCAATGACAACCAACTGTCCAACACTTTTTTCACATGAAATGGAAGTATTTTGAATGTTGTTCAAGGATTTCTTTTTTCAAAGGAAAAAATTTGGTTTTTTTTTTACCCCATGTTGTATGAATTCTTCTCTCAATTTAGAATATCACTTTCCATTCTCTTGAAGATTTGTTAGAGTAATGTCTTTAAAATTAAAAATGAGTCAAACCCATTTTAACATGGTAAATATATTATGGGTTTCGACCTGGGTTCTGGTTTGAAATCGAATACAGTCTATCCACTGTTGATGCAACCAACTTTCAAAAATTTATACTTCTTTATCTTATTAAGTAAGTTATGGGTTGAACCCATGTTGGCTATAATGGATATATCCTAAGTATTTTCTGAGTTATGAGTTGAACCCACATCTGGATAATGGATGATTGATTAAGTTTTGAATTGGGTTTTGAATTACAGGATGTTCATTGTCGTAAAGTTTATTCAACCAACAATGATATTACTCAAACCCCCCTTTTTCATTGAGTTTGTTACTCGGGTTTGGACATAGGTTTATTGTTTCCAAGATGAATTTGGATATAGTATTGGTTTTCTACGTGTTTATGTGAATTCAAACCCTATGAAGGATTTGTTTTTAGTTGCAAGCATTTCAAAGGAATCCATATAAGCTACAAACATACCAATTCTCATTTAAAACATTAAAATTTCTTATTCAAGATAAACAAAATTATGGTTTGATTGTTATTTTGGTTTATAATAGATTCATGCACATTATATGCAGGGCCTTACTACTATTCATTATAGAGGTTTTACACCCTTTGATTCCATTTTTTATTGTAGAACTAAACCCTTCATTATTTTGTATCTACTCGAGTTCATACTCTTGTGGTTATCAACAAGATGGTGTGAGTGTCGTTGATTTTGGAGTTCATTTTCATTATTTGACTCATATCTCGGTTCTAATTATATTATTGGTTTATTGAACAATATTAATGGTCATATCGTTGTGGAAACTTAAAAGTAAAGTTTGACTTCTGATTTTTCCATTATAAATATTTTTGGCCATGCCCATTCTTACTCCTTGTGGTTATAATTCTAAGCTTGTTATTCTAAATTTGATTTAATATCCTCCTTTTGCATAGTCCCGAATATACATGATATTGTGAACTAAGTTCGACTATAAAGTATGTAAAATTTGGTTGAAGTCAATGACAATTGGACATTTAAATAATTTATAAAGTAAAAGATTGATTCTAAGTTTGAGTTGTTAAAGTTAAAAAGGAAAATGCATATGTGGAAAGGGATTAAGGTACAATGTATAGATGAAAAGTTTATGATGAAACACGGTTACCTTTCAAACATCATGTGAATCATGTAGAACCAAAATAGGTTTCATTGCATTATAGTGTATGGTTGTATTGGGATATATTCTATACATAGTGAAATATTTAACTTTGGAAAGGGTTTAAGGGTCCATATCTTCTTGACACATATGCATCGGAAGATGACTTGTCAGAGCTGGGATATCATCGTTGGGAGATTTTTCAAGGAGGATCATATGTGGATGCTATGCCTACTATTTTTCCCAAAACGATATGAGATTTGACTTACACAGGAAAATATTGGTTAAATATATTCATACATATGTATGTTACGTGATGCAGGGTCCACCTGTTATGACCGAGTTGCGGGAGCTACCAGAACCAATATATTCTTGACACGTTGTCATGAAAGAGAAGAATAACATAAAACAACATATAGATTTTCATGGTAATGAATTCATCATCAATCTGAGAATAAGACTCTCTATGGGTATATCTCTGTTGCATTGTCCCAATGATGATGTTGAAGAGGTGTTGTCATCAAAAGGATTAGATGGAAGGGTAATATCGTATAACTTCAAAGAGGGGGGAAATTATTCTTGAGTGGGGTCATATGGGTAGAATCTTTGGGCACAATGTTGTAGAAGGGTTTTCCAAAAAAGATCTTAAGATCATTTTAGGGTGAAAAGAGTGGAGAAGAGGCCTAAAACCAATCTATCTTGGATGTGTCAAGAATTTCTCCTTGAACGAATGTCGGAAATCATGTACAAATATTAGTCTTATAAATGAATAGCTAGTTGGATGATAGCGATTAACACCTTGCAAAAATTCTAGTTGGCAGGTACCCACTAAAACTGATGAGATTTAGTGGGTTGTTGTGGATGTCACAACACAGGGCACTATCCCCACATTATCTATCACTTTCCATGCATTATTCCCATATTTCCTAAAATCACACTTCACTTTAATTTCATATTTTCCCCCTTGGTTATGTAATTTTAAATAACAGATTAAGAGAAGCATTTGTTTTGTTTATGATGGAATACCCTTGTATGACATTAAATTTATTGTTTCTAGTCAAAAGGATCTTGTATGGAATTTTATCATTTTGTTTTGATGGTGTAAACTTGTATCATTATACAATTTGAAAGGGCATCTTTGGAAAAAAAATAATATGGGTATACATGAATTTTTTGAGAAATTGTTATGAAATGAACTTTACACAGATTATTAGATTTGCAATGGAAAATGTTACAGTTGACTATTTATAGATGATGAATATGAATTCTTCATCCATTCCTATCATCTTATAACATTTTTCTCTAATTGCAACTCCCTTGTGTTGTTCCCCTGTCAATTATTATTTCACTTTCATTCATTTCCAATGTTCAAAGAAATAATAGACTGTTCATATGAAAAAATATGTAAAGGGATGTACAATTCATATTTTTTAAAGAAAAAACATGAGAAGGCTGCCCATTAGAATGGGTTTTTTCTTCCTTGTTTACTTTGTTCCCACTCATTGTTCCCTTGCATGCTTGATTTACTTTCTATTTTTCAGAGCCATAGCTAAGTCATTTCAAGAAAAAATGTGTTAGATGTTTGATATATTGTGTGTTGTATTTTCTAATTGTAATGATGATGCATATAGATGAGATTTTTCAGTTGGGGAAGCAATTAGAGTGGAAACAAAGGTAAGATGGGTTGGAGAGAAAGAGTGCCCAATGTTTTTGGGCGACAAGTAAAAAAAAGAATATAAGATTCTCAATACATTTTGATGTTGAATCTGAAGAGTTAAATCAACTAGTGCAAATCGACTACCTTAATCTTTTTGGACACCCTCCCTTGACACCTCCTCAATATCCTCTTAATACACCTCTACAACTTCATCCAAGTATTGTTGATTTTCTTGAACCTCCTATGCAGCCAACCAATGATGACTAGGAAAATATTCCTGTAAATCCTCCTTCTGGCATAGCCCAATGGCATGATAACCCATTTCCACCTCCTCCTCCTCTGTATTCTATGTCTCATGTTGCATTTGTTGCTTCTATGGCCTAGTCAATCCAAGTCCCTAAAAACTACAAAATTCTAGTAATTGAGCCTCAAATGGATAAATAAAGTCAACCAACTAATTCACCAAGCTTTGTGTCATATGAATCCTCATCCATATAGTCAAAAAAAACTTCATCCTAAGATGAAAGTGATGAGAGAAAAATCACTTTCAATGATATGCACCCCGAGATTGAGAAAGTGGGAAAAAAAGTTTTTTGATAAAGACTCACTTAAGCACAGGGTTGCTCTCTCAGAGGGAAGTAAGTAAAGATAAGCAACATTAAACAAAAAATATTATTTCTAATTTATTTAATTTTGTATGATGACATTTCCACCTTGACATTTGATGCATATTTTGGACAACATACACATGATATCATATTTTGAAAACTTTTAATATCATGTCATTATGATATTTTTGGGAGGTACAAGTGTTTGATGATGTAGCATGTTTATATTGGTTATTTTTTGGTGTATTTTATGATGTTGATATGTGCATGATATTTAATTAAATTTTGGAGTTACAAGGGAAATGTTGAAAATAAAGGATCAAAGACTAAGGAGACTCCACCTATTATTTATTATTTATTACCCTTATTATAAATTAAAGTTTTCCTCTCCTAACTGAATTTATTTAACTTCTAAAAACAAAAGGTAGTTGAACTACTCAAACTACTTTTTGAAGACATAAAAGGAGGAGAGAAAGACAAATGAGGGAGAGGAGGAAATAGAGAGAAATACTTATGATAAGGTTTTCTCTTTCCTTAAGTGATAATATTTGTTCATTCATTCCATTTTGATTTTTATTAGAGCTAAGTTATCTTGTTGATAGAAGGGTTATTCTGAAGGTAGCGAAGAAAGGACTAGGAAGCATTGAATATTGACATGATCAAGGTCATTCATTCTTCTTGAAAGTCTATTTAGTTTTGATTGGACAATTTTGAATTTATTTCAATGTTGAATAATGATAGTTTTTCAATTTCAAGACAATGATGCACTTGTAGCTTGGATTGATCCAGTTTATTTTTTAGTTATAGTCTTATTCTTTTGAGACAATAATTGTCTAGGTATGATTCAAATTACATCTTAGACTTCTAAGTCTAATTTTGATCCAAACCCTCGTAGGTATTTGAAAAGATAAGCTCATTTGTAAACTCAAATTGATATCAATAAAATTATTTGTTGATTACTTTTCATTTATGAGACCTGTTGTATTATGATTTTCATATTTATGATATCTTGCATTTTCTTATTCAATTATTTTACAAATTCATTTTGCAAGTACTTGTTCTATTTTTAAACTTACTTCATATAAAAGCATATAGATTTTTATAATAGCATCAGATCCAAGAATCTATTTCTTGAGGTTTGATTGAGATGTTTGGTAGTCTATAAAAAAATGGTGATAATCTCATCTATCTCACCTAGCCTAGTGAGATTTTAAAATGCTTGAGTGAGGATTTTTGGTTGTGTATTTATTTCAGACAGTTGAATAAGGTCACTGTTGGATTACTAAGAGGGGGGGTGAATCAATAATAGCGTAATTATAATTTTTTTTCTTCAAATGTTATATCAATATAGAATTATTATCCAATAATGAGCGGTAAGAAATAAACAATCACATACATACACATTACACCAATGTTTTACGTGGAAACCCAAATCAAGAGAAAACCACAGAATGTGTTTTCTTATATGTCTTGAAGAATTACATTCATTGGAAGCACCAACTTCCTTTGTTTTCCAACTGCAACTGGAAGGAGGCTCCAACCCCCTAGTTTCTCAGGATACAACTTGAGGTAAGCTCCAACTCCCCAATTCTCTGGCTACAACCAGAAGGAGGCTACGACCCCCTATGTTCTCTGGCTACAACCGGAAGGTAGCTACAACCACTTGTCCTTGCCCCGTTCTACCACCCTGAAGTAGAAGTAGAATGATGGAACCACTGTCACACTATCACTGTGATATATACCACTATAAACTTGTACCAAAAAATATAAACCATGCATCAACCTATAATCAACCTATACCATAAACAAGTGCATCAACCATGCACCAACCTGTAATCAACCTGTACCATAAGCAAGTGCATCCAACCATGTAACAAGTATGTACCAATCATGTGTCAACTACTCATCAACT
>JZKD02S1673773.1:341052-379855 GCA_000966675.3 Picea glauca | reverse complement strand
TTTGAGAACGATTTATATCCTACTATATTTGAGTTTATTAGCTGCATTTTATGTTTATTTTAGAATGTTGTAGATACATCTAGTTCATGGTATCATCAAATGGTTAAAAATGTATTTTTTCATGTAGCTGGTAAGCTACATGATTATTTATCAAAAAAAATTAATTTTATGAGTATTTCCACACGTAATGGATCTTAGCTGGGTTAGGAAACATTACATCTAAGATGTTGAGTCCTAAGTTATGATTTTCATGATTCTTTTCTCTAATCCATATGCTTCCTAGTAGGTGGGCATAATATGGTGTCATTGAGAAAGTGTGCTTCACAAAAATTTTGAAATGCATACCTTAGCCAAAAGCAGTTTCCATTGAGCGCTTGCAAGAACACTTTTGGAAACCCATTTTTTGAAAAGAGCATGTCAATCTTGCTTGGAAAACCTATATCATCAATACATCCATTCCTTACAATGAAGAAAATATCGAAGGTGGCCATTTTTCTTTGTAGTGGCTTTGTCACATGTTGAGATTCGATATAAAAATATGGTCTATTCAAAGCCAAAGCTACACATAGAAACTCCATTGTAGCTATGGACCATCAAAAGTGCTTTACTTAATGAAAGATGTTTCCTATTAGCCACATGTCCATTATGAGCCATTTCTTCAACAAGATGACTTCAAACCACCTATGTCACATGATGGTGTACAATACACCTTAGAACCATATAAGAAAACATGCATTCCTAACGAGTTGCAACCACATCGTACAAGAAAAAAAAAGAAAAAGGACAAATTGTAAATTAACCATTATAATGAAGAAATGGGATTTACCTAACTATTTTAAAGTGGAATTACTAAAAGTGATGAATCCTTAAAATGACAAGTGAACAATGAACATTTCAAACTAGAAGTTGTGTATGAAGGAAAAAGAAAAAGTAAATTTTCCCGTGGCATCAAAAATTGAAACTCACTCTTGTTATATTTTTATACAGTTATTTGCCACCTAATTACCTGATGGATATTGTCTAGAGGTTATCAAGATGAAACACTGAGTTATGTCACTTTTACCATAAGTATGCACCATCCTTTTCCTGGTCGTGAGATATTCTTTTACAGATCATGACCCAAATTGATGGCCATGCCTTGCTCTCTTGAAAATCGGGACCGATCGCATCATGCAGGAATGCAAGGCATGACTAGGTTTTTTACTCTCAAATTAGGAATGGTTACAACGATATGGGATCAAGCTCGGATTTCTCATAATTCAACCTTGAGAATATTTTTATTTTGAGTATCTAAGAGTTATCCACCATCCCATCTCCTTCATCCTATATATTGATGGTCTCTAATGGGAAAGGAGGAGGAAACGATAGAGTAAACTTATAATGTCAAATCGATTATGGAGATTGGGCAAGGAAATTGGGAGAAGCTTAATCAATCTATTTGTATTGAAGATGCAATATGTTTTCCTTATTAATAATAGATGCACATGATTTTCCCCTCTAATTGATTGTATATGGTGATCATAATCTTCATAAAGAGTTAATATTTTCATGTCTTTGTGATATATTAATAGATATATGTTTTATTCATGTTACATTTGATCTCGTGAGAGGTGGTTGTTTGTTCTCCTATGTGTGCTGACCCGTGTTCATGAAATCCAAGGATATATTCAAAGGAGAGAAGGACCAAGGAGCATGTAAGGAAAACCGTCAAAGTATCGGGTATGCTTCTCATCCTCTTATCTCATAGATCTTTTCATGTATGATTTAGATACAGGAAATTATTTAGCTTGCATATCTATTCTATCTTAGGTCTAGAAAGAGACTAAGGGAGTTAACTCCTATAGGGTACATTTATCGTACAACAACTCCTTACTCTAAAAGAAGAAAATAGGTAAAATGCACAAAAAAAGACCAAACAAACAAGGAACGTGAAAGATAAAGTATTGCAATAGTACAATACTTGTCCACTATTTAAGAATCCCCTATTTATGGATGTGCCATATGTGAATGAACTTACTTTCAAAAATATAAGGTGACATTAACAACCATGCTATCATGCCATACTTCTCCCTACAACTATTCTTATAAAAAAGATACCTACCATCAAGGATCAAATTTGTAGCCAATGTGCAAAAGCTTTGTCAAATGAAACTTTGTCACCTTATATTTCCCCTGACAACATTATAAGGATAAACAATTCCCCATCGTAAGGAATTTGACTTCCCTAGAATAAATACTTGTTTCCCTACGTACTTCTTTTGCACAAATTCAACAACTTGGATACAAGAGATCTCAACTTGGTTTGGTAGGAACAATTTGTTGGAATACTAAGAGGGGGGGGGTGAATCAATATGAGCACTTTTACCACTTTTAACCACAATATATAATCTTCAACTTAATCAGTAGTATATCATCAATGTATCATAAATATATCATCAGTGTATCATGAGCATATAAACATAAGAAAAATCACATCAACAACATCACATCAAGTATATAGTACACCAAAATTTATGTGGAAACCCAAACGGGAGAAAAACCACAAAATGTGTTCCTATATATCAAAGAATACATTCATTGGAAGCACTAACTTCCCAATTCTCCAGTTGCAACTGGAAGGAGGATACGACCCCTTATTTACAGGCTCCAACCTAAAGGAAGCTACAACTTCCTGAATTTTCTGGCTCTAACCAAAAGGAGGCTACAACCCCCTGATTCTCAAGCTCCAACCTGAAGGAAGCTCCAACTCCCTAATTCTATGGCTCCAACCGAAAGGAGACTACAACCCCATGATTCGTAGGCTCCAACCTGAAGGAAGCTCCAACTCCCTAATTATCCAGTTACAATCAAAAGGAGGATACAACCCCATTTCCTTGCCTCGTCCTGTTGCTCTGAAATATAAGAGTAGACCAATTGTCACTACCACAATCACTACCACTGTCACTTTCATTGTTAGTGCCTTTGTCACTTCCACCATCTCTACCACTGCCACATCAACCTATACCTTGTCAACCTGTCACTATCACCGATACTCAACCAGATCCTCTCACATGGATCATATACCAAAGAAACCTCTCAAATAGCCGTGAAACATCACCAAAACATGCCTCTACCAATCATGTACCAAGATCACCAGCATACCATCACAAGATATGTGTCTCAACCATGTACCATACCAAACATCAACCATGTACCACAAATTGTACCAAACTGTGCATCAACCATGCACCAACACCTGTACCAAACCATGCATCAACCATGCACCATAGCCTGTACCATATACCTCAACCATCAACCATGTACATCAACACCATACCAAGTACCAATCATGTATCATACCATGTATCAACCATGTACATCAACATTGTACATCAACACCTGTACCATACCATATCACTCAATCATGCCATATACCATGTACCATAGGATATATCAAACAATTAACATAAATGGTGTACCTAAAAAACGTACCAAAAAAAAAGATCTTATACCAAGTATATGTCTCAACCATGCACCTAATATGTTCCTCAAACATGTGCCAATGCCTCAACAATATACCAAAGACTTGCCTCAAGAATGAACTATAACATCATCAACAAGTAACCCTCAAAACATACATATAAATGTACCTATAAATCTATAACATACCTGGTGTATGTGATCACAGACTTGTAGACCTTCCTCAACTTCAACAATAAGAGAATAGCATCTTCATCAAACTTTACCTTAGTCTCATGAGACTAGTTTTTGGATTAGTCACAAACCCTAACGTTCAACAAGAATAATTCCATACCTATAATGAATAAAGGTCTAAAAATTGTACCCAATATTATTCAATATCTTCTCTACAATTCCTCCAAGTTTCATTGCTTGGAACATCCTAGAAAAGGATTTATAGCAAAAATGGCAAACCTTGTTGAATTTTGGCTTATTCTAGAGAGTTGACTTGTAGAGCATGCCACACATGGAATATTTGATAAATATATCTGAAAATCATAAAAAACATTGTATTCTATCCTATGAATTTGGTCTCACTAAATTTGCATCGTCTATGAATAAGTTATGACTGTTTTACCTAGAACACCTATTTGAGACTAGTTTCAGGACTAGCCAAAAACTCTATTTTCCACAGAGTGTATCTCAAAAAATATGATGATCTAGAAGTTGCAAATTTTACCAAATGTACCTTGACATGTCTTCTCAGCCTCCTCCAATTTTAACTATATGAATAATTCTATAAAAAATGTTATAGTGAAAATGGTAAGATGACCTTTAAATAACATACCTTAGAACACATCATCACAAGACTTCATCCTCCCTCGGAATTCATCCCTTCTTTACTTCATCTTCCCTTTGAGATTCTCCGCATATATCTTTGGTTACCTCAAATAAGAATCACTTACTCACATAGAATATATTCAATAGAATGTGTGTGTGAATGTACTTATGAGGGACTTGTTGAGGTGTATATATATTTTTCTAAATAACATATTTCCTTAATTCTAGGGCTTCTTGAACTTTCTTGTTACAACCACTTTACCCTTTTATTAATGACTTGAAACTAATTAGGGGCTTTTTAACCCATATTTGGGGCTTCCATAGGGGCTTCTTAACACATCTTTGGGGCTTCCAACTTCATGACCTCATAACTCCTCAACCGTGAGGAACTATCTGATGTTTCACATACCATTGGAAATGGCATGATGAGGACTATACATCTGTGTGTGTGTTACCTGCATTTTCATTTTCCTTCGTGTCCTTATTCCTAAAATAACTTTGGGTCTTATAACCACACCTTTGGTGCTTCATATAGACTTCATCAAATGCACCCATCACATCTGCTGACATTAACCACTCTTGTTGAAATCAATGACAACTAACTCACCATAAATCTCAACCATAGCTCTAAGGCTTCCGAACTTCTTCAAGGGTTGACATCAATCTCCAAGAGTTGAAATCAATGAAAACCAACTTTCCAACACAATTATCATTGTCCATGTTGATGTGATCCATGTTCAACATGCATTTCCCAAAGATTCTAACGATTCCATGACAGTTTCTATATTGATAAAAACAAAATTAGAATATATAAATGCATACTTTTCAAGAAACATTAGACCAATGGATGTGATGCTTGCACTTAATGAATTTTGAAAAACACCATTCTATAGAAACAAATGCATTGTCATTGACCAACATTGGGAGAGTGTTTTCCAAAACAATGAAAAAAATGGAGCTAATATTGTAGTTGCTCCTACACTCATTGAATTTTTTGTAGATGACAATGGCACAAACTAGATAGCTGAAAATTTTGTCCACAGTTTAAGACATTTATAATTGGGAGATGACTAAGAGGATAAAGTCATATAAATTACACCTTCCAAGGGATTTAGGCCACTTAGTGTCTTCCAATATCACTTTTTTTAAGGAAATGAATTTTCCAACATTATTCTTTCGATCTAGTCAATTTGATGAGATTGTACAATACTTCTCATACTACAAAATATCCCAATGAGATCTCTTCACAAAGATGACTTCAATGCCCACATCACCAATATAAGGTAGAGCATAATATGGTGAGATTATCTTTCCTTACTTTTTACTTCTAGTTCTCTCCCTATCGTTTTATTGAAAATACATCCATCAAAACTTTCGATAAAACCTTCTTCAGAAAGTGTGCCCCAATTATGGCTAGCTTGCAAACATCGATGCATAATACATGTTTGGTTCCTACGCTACTAGATCATAATGTAGTTCATACATGGAAAAAATCTATCACGCACTAACATACATATTTCAAAAAATATGTGAGAAAAGTGAAAAAAAACAAAGACGATGCTATTCAAGTCATACATAGGCTAGGAGATGCATTATTAAAACAACAACAAGCGTATAGTTGACAAGCAGTTCACAATGTCCTTTCATTGTCATTTTATCATAGCTCACAAAAAATGGTGTTTATCAATACATCATTGCAATATATAAGTGTATTCTAAATAGACCTTGTTAGTCCCTGCCATGGGACTATCGCAATGAATTTTCTTTTGATGTGACATTAATTTGTTTTTGACCATAAATTTGTGTATGCAATGTAATGTTTAACATAGGAAAACAAATATATATTTTTGGATATAATAAGAATATTTGTGTTTCTCATTTCTAATTAGTTGATAGAATTGAAGTGTTATTGCTCCCTTCACGTTTTTCAATATGTAGAATTAATTACATAATCAATGAATTTCACCAATCACCACATCTAAATATAAAAAGTTGTACTATGTATTTATTACTATGCATTATTATATTTATATTATATTTATTATCTAATATATTATTTATTATTATATTTATAATATATTTACTATATTTATATTATATTTATGAATATTATAGTTCCATTAGCTTACGGTTCATTATACATTTTGAATAACAAACAACCCTCAATTATTATCTTTTGACAAAAAATATCCATTACTTGTGCATTTAGTTATATTAAGTTTTATTGTTTAACATGTATTTCCCAACTAACTTGGCAGGGACGGCATTGCCATGCAACCCTTGTTTACTTGCACAAAAGCATAATGATTCTAATAATATTATGTGTTCCTCTACTATTCATAAGTACCTTGTGGGGCATCCAACATTTGATAACATTTTTCTAGCATAATATCTTGCATACTACATATGGGAGTCTAAGAAAGTCAATGGATGAAAAAGACCACACATTATCAGATATTTTATGTACAATCAACATATAGATCCTAAGAATTTATGCGGGGAAAAATTCGTGTTATTCTTATCGAGAAATTGAGGAAACCTTGAAAGGGAGCCACCAAACATGGTACAATAATTTATTGGTACACAAATTAGATGTTGGAAAATTCAAGGGCTTGTTAATTTCTAGAACCAAACCCACGTGGGGATATATTCACCATGCTTCTTTTGTTATTGAAAACAAGACCTCTTCCATAGTCGACATTAAATTTGACATTTAACAATGTGATGCATGTTATGGAGTTGAAAATATGACATTCAAGATGATATCCATCATGCTAAAACTATTTTGTCACTTAACCAAAAGCATAAAATAAGATCCAAGTAAGCGATCAACCATTGTTCCTTAGTATAGATGACTATTTCAACATGAGAAAATAACTTAATGAATAACAAAAATCAATAACAAAAGATGTTTTGATGAAAAAAAACTTTTTCCAGACATGTAGATTCACTTTCTCTTAATTGGGGAAAAGGGAATAGGAAAAACATTTGTTGCCAAAGTCATATTCCAAGCATTGATGTGATACTAAATAAACAACTTTCTAGTGATCCTTTTAAAACAAAATGAGTTATATTATATTATAATGAAAAACATTCATACTTCTAATGCAACACCTCTAGGTTTAAACACACTCAATGCCCTCATTAAACAATATTAAAAACTTATTCTTTTCCTTATTGATGAAGCATGATTGATAGTGATGCATATGATCAACCCGCAACAAATAAATACACACATAAGAAAAGAAAGGGATACTAGGATTATGCTCAAGAAACCCTTGAAGGGGAAATTATATTTATTCTATCATTCTCATGTGTTACATTATAGTGTATAAATGGCCCCTTGTATAATATAGGTGACCACAACAACTATTTCATAATTAGATGTTCCATTAAAAATAAATGAATAACTATCTCCATAACTCTCTCCACAATATCTTCATGAATCTCTCAACAAATCTTGATCCCTAACTCTCTCATTTCTCCTCATCTCTAATTCTAATCCAAAAAGGATCCAGAGAAGACTAAGGACAACTCACAACTCCCAGAAGAAACTTAGGAATCTCAGAATGGCCTCAGCAAACAGGAAAAGGGAAAAAATTTAAAGTCCTCAAAACTCAGTGAAAGTAGCATCATCCCGAAGAGTGCATCACAAGATTTCCAACGACACAAATGGCTCATCAGACGGAGTTATGGATCAAAAGATATTCATGGTCAAAGTTTGGTTAACCTAGCCTAGTGAGAAGGGGATGAATCAACATCAGTACTGCTGACATCAGCATTAGTACAGATGACGTCAACATCTGTAGAGTGTACGTGGCACATGTAGGAAGTGACATGTGTCAGCATGACATCAAAATGGTGATGTGGTAGCACTAGAGGCTGCCACGTTTCACTTGTTTTTGGATTTTTCGAGTCGATCCGTGGACCAATGAAAAAGCACCACGTGGCAGAACGTACGATGACATGGCAGGATGATATGGTAGTTGAGGTGGAAGACTATATGTTGATGTGGAAGGTGACTGTACAGTTGGTTGGCATGGCCTAATGGTTGGCTACCATGTGGCCCGATCATGGGATGCCACGTGGCAGTAGGAAAATTCCCAATTAGGGCCCGAGATCCGAAATTCATAAATAAAAAAGGACTGCAAGTCCGTCAAATCTGGCAGAGCCCACCAAATCGAGTGGCCAATGGATATATCTAAACCATTTTTAAAATTTGGTAGAACCATCATATTCATATATGCATATAAGTTATAACAAACACCCAAAAGGTGAGGCCCATGGGCTCGACCCCTGTACCTCCCCCGTGATATCCTCCTTAATTATAGCTCTGCCAACCACTAGGCCAAACAGCCCCATTGTTGACAACGCCCACAAAATTTATTTAAATTTTGAATCTACCAGTGCATGGGGGAGGTGCGTGACGGTACGACTGGGCATGGTTTACGAGGCATTTTTTGGGAATTAATTGTAGGTTGCAGGGCACAGAAATTGAGACAAAATTTCTCTTGGGCCCAGTAGTGCCAGAGTTGGATTAAGGGGTGGAGACAATCACTTTTTTGTAATTCGACGCCACGAATTCAATGGTGTTTAATTTTTTCTGATATGAGCAAATCTTCTACAACTTAATTCTAGAATGAGGTATACTTATGTATTTTTCCAAATTCTTTTGCTGAGTTAATAAAAAGGCCTACCCATTAGAGAGTAGGACCCAGAGATGTACTCCACTAGGGATGAACTCCATTATCAAGTTTTTATGTTCAAATGTGTTGCTTATGTCTCTTCATTATTGAGCTTTTCCCTTTTTAATGGTGCAATTTAATTTATGCTCATTTAATACAATTCTTTATAAGTCACTTCGATGAAAAGATCTCAGATCATGTTGGTATCAGAGCAGTCATGTTTGACATGAATTGTTGAGTGTGAATGCTTACTAGGGCCAATAATAAGCAGGGTGAAGGAACTCTTAAGACTTTCGATGATCTAGGTGGATATCGGTGGTCACCCACCTATTCCACTAGATCGAAAAAAAGTTTTCCACCTTGGCATTTTTCGGTAGTTTTTCACTTTTGGGGTTGTTTTGAGGCCCTAAACGATGTTTTTTGGGGTTTTTGGGTCCAACGGAATACTAAAGGAACTAGCCTGGACTAGTTGAAAATTGTTCTTCTCAGTTAGACCTTTTCAACGGTGTATCGAGTGCCCCAAATGGATATTGTATGCAAAAGTTACGCCCCCGGGAAGTTGACATATCAACTACCCCCATTGGGGCCTGTAAACCTTTTGGATTTTCATCTTTTGGGGTTAGGGTTTTAGATTTTACTTATCTTAAAAAGGCCTTTGGAGCCTCATTGTAACGATCATCTTCTTATGGATGCTAGTAGCCATCACATCTCTTCTCAGAGATAAGCTGCCACCATTCTAGTGAGTCTTTCACTCTATATTTTACAGTCTTTGTACATTTTCGCTCATTAATAGAAAATTGTGTATTACTATATCTCTGTGTTTATGGTTTCATCTCTGATACATTTCTGCTATATTATTTAATATATGAGATATCTCTGTACATTTCTTTATTATATCTCCGCTCTCATTTCATGCTGAAAATAATCTGGATCATTCAATCCTGAAGTTATCCATGCATCCCAAAGGAAGAAAATGGAAAAAGAGGACAAGCATGATGAACATCAGAAAAACTTCCATATGTTCTTTTATCGCATGTCAAAAATGGTCGAACAAATGTATGGACACTACGAGAAGAGGATGAAGAAGAAAGGGAAGAAAAAGGAAGCACAAGATGATGATGATTCTTCAGTAAATAAAGGGGATGGAGGAGACCCTCCTAACCCTCCATCTTCACCATCAAGTTCTAGTTATTCTTCCTCTGAGCATTCTCATCATTCTCATCATTCTAGCCATAAAGCCTGTTTTAAATAACCATTATTAAAGCTTGATGAAAAGTTTGCTTTACCTATGTTTAATGGAGATGTTAATCCTGAAAAGCTAGATAATCAGATCCTACATGTTGAAGTATATTGTCGTGTTCAATAGATTGATGAAGAAGAAGTTAAAGTGCAACTTGATTCTCTTTTGTTGGAAGGCACCGCTCTCATATGGTGGGAGAGAAAAATTTAGGACAAAAGTAAGTGTGGTAATCTTCTTTCCTCATGGTCTAAATTTAAATCAACGATAAGGAAGAAATTTTATCCATCGGGTTATTTACATAAAGCAATGATGGAATGGAAAACTTTAAGACAAAGTAAAGGTCAAACTGTACAAAGTTTCATAGAGTAATTTAGGAAGAAAGCTCTTGCATTAAATATTCCTTTGGATTCTTATGAGAATTTAATGAAGTATATTGGCACACTTCACAGTTATATTCATCATACTTTACTATTGTTTAACCCCACCATTCTTGACGAAGTTTGTGTGCAAGCCACTCACCTTGAGAATAGGGGAAAGCATGTTCAAGAAGATCCCACAAATAATCCTTCAAATCTCCCACATAAGCCATTTAAGAAGTTTAGAAGGAAGGAAAATAATACTTCCATGGTAAAGAGAGAAGAAGGAAAGCCATCTTGCACTCATTGCAAGAAAAGTGGTCATGATGATGAACATTGTTGGAAACTACATTTAGAGAAGAGACCGAAAAAAATTGGTGGAAAAGGGAAGACAAAAATCGTTGCTACAATGCAAGAAGATCTTGGTTCTAATTCAGGAGATGAAAGAAAGATCACAACAGTTGGAGTACAAGGTAACTATTCCCTTCACGCTAGTTCAAATTACAATAATGAATCTCATGATGATGAATGAAACATGAACGATTTATTTCATATAAGAGTTGCATCTAAACACACTAAGATAGATACATTATTTGATCTGGGCTCCCAAGTAAACTTGATATTTGAAGAACTTGTCAAAAACATGGGTCTTGAAATGAAACCACATCCAAAGCCTTATCCTCTTGGTTGGGTATGTGATAAAGAAAAACTTAATGTCACCAAACAATGTAGGGTTAGATTTTCTATTTCTTCAAAATTGATTGATGAAGTGGATTTGGATGTTGTATCACTTGATAAATGTGGAATAGTGTTTGGGAGTCCTTATATTTATGATAGAAAAGAAATCTTCTTTCGTCATGAGAAAAAATATCACCTTACTAACAGGGGAGTGGAATATATTGTTAGAGCTCACAGATTGAGGCTAAACACAACACTTATTAGTGTAGGTCAAATGAAGAGGCTCATAAACACTAATAAGAGTTATGTACTCATGGTCATAAAGGAGAAATATGTCAGAACATCCGATGCTTTCCAAGGATATGATCCTTCTCATAAGAAAGAATTAATTGATATTGTTTCTATGTATGGTGATATTTTCCAGGTACTAGATGGATTACCTCCTAAGAGGGAAATCCAACTGAAATACATATTCAGCATGATTCTCCTCTTCCTAATGTGGGCATGTACAGGATATCAATTGTAGAGATGGCAGAGATCAAGAAATAGGTACAAGGCTTATTAGATCAAGGGGTCATCAGGCCCAACTCATCTCCTTGTGGTTCTTCGATCGTGATAGTGCCAAACGAAGATGGCACATGGCGAATGTGTGTCGATTACCGAGCCTTAAATAAAATCATGGTGAAAAATCGATACCCTCTTCCTCGTATAGATTATTTACTTGATCAGTTAAAGAATATTGTTTATTTCACTAAGTTGGATTTGCGCAGTGGATACCATGATATCAGGGTTGTAGAACAGGATACATGGAAGAATTCTGTTAAAATCAAACAAGGATTGTTTGAGTGGTTAGTTAGGTCGTTTGGGATTTGTAATGCTCTGATAACCTTCATGCGTGTGATGAATGATGTATTTAGGCCTTTTCTATATGATTTTGTGATTGTACATTTAGACGACATTCTTATTTTTAGCGAGACTTGGGATGAACATGTGAGGCATGTAAAGCAAGTATTGGATAATTTGCAAAGGAAAAAGTTGTAGGTAAAATTGTCCAAATGTGAATTTGGAAATATTTCACTTGTGTACTTAGGTCATATTGTAGGAGGAGGACAATTAAAAATTGATCCTTCCAAGATTTATGTAATTGTAAATTGGCCTGATCCCAAAAGTGTAACTGAGATACAGAGATTCTTAGGTGAAATCCAGTATTGGAGGAGGTTCATTTAAAACTTATCCTTTATAGAAGCTCCTTTGCATGCCTTAACCAGTGTGAAGAACACTTTTCAGTGGGGAGGAAAGAAACAAAAATATTTCGACACTTCGAAGGAAAAGATCAATAAGCCTATATCGTAAGCCTATATGTTACCACTCTGAAACTTTTAACCAAGTTGTTGTTAATTGTCCTACATATGATAAAGAGTTGTATTCATTGGTTCAAAGAGTAAAGAAATGGAAGAACTACTTGTTAGGGAAGGAAACAATCATACATACAGATCACCAGCCCTTATAGTATCTCCAAGAACAAACCAAACTGCAACAATCTCGACATTATAGATGGATGGGCTTCCTACAATAATTTCATGTGGTAATCAAGTACAAAACGGGTACAATTAACAAGGTAGTTGATATGCTTTTGAGACCTCCTATTGTTGTTTCTATTATTTTGAAGAATACTTCTTTATCCCATGATAGCTATGTGGAACAATATGCCATTGATGAATATTTTAAAGAAGTATATGAGAAGCTAACCCATGGTGCACAGGTAGATAACTATTGTCTACAGGTAAAACCACTCTACCATCTTGGAAAGCTATGTATTTCTACAAGTGAACAAGTCCATGTAATACGCAAAGCTCACACTTGTCTTGTGTATGGGCATTTTGGGGTAGCAAAAACTTGTTGAAATATTGTAACTACAAAGAGTATTCTATTTATTATTTCTTTATTATTGATTAGATCAATCCCATTTTTTGGATTGATCATGTCAAGAATTGTAATTGACAAAACCCCTTTTTGCGGATTGGTCAAACCCTAATTGTAATATGCAAATTAAGAAGTCAGCCCCCAGGAAAATTAAAGTGGTTCTAACTGCCTAGAAAGATAATTTGGCCCTGCCAGTGAAGAGACACCTCCTTTTAGCGCTTCGTAGTCTGTATAAATAAAGGAAGCCAACCACTCATTTGTTCACTCACTCATCTCACTCATCTAGTGCACAAGTATTGAAGGAAGCCATGGTTACCAGTTTCCGGAAGAAGGAAGAGAGAGAGGCACATTGCTTGGGAGAGGATATTCTCTAGTGTTTGGTTCATTGTCTTGGTATTGGATTGGCTATGGTTCTTTGATTATTTTCTAGTCTAACATCATGGTAGTTTGTCTCTCGTAGAGAGAGAGTTATTTTGGTGTTGTAATTGGTTATTGAATCTATATTAAAGAATCTTTGTTGGGTTTTCTTCCCCTTGAGGATTCCCAGGATAAATGCTTGTGTATCTTTTGATTTTGTTTCTCTCAGTGATCCTATATATGCTATGGTTATCTAGTAAATTGAAAAGAAACCTAATAATAGCTTAAACTTTAACATGGTATCAGAACTAAGCTGAAGAGAGCATCTTTCACACGAAAAATAAAAACGTCATTGTTGTCATACAAGAAAATTAGGGCTTTTTATTTATAAGGAATTTCATCCCAAAGATCATCTAGAAAAGTGTGTCTAGCCTAAGGAACTCATTGGCTCCTTCAACACACCTTTTCAATGGATAGAACTCCTAGAAAGTGAAACCCTAGTTTTCACCAGTACCATAAGTACCAGAAAGCTAGAAGTACCAGAAAACCAAAAGTACTAGAAAACCAGAAGTACCAGAAAACTAGAAGTACTAGGAAACCATAAGTACCAGAAAACCAGAAGTACCAGAAAATCAAAAGCACGAGTCCAGAAATCTGTTGGTCAAGTTTGAAGGGGAAAAAATTGGATTTTTTGAAATCTAACTAGACCATGCTACTCGCCTCAGCTAAGAGCACCTCTTGGTAAGTTCAAAATTAAATTCTGAGCATTTTCAATTTTTGGTCATTTTCCTAGCTCCAGGTAAAAGAAGTTTGCAAGCACTAAGCTTGTTAACAAGCTAGAAGGTGTGGAAAAATTATGTGCCTAGAAGTATAGGATTTCACTCATTCTTGAAGAGAATGAGCTAGCAAGATTCATTAAAGAGAATGTACCAGAACCTGTCGATGCTACAACTAAAGAAAAACAACAAAAAGACACAGTTAGGGCCAATAGAATCATTGCAGATTCTATCAAAGATCACTTGATTCCTTAAGTGGCCTCAAAGAAGACTCCAAAATAAATGTTTGATGCCCTAACCCAATTATATGAAGGAAGGAACATCAACTAGAAGATGAATCTAAGAACTCAACTCAAGAATACAAGGATGCAGAAAGGAGAAACAATTCAGGAATATTTCTCCAGAATATCACAATTCAAAGAACAACTAGAATCTAACTCTGTAAGAGTTCTAGATAATAAGAAAGATGTTTCAAAGATCAGATACTACAACTGTCAAAAGTTGGGACACTTTTCCTTTAACGGTCCTCAAGGAAAAGGGAAAAGAAAGCTTCAAGCACATGTGGCGGAGGAAGAGGAATCTCCTCCCTCAAAGAAAGCTTTAGTAGAAATTGAGAAATATGTACTTTAAGTTGAAGATATTTGATTTGAAGAAATATAGCAAATGGTGGAGTCCATGGATCCTCCCCACACAAAAACAAAAGATAAGTATTCATGTCTATTTTTAGTATCTTGTTTACTTTAATACTTTATCATTACAAGTTAGATTTTTGTGAGAATGTTAATTAACCTCATTTTATTTCAGTGTCTATGCAAAATTATCAAAGAAGAGGATAAAGAATGAGATAAAATATTTATTTCAGGGATGATCACTCATGAGAGCGACAAAGGTATGTGCTTAGCTATGATAGTAAGGGAAAATTTTGTAATTTCATAGCTAGAGTGAAAAAGAGTTCAAAATTCTTATTCATGATTAGGGTTTCAGATATGTACATGGTTGAACAAGTTTTGCTTAAGAAAAGATGTGTACTGCTTTGATAGAAATCATGATATATTTTTATTTGACTACTGCTTATTGTTACTGACTGATTAGCTAAGTGACATATCTCAAAAATCATATTGTAAGTAAGTTTACAGGTCTTGGAATAAAAAACTTATGCCTTGACTTGCAGAAGTTAGACAACATGAGAAGGAATTATGATATGGTGATAGTCAATAAAGACCAGACAATATCCAGTGTTTATATAGGAGAAAGAGGCTCCTAAAGATGCAGAACAAAAATGTTCAAGATGAAGAGAAAGATGGATACTCATATATAGTTAATGAGATGCAGGTAACTGTAGGTTATTCCAGTATCATTCTTATAGATGCAGAGGGAGCAGGTTGATCCAGTATGAAGTCAGAAAGAAATAAATGTTCGAACTCAAGAAGGAAACCAATATATTACAGAAGAGAAATTCAATGATGATGATTATCATATGTTACATAGTTAAAGAAGATCTTAGTTTGGTGCAAGAGGGAGCTATGTCTCCAAGTTAGAAATGGAGGATCGTGATTTGGTACAGTTAGGAAAGCAGATGGATGGTGCCCAGAAGATGGGTACTATTGACGATTAAAATCACAACGAAGTTTTTCCCGCAAAGTATTTCTAAGACCATTATTATAAATCTAAATAATAATAATAGGTGGGACCCCCTTGTAGATTGGAGATCATACCTGTTTCTTATTTGATGTTTTTTGACACTACTTACATGTTTGATGAGATCTTGTTTTTATTGGCGATCGATTGGGCTTATTATGTATTGGTTCTATATGTGACAAGTGAATGATGAATAAGGCATGTTATGTTCTAAGATCTAATTTTATGTTGCAACGACCTACGCTATTCATTGATACCATTTCTATATATTCTTGGGACAGCTTCACAATAGACATGTTAGTAACAAGACATAAGGAGCAATTGGAAAAAAGGCGAAAGAAATATAACAAATGAAAAAGGAAAGAACCTAACTATGCAAATACTACACTACATGCATCTAAATTTAATGGATTGTTGTTATGCTAGCTACTAAGTTAATATCTATGCGATTTATTGATTTATATAGTTGATGTGCATTATGATTATGTTATGACATAAGTTTGATATGGGTCGCGCTATTGGTTTTAATGGTTGATGGTTTCAATACATGGTTTAATTAATCAAGTTAATGGAGGTTGGCTAGCATGTACTAAGGAATTAATTGACTAAGGGTGGAGGAAACGTGCATTTACTACACGTCACCCTTGCTCCTCCCACTAGATGCCACCTTAATCGAGCTATTGTTCAACTTTGTTTGTTGTGGTTATGCTCCAACTTTCAAGCAGAGGGAGAATCGCTCAGCCAACTCACGTTTAAGGTGATTTTGATCACAGGTATGTATTTTTTTCCATCCATGAATCTGCTCTGGTTATGAAATAGATATTGGCTTGGATGTATGGGTTTGTGCTTTCCTTAAGTATGGAAACTATGTGAAATTGTGTTTTTTTTGGAATGAAGCGTTAATGGTTTTCTCTACAATAATGTTGAAGTCACAGTGTTATTGGTCATCCTGAGTGCTAGCAGCCATAAGGGCTCTATGTCATCCTTGTTGGTTTAGTTGGAGGGTTTCATTTGGTCTTGAATGACTTGTTGTATTCACGCATTCGTATCACCATACCCAATCTTTGTCTTTTTTAGGGTTTAATGGGTTGGAAGAGATTTGTGTCATTGAGCATTGTTCACTTAGATATTGGGTCATGTTGCTAATAATGGCCGTGCAGTGGGTTATATTTCTTCTTCTTGGCCCCGTTTTCACCTCAACGTTGTAGTTGGTTAGATGAAGAGCCATAAGGGTTACACCCCATGTGTGCTAAGTATTATCACAAATGAAAAATGGAGCCTTGATTCTCTGTTCATAGCCTCTCCTGTCACAGGATTTGTCACCCTATCCACAAAGTGAATTGTGGTATTCTCTGTGTGTGCACCATTGGTCCTGGAGGTTTCCACCATTGAGAGAAGTCAACTCTAGCCTCCCTGTGTTGGTCCATAGAGAAAACCCTTGACTCCTACAGTCCGAGGGTTAATAAATAATACCGTTGTGGCTTGTCGGTTATGTTATTGGTTGTTATGGATTGGTGTGTATTGTCAACAGAGTTGATTACTGGCTTGCCCCATTGGTTATGTGACAATGGTGTTGGTTTTGATATCTGGTTATTGCATTGTTATCACAATTCAATGGATAAGCTCAACATGATTAATTGGACAAACCAAATTCACAATCATTTTCCTTGTGTTTAATGAATTGAAAACCCAATGTTGTTTTTAATTGAGTAAGTCACAACGTTGCTTCATGTCAATGCGTGGGTATGTGTGGTGTTTCCTACAACAAGTTAGGTCGGGTTGTTGATTATTATGAATGAGTGTTTAATTGCCATGGGAATATCGCAATCGTGGTGTTATGGTATGGTCATCCACTGTATATGCTATGGATATTTTTTTGGTTGCGCCCTTGGGGATACTCAGGAAGTTTTGAAACATAGATTTGTTGCAATTTGATCATTTATGTAATGAGATCGGATATAATGTTGTTTCCTCATTGTATTTGATGGATGGCCCAAAATTTTGAATGTTTAGAATCAAGAAAATTGGACCTGTACAGTCTCAGAAATACACTTCCATTTTCTCGAATAGTTGTGTATTCCACAGCATAGCGTGATTTGAAGTGGTGACTGTTGTCTGTGTTTTAAATGCCAAGTCAAGATCTATGCAATTTAATTATGGATTATTGAATTGGCTATCCACAGTGTATGTTTAACGAATATCATGCATTTTAACAGTGAAAGGCATGGGTGTTGTGATAGTATAATCTCATTGCAATTAAATTATTAAATGAATTAAAGGACAAAAATCGAGCACGAACTTTGAGTTGTATTTGATGGTTGAAATAATTCATGAACGGTGGTTGATTTTAATGCCGAACAAAGTGGAAATACGTGATTGTTTATGCATTGTTTTTAGATGTTAAATAGATAAATAAGAGGACCAGATCTCACCTACAGGTTGTTGTTGGAATGCATATTGTCTTGCTTTATGACTCTATGTTAAGTATTTGGTTACAATAGTGAGCAAGTTAATGCACAGAGTTGTCTAAACTATACACAATTGTTGTTGATTGGGTCACAATGCTCATTTGGTTGGTGTATTTCCTTTCACAAAATGTTTATATGGATTGCTTAATTAATTTTATGAACAATACCTACTCTCTTTCCCCACCATTATTTCACTTTTCGATAATTGCAACCCAATCGCCTTCCCACATTCATTTTTCACTCCCTGTTCTAAAATTGATTACAGTCAAAAGGAATTATGTGTTGAAGCAGTTGGAAGTAGTAGTTTCTTGGTTGGATTACAATGATGTTTTCTTTGGCTTGCATTACATTTGATTGTTTGTTTTCTTTGAGCAGTAACCGTGTTCTTTTCCTACTAATTATATCATGTTTCGCTAAATACAAACCCCTCACATATCCCTGGACCTTTTGTTCACCCCCTTCTCATTGACAAACAGTTAAACAATTTGTATGGATTGGATTTCATGAGTCTGATACGTTGTCGAGCCAAAATCTATTTCATATGTTGAAAGAGTTATCATGTATTGTTGTTTAAAAGACTATTTGCTAATCAATCATGCATGTAGGAATGATTTTTTTCATCTGAGGTATCCATGGCAGAGGCAACAGAGGGAGAGGTAATTGGAATAGAGGACCAAGAAGGCCAAGATTCTCCATACACTTTGACACTGACTCACAAGAGTTAGGCCAGTTGTTTCAGGCCAGATTTTTCAATTGGTTTGGGCAAGGAGTTGTCCAACCTAGGCCTGAAAGGCCTCCCTTCCAAGTTCCATAAGCCCTCGGTATTCATGTGCCCCCTCATGTCTTATTGTAACCCGAGGTTCTCGAAAATGACAGATGGAAAGAGATTGTCCACCCAGCAGTCTCCCAACATTGTGGCTAGCCCAATTTGTCTTTGCCTGCTCCCCCTCCTAACAATCAGATTGCTCAAGTTTCTCCTAACCACTCACCAGTGCAGTCCTCCCATGCTAGCAAGAGATTGAAAGTTGAGGCCCACCATTCCCTTGACAAAGCAAAAGCCATTGCTTCCCCTTCCTCACCCTCTAATGGCTCTAAGAAATCTGTGTCTTCCCGAATGCATTTGAGGGACAATTGTTCCCACGTGATCAATGAGATTAGGCCTAAAGGATCATCGCAGCCAAAGGAAAATTCAGGAAAATCGAAGGGTGACAACAACAATCAAGAAAATATTGCATATCAAAGTGGGAAATATGGCTTTTGAGTTTTTATATTATCTGTTGTTGATGACAATTGACTTCAGATTTTTTTGGACAACATGTTTTAATTTTGGATATATGAGTAATGCATTTTTTAAAACAATGTCAAATATGAATAAGATAAATTGTCAAAATGTGCATGTGATGATGGGAGTCACAAGGAGAGATGTTCTTGTTCAATTGACTAGTTGTGTTATAATTGTTAAGATATATATGGGAGTCACAAGGGGTCCCACCTACTAGTTATTATTTATTTAAAACCCTTATTATGATTTATTACTTTTCCCCACTTAACTAAAAATTGGTTGAGTTTTTAGTTAACTTAACTAATGAGGTGGTTCAACTACTTCAACCAATTCTAATTTGCTTAAAGGAAAAAGGAAAGGGAGGAATAAGAGTAGAGATAGAAGGAGAATTATACTAAGGTTTTATCTTTGAGTTTATGTTGAGATAGTTCAGTTTTAATTCATTCTTTAATTTATCACAAGCCTAATTCTCTTTCATGATAGCAGGGTCTTATTGTAGACAACAACATTCAGGGCTGAATTACATCATTCAGACACTTGTTTTTCAGAGGTGTTGATCTATCTTTGATAGTCTGTGTAGACTTGTCTGTTTGTGAATTAGTTTTCATGACTAAAAAAGGATATTGTGTAGAGTCGAGTGGGAAACAATCTGTGGCAATCTCATCCAGCTTTTAGAGTTCAATTTTTTTTATTTTTATTTTTTCTGTCAGAGGTCCTTTTGTATATTCCATCGGGGATGTCTAAGTTTGACTTTGGTCCGAAATTTCTGTATGATATTTTGTAAAGAAATTACTCTTTCGTGAATTGGAATGAAATAAAGGATTGCTTTATGTCTCATCTATCTTAATTATCATATTGGTGTCTTACTTCTGTCTTTACATTTGTTTTCAGCAACTATTATATTCAGAAAATCACATTAAAATGAATTTTCAAGCAAGCTTTTAATTGTAAAAAGGACTAGCCTAAGCACTTGTAATTAATACTTGTGAGTTAGGATTTTATTTTTGATGACTATAAACCTAGGGTGACATTCCCATTTATTTTTCTTTAGACAATACGAATCTTAAAATTCTTGAGTAAGATTAATTCATATCTTTTCCTCAACATTTATTTGGCGACCATACTGGGGAGATATTTGATATCTCTCTCGTTAATTTTTATACTCAATTTTCATCGATACATCTATTTTTATGATATTGACTCTTTGACTGTTTTATTTCTTGATGACTGTAACTTTTGAAAGGCAACCCAATATTGAGCCCAGTCTTCAAGACCAGACCAACATTGCTTTGAATATGCTTAACACCATTTTAGACACTGCCAATACCCATGTTGAGCTTAATCATTCATGGGAAACAATTGAGCAAGATATTAGTGCCCAAGAATGATTGGAAGCTAGACATAGACAACCTAGAAATCAGCAATAACCTTCTTGTTTTTTCGATTTTGGCCTTTCTTTCATGTCCTTAGACTCTCGTGCTTCTAGAAGAAGAAGAGGTTTGTCACCTGAAAACAATCATATTGTTGAAATAGGAAGAAGGAATGTTGTGTTATCTGCCCAACAAAGTGCTCTAAGGAGAAATTTGTCTGATTCATCCAATTTGTATTTCTTTCCTTCATCTATCATCCACAAGATGGCATCTAGTGGTGGCTCTAGTGGCACCAGAAGTGTTGCATCTTCTCAGTCTTCATCATCATCAGTGATTTGTATCTTATATAGCCACCATATCCCTGTCCAATATATCACAAATCCCACCAAGGTCATTAAAAAGTATGGGTTTTTTTAGTTCAAAGAAGACACCACAACCACGTCGTGGAATGTGTCCTCTCCTCTTAACCTAGCACCTGCTACTCATCCACTTCCTAAATTTAAGGAGACATCTTCCTAGGTTTTCAGGAAATAACATTGTCACTACAAACAAACACCTGGTGGCATTTTCTAATTCTTATCACAACATAGGATCCAATGACAATGATACTTGCATGCACTTATTTGTCAATTCCTTGGAAGGAAAGGCTGTGGGCGATTTCTTTGACCCTCCTCCTAATATTATCTCTACTTGGGAGGAGTTAATTTACTGGTTCAGGTCCACTTATGGGCAAACTAAAAGCCCAGCCGAGAAGTTATGGGAATACAATAACATCACCTATAAGGATGGTGAGACCATCAAGTACTTCAAATTGTATTTCACTAAGCTATACAATCAAATCCCTGAACTCATTTGACCCCATATCCAAGCCACTTTCATGCATTACTACAATGTGTTACCTTCCCCCTATCGACATAGGCTCGAGGAGAAAGTCATTGATAATCTCAGTTTCCCTCTACATACTTGTTTAGAGTATGAGGAACAACTTGAAATAACAGGTCTTCCTCAGGGAGAATCGGTTAAACAAACAAACATGCCCACTCTATTACAACTAGTACAAGATATGAATAATTGTATGATAGCATATGAATGAAAAGGGACTATCTCAGCTTTCACCCCTGAAGCTTCATCATCTTCTGCACCTCCCTTTAGAAACCCAATTGAAAATAATTTTCATCCTAAAGCTATCTTTCCTCATAGTTGGTGTAACTTTTGTTAGGAACACCATGAGGAAATCACATGTGAGGTAAAGAAGGGTTCTAGAGATAATATCTTTGGCAAGAGATCCAAAGCTATCATATTTGTCCTATATTTTGCAGAGCCAGATGATGTCATGGTCATCAATACTAGGAACAAAGCCTATTCTCCCAAGGGAAAATTTGATCCTCCCCATAGTTCTTCTAGCCTGAGCTCATCCTCACCCGCTACTTCTACTCAGGTTCCTAAGGTTCTTGACAATCAAGGAACAAATTCCCTTCTCTCCTCTTCCAAGTACAATATCTTGAATCAGTTGGCCAACATCAAAGACAATGCTACCCTTCTGGACATGGTTTTCATCCCTGAGAAACAGAGGCATCTGAAACAATTCATGGAAGGAAAAGATTATGTTGTAGCCAAACTATCCAAAGAAGTGAATGAAGATGACTCTTTTGTAACTAAGGTAGGTGTGCATAACTTTAGGTACCCTATGAAAAATCCCCCTTTCTATATTTCTCTAAAGATTATGGATAAGATTTCCTATTGTTGCCTCATTGATGGTGGTTCAGGCCCAAGTGTGATGTCAAATTTTATTATGGAAGAGCTAGGCTTGTCTTGTACAAACGAAAATGCCAGAATCATGCTCTCCTATAATAGTCTACAATAGACAACCATAGGTGAGATTAAAGATGTGACCTTAGTTTTGTGCGCACACCCTGAGATAAGGACAACCATTAGCATTCAAGTAATTTATATTTCTGTAGGCAATTACTCAATTATATTGGGAAGAGATTGGCAATCCTTAACAGGTGGATACCTCTCACTCGACGAGACACATTTATCTATGCCTCGGAATGGTAAGACCATTATAGTCCTTAGAGAGGGAAGGATTTCACACTACATAGAGAGTGTTCCACAACCTAATGTGAACTATATCGAAGAGTACCTAGGAGTGTACTCCATCTTTGCTGAGGAGGATAATATTCCTTTGGAACAGATCGATTTAAATGATGATATATGGAACATGCACTTTGATGGTTCATGCTCTAATGAAGGTAATGGGGTTGGCATTATCTTGGTTTCTCCTATAGGGAAAATTCATAATTTGTTTTACAGGTTAGAGTTTTCTTGTACAAGCGATGTCACTGAATTCAAAGATTTATTATTAGGCATTGAAAACTCCCTTAATCTTGGTTGTGGTCACCTTTCAATTTTTGGAGATTCTAAACTTGTTGTGAACCTAACATGTAAGATATTCCCTCCTAGAGACAAGTTGATGGAACGATACACCCAAACTGTTTGGGACCTTATCTCGAACCTTTTGTCTTTCAACATCACTCATGTTAAAAGGGAGTTGAATTCAATGGCTGATCGGTTAGCCATCTTTGTAGCTTCTCCTAATCAACAACTGTTTACTCACAATCTTGATTGTTCTTTTCAATCCCTATATTTTCCATACATCCCTAACAATGTAGAATCTTGGCAGGCCCTCCCTAACGACGAGAGCATTTATGATTCATTCAATATGAACCACTTAATCTCAAGGAAATTACATCCATAGAAAGAAATAAGATTCCCGAGGGCTTGACTCCTCTTATCAATTCATTTTCATTGAGTGTTGTAGGCAGTGAATAAAAACAAAAAGAATAGGAGTTATGAAGGAAGGTGGGTGAAACCATCTCCTGGAATATTGGGGCACTCAAATCCTCAAGGAATGTTGAAATAAGTATCCAATGTTCTAATAAAGAAGAAATGAAGTTTTCCAAGCTACTTGTTGGATTTCAAAAGGTTGCTTGGCCTTATAAGGATCTTCATGGTTTTGATCCTGGTCGTTTACAAAATGATATCCCCATAATGGAAGAAATGAAACCAGCTATGCAAGAACAAATACCTATTAACTCTACATTCAAGGCAACTCTTTAAAGGGAGTTGGAAAATTTCTTAAGGACTGGGATTATTTTTTCAGTCCACCCTAAATGGGTTTCCAATTGAGTAATTGCTTCAAAGACCACTGATAATATTAGAACCTGCATTAACTTGAACACTTTCAGTCAAGTTGTTATGAGAAATCATTTTCCTCCTATCAATATGGAAATGATTCTGTAGAAAGTTGTAGAGTCACGGTTGATGCCCTTACTTCATAGATTTTTTGGTTGCAAGAAGATCAAAGAAAAAGGGGCAAATGCTTACAAAACCACTCTTATCTCATATTGGGGTATCATGACTTGTAAATGTATTTTTTCTAGTTTACTTGATGCAAGTACTGCTTCTAAGGGACCTATACACACAACCTTCGATGGATTGGTTAGTATCCATCTCTATTTTGGTGATCTAGGTGTGTGCATCAAGGGGCTGATAATTACCTCAAAGTTCCAAGTGGTGTTTTTGGGTCCTTTCAAAATTTCTTTTTCCCTGGATACTAACTCCTACATTATAAAGGATTTACAGGAACAATCGTTTTCCTACAGCACCAACATATCTTGGTTGAAACATTATGAGGGACCAACGTGAAAATTTCTAATGCTATTAGGATCTTCTGTATACTAGTATCCTAGCTGTGCTTCTTTTTTCTTCTTTATAGTAGTTTGACTTCCTCTTTTGCGTTAAAAATTTTCTTGTTTCTTTTTCATTTCTGTCTTTTATTCAGTTGTTTTAATTTTTTGCATGTTACTTCTGTCATGGTTTTATTTCCTATTATCTTTTAGTTAATTTGGTCAAAATAGGATGTTGGATCAATTCTGCCACAGTGACACTCCTGCAAATCATTGTTAGTCAATAACAATCAAACTTACACAACTGCCGTGATGTTCCTCTGAAGACACCCTTGAAATTGCTATATATTTCGACAACGTTGTCTTATAAAGAATTGGTTACCTCCCACTTCTTCTTTCCATTTCTCCATCCATTGATATTTTTAAGAGTAAATTCCAATCAAATGATTATGCATACAATGGTAAAACCCCTCATACTTAACACTTTTTCTTGAGTTATTCCCAAATTCTTAGTCATTTTTCCATTAAATCCGCTCACTTCCACCTATTGCATAATCTTCCTAGTTATATCTTCTTGACCTATTGTTATGGTTCTACAAAATCATGAGTTTTGAGTTCTAAATATGTTGAAAACAAATTTCCCTGTCGAGATGCCAGTTTGTTGACAATTAAAATCGCAACAAAGTTTTGCCCGCAAAGTATTGCCAAAGCCTATTATTATAAATCCAAATAATACTAGTAGGTGGGACCCCCTTGTAGATTGGAGATCAGACCTGGTTCTTATTTGATGTTGTTCGACACTGCTTACATGATTGATGAGATCTTGTTTTTATTGGCGATAGATTGGGCTTATTATGTGTTGGTTCTATATGTGACAAGTGAATGATGAATAAGGCATGTTATGTTCTAAGCTCTAATTTTATGTTGCAACAGCCTACGTTATTCATTGATACCATTGTTATCTATTCTAGGGACACCTACACAACATACATGTTAGTAACAAGACATAAGGAGCAATTGGAAAAAAGGCTAAAGAAATATAACAAATGCAAAAGGAAAGAACCTAACTATGAAAATACTACACTACATGCATCGAAATTTAATGGATTGTTGTTATCCTAGCTACTAAGTTAATATCTATGTGATTTATTGAGTTATATAGGTTGTATGCATTATGATTATGTTATGGCATAAGTTTGATATGGGTCGTTCTATTGGTTTTAATGGTTTACGGTTTCGATACATGGTTTAATTAATCAAGTTAATGGAAGTTGGTTGGCATGTACTAAGGAATTAATTGACTGAGGGTGGAGGTGATGTGCATTTACTTCACATCACCCTTACTCCTCCCACTGGATGCCACCTTAATCGGGCTATTGTTCAACTGTGTTTGTTGTGGTTATGCTCTGAATTTCAAGTAGAGGGAGAACCGCTCAGCCAACTCGCATTTAAGGTGATTTTGATCACATGTATGTCATTTTTGCCATCCATGAGTCTACTCTAGTTATGAAATAGATATTGGCTCGGAAGTATGGAAACTGTGTGAAATTGTATTTTTTTTTTAATGAAGCATTAATGGTTTTCTCTGCAATAATGTTGAAGTCACAATGTTATTGGTTGTCCTGAGTGCCAGCAGCCATAAGGGGTCTCTATCATCCTTGTTGGTTTAGTTGGAGGGTTTCGTTTGGTCTTGAATGACTATTTGTCTTCACACATTCGTATCACCATACCCAGTCTTTGGATTTTATGGGGTTTAATGGTTTGGAAGCGCTTTGTGTCACTATGCATTGTTCACTTAGATATTGGGTCGTGTTGCTACTAATGGTCGTGCAGTGGGTTATATTGCTTCTTCTTGGCCCTATTTTCACCTTAGCGTTGTGGTTGGTTGGATGAAGAGCCACGAGGGTTACACCCTGCGTGTGCTAAGTATTATCACAAAGCCAAAATGGAGCCTTTCTTCTCTGTTCATAGCCTCTCCTGTAACGAGATTTATCACCATGTCCATGAAGTGAATTGTGGTATTCTCTGTGTGTGCACCATTGGTCCCAGAGGTTTCCACCATTGAGAGAAGTCGACTCTGGCCTCCCTATGTTGGTCCACAAAGAAAACCCTTGACTCCTCCAGTCCAAGGGTTGATAGAGAAGACCATTGTGGCCTGTCGGTTATGCTATTGGTTGTTATGGATTGGTGTGTATTGTCGACAAAGTTGATTACTGGCTCGCCCCGTTGGTTATGTGACAATGGTGTTGGTTTTGATATCTGGTTACTGCATTGTTATTACAATTGAATGGATAAAATCAGCATGATTAATTGGATTAACCAAATTCATAGTCGGTGTCCTTATGTTTAATGAATTGATAACCCAACGTTGTTTTTAATTGAGTAAGTCACAGCGTTGCTTCATGTCGATGCATGGGTATGTGTGGCATTTCCTACAACAGGTTAGGTCGGGTTGTTGATTATTATGACTGAGTGTTTAATTTCCATGGGAATATCGCAATCGTGGTGTTATGGTATGGTCATCCACTGTATATTATATGGATATTTTTTTGGTTGCGCCCTCAGGGATAGTCACAGAGTTTTGAAACATATCTTTCTTGCAATTTGATCATTTATGTTATGAGATCGGATATAATGTTGTTGCCTCATTGTATTGGATGGATGGCCCATAACTTTGAATGTTTAGAGTCAAGAAAATTGGACTTGTACAGTCTCAGAAATACACTTGTGTTTTGTCGAATAGTTGTGTATTCCACAACATAGCATGATTTGAAGTGGTGATTGCTTTCTATGTGTTTAAATGCCAAGTCAGGATCTGTGCAATTTAATTATGGATTATTGAATTGGCTGTCCACTGTGTATGTTTAATGAATATCATGCATTTTAATAGTGAAAGGCACGGGTGCTGTGAAAGTATAATCTCATTGCAATTAAATTATTAAATGAATTAAAGGACAGAAATCGAGCACGACCTTTGAGTTGTATTTGACGGTTGAAATAATTTGTGAACGATGGTTGATTTTAATGCTGAACAAAGTGGAAACAAGTGACTATTTATGCATTGTTTTTAGATATTAAATAGATAAATGAGAGGAATAGAGCTCCCCTACATGTTGTTGTTGGAATTCATATTGTCTTGCTTTATGACACTATGTTAAGTATCTCGTTACAACAATGAGCAAGTTAATGCACAGAGTTGTCTGAACTATACACAGTTGTTGTTGATTGGGTCACAATGGTCATTTGGTTGGTGTAATTCCTTTCACAGAATGTTTATATGGATTATTTAATTAATTTCGTAAGTAGTACCCGCTCTCTTTCCCCACCATTATTTCACTTTTCACTAATTACAACCCCATCGCCTTCCCACTTTCATGTTTCACTCCCTGTTCTAAAATTGATTACAGTCAAAAGGATTTTCGTGTTGAAGCAGTTGGAAGAAGAAGTTTCTTGGTTGGATTACAATGATGTTTTCTTTGGCTTGCATTACAGTTGATTGTTTGTTGTCTTTGAGCAGTAACCATGTTCTTTTTCCCCTCATTATATCATGTTTCACTAAATGCAAACCCCTAGCATATCCCTGGACCTTTTGTTCATCCCCTACTCATTGAAAAATAGTTAAACAATTTGTATGGATTGGATATCATGTGTGTGATATGTTGCTAAGCCAAAAAATATTTCATATGTTTAAAGAGTTTTCATGTATGGTTCTTTAAAAGAATATTTGCTAATTGATCATGCATGCAGGAATGAGTTTTTTCAGTCGAGGTAGCCATGGAAGAGGCAACAAAGGGAGAGTTAGTTGGAACAGAGGCCCAAGAATGCCAAGATTCTCCATACACTTTGACGTTGACTCACAAGAGTTAGGCCAGTTGTTTCAGGCCGGATTTTCAATTGGATTGGGAAGGAGTTGTCCAACCTAGGACTGAAAGGCCTCCCTTCCAAGTTCCACAAGCCCTCGATATTCCTGTGCCCCCTCATGTCTCATTGCAACCAGAGGTTCTCAAAAATGACAGATGGAAAAAGATTGTCCACCTGGTGGTCTCTCAACATCGTGGCTGGCCCAATTTTTCTTTGCCTGCTCCCCCACCTAACAATAAGATTGCCCAAGTTTCCCCTGACCACTCGCCAGTGCAGTCCTCCCATGCTAGTAGGATATTGAAAACTGAGGCCCACCATGCCCTTGATAAAGGAAAATTCATTGCTTCCCCTTCCTCACCCTCTGATGGCTCTGACAAATCCGTGTCTTCCCATATTCATTTGAGGGATGATTGTTCCCATGTGATTAGTGAGATTAGGCCTAAAGTCTCAATGCAGCCAAAGAAAAATTTAGGAAAATCGAAGGGTGACAACAACAATCAAGGAAATATTACATCTCAGAGTGGGAAATATGGCTTTTGAGTTTTTATATTATCTATTGTTGATGACAATTGACTTTATATTTTTTTGGACAACATGTTTTAATTTTGGATACATGAGTAATGCATTTTTTAAAACAATGTCAAATATGAATAAGATAAATTGTCAAAATGTGCATGTGATGATGGGAGTCACAAGGAGAGATGTTCTTGTTCAATTTACTAGTTGTGTTATAATTGTTAAGAGCTATATGGGAGTCACAGGGGGTCCCACCTACTAGTTATTATTTATTTAAAACCCTTATTATGATTTATTAGTTTCCCCCCCTTAACTAACAATTGGTTGAGTTTTTAGTTTACTTAACTAATGAGGTGGTTCAACTACTTCAACCAATTCTAATTTGCTTAAAGGAAAAAGGAAAGGGAGGAACAAGAGGAGGGATAGAAGGAGAAAGATACTAAGGTTTGCTCTTTGAGTTTATGTTGAGATAGTTGAGTTTTCATTCATTCTTTAATTTATCACAAGTCTAATTCTCTTTCATGATAGCAGGGTATTATTATAGACAACAACATTCAAGGCTGAATTACATCATTCAGACACTTGTTTTCTAGAGGTGTTGATGTATATTTGATAGTCTATGTAGACTTGTCTGTTTGCGAATTAGTTTTCATGACTGAAAAAGGCTATTGTGCAGAGTCGAGTGGGAAGCAAGTTGTGGCAAGTTGATCCAACTTTTAGAGTTCAGTTTTTTTTTTCTGTCAACGGTCCTTTTGTATGTTCCATCGGGGATGTCTAAGTTTTACTTTGGTCCGAAATTTCTATATGAGATTTTTTAAAGAAATGACTCTTTGGTGAATTGGAATGAAATAAAGGATTGCTTTATGTCTCATTTTTCTTGATTATCATCTTGGTGTCTTACTTTTATATTTACATTTGTTTTCAACAACTATTATATTCAGAAAATCACATTAAAATGAATTTTCCAGCAACCTTTTAAATGTAAAAACGACTAGCCTAAGCACTTGTAATTAATACTTGTAATTATTTTTTATGGGTATAAACCTAGGGCGACATTCTCGTTTATTTTTCTTTAGCCAAGAAGAATCTGAAAATGATTGAGTAAGATTAATTCATATCTTTTCCTCAACATGTAGCATGTTATTATACCATGGAAATATTTTGGACCACAAGAGATTTTTTTCATATCCCATAGCTAGACCTTCATAGAGAAGGAAGAAACATTCGTAGAGAAGGAAAGAGAAATCCCACAGGTAGACCTTCATAATCCCATAGGTAGACCTTCATAAAGAAGGAAAAGAGAAGAGACCTTCATATAGAAGGGGAGTGAGAAATTTGCCAGGGCTGGCCTATGTCCAAATGTTGAGTTTGGATACTTTAGGGACATGATAGAATACCCTCGTAGAGAGGGGTGTGACCACCCTCGTAGAGAGGAGTGTGGATGTTTCTCCAAGGGGCAGCGAGCATATACTCTCCTCTGGCCAAGGATTGAGTAGCCTAGAACACAAACCTTGACCATGTGGAATGGTTAGTTGGTTGTTGAGGTTTGTGTCGTGATCTTGCATGGATCATGGAAAGGGAGTCTAGTCTTTCCCAGGATAGCATCATAGATTCTCTAGTTCATGTGGGATGACTAGGAGTGAAGCTATGGTAGTAATCCTCCCCGGTGGATGGGTGAGATAGATGACTACAAGAGAAGGGAGAACATAAAAGGAATGGAAAAACTCATAGAATATCTTATGTGTGAAGATAAGACATCTTTTGTGTGAAGATAAAAAAAGAGTATCTTATGCGTGAAGATGAAAGAAAGAAAGAGTATCTTCTGCGCAAACATAAAGAGAACACAATTTCTTTAATATGGATTCATGGAGAACTAGTCAGTGATTGTGATGCCAGATGACCAAGTGGATGTTGTTACCTAGTTGATGATGTTATCCAGTTGCTATTGCTATCCAGTTGTTATCCAGTTGATGTTGTTATCCAGTTGATGTTGTTACCCAGTTGATGATGTTATCCAATTGATGATGTTATCCAGTGGATGTTGTTACCCAGTTGATGTTGTTTCCCTCTCTCTCTCTCTCCTGATGATGTTGTAGAATACCCTTCTTGTTAAGGGGGAGTGTTGAAATATTGTAACTGCAAAGAGTATTCTATTTATTATTCATTAGATCAATCCCATTTTGTGGATTGATCATGCTGGGCATTGTAGTTGACCAAATCCCCTTTCTCGAATTGGTCAAACCCTAATTGTAATATGTAAATTAAGGAGTCAACCCCCAGGCAAATTAAAGTGGTTCTAACCACCCAGAAAGACAAGTGGACCTTGCCAGTGAAGAGACACCTCCTTTTAGCGCTTGCCAGTTTGTATAAATAAAGGAATCCAACCACTCATTTGTTCACTCACTCAGGTCACTCATCTAGTACACAGGTATTGAAGGAAGCTGCAGTTACCATTTGTAAGAAGAAGGAAGAGAGAGAGGCACATTGCTTAGGAGAGGATATTCTCTAGTGTTTGGTTCATTGTCTTGGCATTGGATTGGCTATGGTTCTTTGATTATTTTATGGTCTAGCATCATGGTAGTTTGTCTCTTATAGAGAGAGAGAGAGAGTTATTTTGGTGCTATACTTGGTTATTGAATATATATTAAACAAGTTTTGCTGGGTTTTCTTCCCCTTGAAGGTTTCCCATGATAAATGCTTGTGTATATTGTGATTGTGTTTCTCTCAGTGATCCTATCTATGCTATGGTTATCTAGTAAATTGAAAAGAAGCCTAATAATAGCTTAAACTTTAACAAAACTATGGCTAGTTTGCAGAGGTTTTGTTACTGGCCTCAAATGAAAGAAATTGTAACTAAATATGTAAAGGGGTGTGTGAAGTGTTCTACTTGTAAGCCCACTAATAGAAAACTGGGGCTATACTCACCACTACCTGTTCCATCCCATCCATGGGAAAGTATCTCCATGGATTTTGTAGGGGGTTTACCCATGTCGAAAAGGGGCCATGACTATTTGTATGTTGTAGTGGATAGGTTCAACAAGATGTGTATCTTAATGCCATGTAAAAAGAGGATCACTGCTAATCTCTTATTTCAGTATGTTTGGGTTCACTTTGGGTTACCTATATCCATTATCTCAGATCAAGATACTCAATTCGTTGAGGATTTTTGGACAGGCTTGTGGAGAATGATGGACACCAAGTTGAAAAGGAGCATTGCTTTCCATCCACAGATCGACGGATAGATAGAGGTTGTTAACCGAACAATGGTAATTTTTCTTCGAGGCTACTACAGCAAGCATCCCAAAGTATGGGATGAACAGATACCCTATGTACAACATGGGAGCGATGTCGATTCAAATGAAGAAAGAAATGAAGACAGAGCCCACAAGTTCATCCAGAGGATCCAGTAGGTACACCAAGTAGTCAAGGAACAGTTGGAGAAAATTCAAACATAGTATAAATCTCGGCATGAAAAACACAGGGTTGATCACCAGTTCCAGGTTAGAGACCAGGTATGGCTTCACATCAGCAAGGAGATATTGAAGGGTGAAGGAAATAAACTCAAGCCCATTTTTTATGGACCCTCCCCTATTTTGGAGAAAAGTGGTACCAATGCTTTTCGTCCAGATCTTCCACCTTATATTCAAATTTACTCAGCTGTAATTGTAGAGAACTTGAAACTTTTTTAGCCTCCCATGATCATGGATCAGGATGAGGAAGTTTCAATACCTTCAATTGATTATTTTTCTCCTGAGTACTTGGATGAGTTAAAATAATATATCATCTTGGACAGAAGGACAAGGAATTCACGTAGGGGTGATGTTGATTATCTTCGAGTAGGCTTAAAGGGCACACATCCAAGAAAAGCAAAGTGGATTGAGAAGGACAAGGTGAGGGAACTCTGCCCTCACTTATCTGTTGATTGATGAAATCTTTTTTTTGTCTAAAAATCTCTCAGTGGGAAGGCGTAATCCAAAATGTATCCAGAGAAGACTAACGACAACTCAAAACTCACAAAAGCAACTCAGGAATCTCATAATGGCCTCACCATATAGAGAAAGGGAAAAAAATTGAATTCCTCACAATTCAGTGAAAGTGGCATCATCGCAAAGAGCACGTCACAAGATTTGCCATGATGCAAACAGATCATCAAACAGAGTTATGGATCGAAAGATATTCGTGGTCAAAGTTTGGTCAACCTAGCCCAGTTAGTAGGGGATGAGTCAACATCTATACTATTGACGTCAGCATCAGTACTGCGGACGTCAACATATGTACAGTGTATGTGGCACATGCATGAGGTGACATGTGTCATCATTGTGATGTGGAAGCACTAGAGGCTGCCATGTGTCACTCATTTTTGGCTTTTTTGGTTTGATCTGTGGACCAATGAAAATGCGCCATGTGGCAGTCCATACAACCATGTGGAAAATCATACGATGACGTGGTAGGCTAATATGGAAGCTGAGGTGGCAGACTGTACACTGACATGGAAGGTGACTATACAGTTGGTTGGTGTGGCCCAATGGTTGGCCACCACGTGGCCCAGTCATGGGTTTTCATGTGGCAGTGGGAAAATGCCCAATGAGGGCCCAAGATCCGAAATTAAAGTATAAAAAAGGGATATGGGTTTTCCAAATTTGGAAGCCAATGGATATATATAAACCACTGCTAAAAGTTGGCAGAACCACCATATTCATATATGCATATAAGTTATAACAAACACCCAAAAGGGGAGACCCGCGAGCTCGAACTTGGGACCTCCCCCATTATATCTGCCTTAACTATAGCTCTGCTAACCACTAGGCCAAATGGCCCCATTGTTTACAACACCCACAAAATTTACTTAAATTTTGAATCCTCGAGTGCATGTGGGAGGCGCGTGACAGTACGATCGGGCACAATTTATGAGGTACTTTTTGGGAATTAATTGCAGGTTGTAGGGCACAAAAACTGAGAAAAAAAAATTCTTGGGCCTGGGATTGCCAGAGTTGGATTGAGGCATTGAGGCAATCATTTTTGGGCAATTAGATGCCACAAATTCAATGGTGTTGTCTTTTTTTTTTATCTGAGCAAAGCTTCTACAACTTAATTCCAGAATGAGGTATACTTATGTATTTTTCCAAATTCTTTTGTTGAGTTAATAAAAAGTCCTAGCCATTTGAGAGCAAGACCTGGATACGTAGTCCACTAGGGACGAAATCCGTTATCCAGTTTTTGTGTTCAGATTTGATGTTTATGTCTCTTCATTATTGATTTTTTCCTTCTTTAATGGTGCACTTTAATTTATGCTCATTTAATACAATTATTTATAAGTCACTTCGATGAAAAGATCACAGATCAAATTATCAAACAATTTATTCATGATTCATGATCACAAGTAGGAATTATTTCATCGTACTCCTCAAATACTTGTGACCCAATAATTTGTCTTTTTTCGTTGGTCCTTTGCACTTGTCTCATATTCATCTTCATTCCTCTTTATTTTCTTTATCTTTTCCCTATGTGGTCTTTGGTCTTCTTCATTCTTCATCCTCAATATTCTTCTTCTTGTACCTCCAAACATAAACAATGTTTGTTGAAGCCCATATAAAAAAGTTACCATCCATTGAAATACACGGGTCTCCAATTTTTGTATCTGTCGGTTCTCTAGGAAAACTGTTCTCATACATGGTGCATCAACCATTCTTCAATCACATGTCTTCATACATGTACCTTTTACTCCCCCTACATCAACATCTATCATCATCCTAGTTTCCTTTGGCTTACCCATAGCCATACTCTAATGCACATGCATCTGACTATTAAGGAACAAAAGACTTACTCATGGTCTTCTATCCATGAGTTTATCAATGTTGCTACCATGGTTGGTAGATTGGATCCTCTGACCTGCTCTTCCTTTGGCTCTATCTATTACCTCACAAACTTATGTTTCACATTTTTCTCCACACAAGTTCTTTTTTGATAACTTGCAATTTCCCTTTCATGCTCAACTACACAAGACCCTTTTTGATGACTTGTTTTTTCTCTAGATGTTTCATATCTTCTGGTAGTCATGGATTGCCTCGAATATTTTGCTAGTTTTTCACTACCTCAAATCAACAACTCTTCCCACAGTTGATCTTTTCCTTCTTACTCCCTACTTCTTCATTTCCTCCAGCAGGTTCTCTCTTATGACAAGTGGTTTTTACCATGAACCATTCATTACATTAGCAGTTTTAGCTGACCACAAAGCATACATTACAAAGTGGTTATTAGAGTACCACAAACATAAAAAATTATGGGGAATACATGCCTAGTCAAGCTTACATCAAGTACATACAATTTCATTTCAACTTAGGCTAATATAGTCTTTATAAAAACATAAGACCAATACCTTTTTCAAACATTATTCAAGGACCATTAAGCTACTTAGGGATTCTTTTTCATGGATTTACTACATTTACACAAAACACAGTACTATTTATTGTTTACCTTTCTTTGTTTCCTTACTTCTTACTTCTTTGTGTCTTCATCGCCTTTTTATTTTTGTTTTCTTCTACTACCTCATTCTTCATTTTCTTGTTCCATTCTCCTTTTTGCTTCATGTTTTGTCATCCTTTCCTCTTCAATATACCCTTGCCTTGTGATTCTTCTATTCATGTTCAGGAGTCTGCATTCTGCTTGAACTTTCCTCTTTGCTTGTACTTTTCTCTGTCATCTTCTTATGCTATGAAGCATGTATCTTATTTCACCTTTCTATGGAATTTTCCTTATACTAATCCCTTCATGTTTTTTCTCAATCTCCCATATCTGCCTTTGAGCCTCAATGTGCTCACCTTCTTCATTAGCAATTATTTTTCACCTTGCTAGATACCTCGCCTAGGATGTCTCTTCTTTGAACTTGGTATTTTGGTATTTATGGTCCTTATTCACATTGGAACTTATCTTTGAGTTGTTATCTACTCCTCACCCTCCAAGAGTTGTAGGGATTCTTCTTGCCAACAAATTCTTCTTATGTCTCTACATCAGTCTTTGTCAATTCTGATTCTACTTTCTTTACACATACAATCTTCTTCACTCATGTGAAATAACATGTATACAAGATATATATGTTTCTTGTTAGAGTGTGCACAATGTCCAACAAGATACCTATGAGCTTAGCTTGGAAAACTCCAACCAATGACATGACTTGACTTTTGAATGTGCTTATGACATTGACTTGATTGAACTCATTACATCAATTATTAATTCTTGGTTTTGACTCCATCTTTCACTTGAATTTTAGTTTGGCTCTATAATCTTTGTGTGTTTTGCCTTTGACTCTTTACAACAACGCCTTACTCACCATCTCAACTTGACTTGGACTCTTTGGTGACCACGAGGTCTAATCCAACACCTGCAATTTGGATTTCTTATCATTCAGCCCGATCTCATATATGCCTAATTGATTCAATATTTACATATTTTGTATTTCATACTATTAACAATCACTATGCTCAGTCCTAGCTGCTAATTCTCCAATATTTATGAGATTCAGAGCATGAGCTCATTATAAGCAGTGATTGCAATTCGTTGGAGGAAAGATTGACAAGGTGTCAGATGAAATTTCATTTTTAAGTTTAGTTTGAGTCTTATTTTTTTTAAATTCTTTGGTGCCTATAAGGTCCAACCCTATACCTGCAATTAAATATAATTATTATTGTTCAACCCTATATGCCCAATTGATTCAATATCTTGTATATATATATATTTTGCATTTCATGCTACTAACAATCACTATTGTCAAGACCGAGATATATGAGATTCATAGCATGAGATCATAACTAGTGATTGCAAGTCATTCAATGAAAGATTGCCAAGGTTCTCCAGTGTTTGCAATTATTTCAATTTGAAGATTTTGATATAATAGGTATTATATAATATTATATAGTTTATTATATTATATAAGGTACTATAGTTTATAATATATTTAATTATTATATACATAAAACTATATAATTGCAGTGTATTACTATATGATGTGTATTAATATAATTTAATGTATAACTGGTTATTATAATAGATATGTAATTTACTATTTAATATAATAATTTCTCTTTATAGTTATATATTATGTTTAAACTAATGTTAAACATAGTAAATTGATATTTTTATTTTTTAATATTTAAAATAATATGTTTTTTGTAAAGTATCATCAGTTGATATGTTTGGACTTTATTATTGGTTGATATGTTTGGATTCTTATTAGAGATTTCACTTGGTTAGAGGTTATAAATTAAATAGGGCGTGTTTTTTAATATGTAAGTGGTTGTAAATTAAATTTGATGCATTTTTTTAATGTGCAAGGGATATATGTTTGAAATGTAGCAAAAAATTGTTAGATCTTCATATTTAAGTGATTGTTTTTATATAATCCAGGTGCTCCATGAGTTTTTGAGTATGCTGAATCCATTTTTACTTTCAGAAATGGATTTTAAACAATAGAAAACAGTGATTTCATGCAGATTTATGTAGCCAAATTCCAAAGCCTAGTGTTTTCTTCTTGCCTAACAAATGTAACTTGTTCATCAATTTTAGCTTTCTCCAATGGAAACAAGGGTTCTACACTGCTATTATTTTGATTAATTAGAAGTACAAAGTACCATCCCAACAAATATCACATCTCTAAAATTTATGGTCTTTACATTTGTAACAATGAGCACCTGGCGTTTCAACAATTCAACTATACCATCCAACAAGTCAACCTCTAATTTCTGAATCTTAGCTTCAAGTTTCAACTGATGTTCACATTTTTGAGCTTCTATTGCCATGCACGATTTGTTGGGTATGTGTTATATTCTTTGCACGAGTAGTACCCCCTCGGGGGTTGTAGGGGGTGGAGCCCCCGGAATTATTTTTCTGCCTTAGGAAACGTGACACCTACCTCGAGAAATGTGTCATGTATTTAGGTGGTTTTTTCAGCACATGGTTTTTTGTGGATGGTTTTCTATTTCTGGTTAAGGAATTAAGGTTTTGGACTAATCCAGGTCATTGGGTTAGGGTTTTGGATGCCGTTGGCTCCTATATGTATATTGTATTATAAACAATGTAACACAATGAATGAATATAATATATGCTAGTTTTCCCGATTTGGGTTTCTACGGGAAAAATCTCTGTGTAATGTTTGTATTTGTCATTGTATCTTTTCTGTTCTTTTTTGAATATCTGTTTACAGTAGACATTGTACAAGTTTAGAATTTACATTTGGTATCAGAGCTTTATTAGCTTCAGGGGGACACCTTTGTGGTCAAGGGTTTGGCTCGGGACTGTGATAAGCCTTGTTACAGTGGGAGATCTGTAGTATTGTTTTTCAGGTGAAAATAAATGGAAAGCAATTCGAAGATGGAGATCGAGAAGTTTAATGGGAAAATATTTGAGCTGTGGAAGCTCAAGATGGAAGATCTTTTGGTCGACAGAGATCAGTGGATCCCGGTAGATCCAGGTATTGCACCTACAAGAACTTTTGCAGATGACTGGAAAAAGATGGATCGGAAGGCAAAGAGCACAATCCGACTGTGTCTCTCCAATTCAGTATTATTGAATGTGTCATGGGAAGCTACAACCAAGGATTTATGGGAAAAGTTGGGGAAGTTGTATCAGTCTAAGTCCCTGGTAAATAAACTATTCCTGAGAAAGAAGTTGTATAACTTGAGGATGAGAGATGG
>JZKD02S1673773.1:317958-333909 GCA_000966675.3 Picea glauca | reverse complement strand
CAATCCACAAAGGGGATTTGGTCTTATACAAGACCTGCCATGATCAATCCACAAAAGGGGATTTGATATATGAAATAATGACTCAATTATAATTAGAATATTCTTCGAAGTTACAATATTTCAATACCCCCCCTTAACGAGAAGGGTATTCTACTGACATAACCCAATACAACATCATCAGGAGAGACAGAGAGAGGGGGAAACAACATCACTAACATCTTGAACACTGACTGACATATCTTCAAGTCATCGAACAATTTTTCTCATCATCAATATCATCATCATTCACAACATGGAGTTGGAGTAGCATCATCATCATCATCTGTAGTAAGTTGAAACATCAAAATCAATTAGTATAACACCAAAGAATCAACATCACCAACCCGAGGCTGGTATACCATCAATAACAACATGAAGCTAATACAACATCATCATCAACAACACGAGGCCGATACAACATCATCAACAACGAGAGGTTGATACAACATCATCAACAACACGAGGCTCCAACAACATCATCAATAACAACATGAGGTTGGAACAACAACATCATCAACATGAGGTTGAGATAACAACATCATCATCATATGGAAATAAAATGAGGTAGGTGCAAAAAACAAAATTTTGTGTTACTCTGAAAGACCGTCCTTACCGTACCTTCAAAATCTTCCCAGGAATCATCATATTCCCTAGGATATAAAATTCTAGCGGAGCTACCATGTGGTACTCTGAAAAACCGTCCTTACTGGACCTTCAGGATCTTCCCAGGAATCAAAAGATTCCCTAGGATATAAAATCCTAATGGAGATACCACTACTGACCACGATTGGAATATACAGGCATAGGTAATCTGACATACCATCCTTTCCGGACCTTTGGGATCTTCCTAGGAATGATTAATCTCCTAGAATATAAAATCCTAACGGAGCTACCGGTTGTTGGTCATGATACCATAGTATCATCAACATCACTCTCCCTTTCGAGGGAGGTCCTTTCAAACTATATCAAGCTTGTCTCAAAAGTATTCAAACTTTACACGAGACATAGGCTTGGTCAAAACATCTGCAACCTACTCATATGTGCCAACATATTAGAGCTTAACAATTCCCCTTTGCACAATATCATGAATGTAGTGATACCATATTTTGATATGCTTCGACTTATCATGGAACAATGGGTTCTTCGTCATCTTTATGCAACTCTTGTTATCACATAGAATTCATATCAAATATACTTGTCAACAACTTCTGAAGCCATATGGATTCACAACTAGAGGAACATGTTGCAATGTATTATGCCTCTGTCACGATGAGAGAAATATTGGATTGCTTCATGCTTTTCCATGAAGTCGTGGCTAACCCCATATTGAAACAACATCCTTAAGTGCTCTTTCTATCAAAAACACTTCCATCCCAATCTGAATCAGTATAACCAAACAATCTGAAGTCATGATCTCCAATATAATAGATACCATAATCCAACATACCCTTAAGGTATCTCATCACATGCTTTGTAGCTACAAGGTGAACACGTCTAGGATATACCAGATACTAACTCAAGGTTTTCAAGAAAAAGAATATATAGGTCTTGATGTTCATCAGATACATCAACGAACCAATAATATGTCTGCACAGAGTAGCATCAACCAATTCTGACGAAATATCAACGAGGAGCTTCAACTTTGTTTCCATGGGTGTGTTCATGGATTTACATTCCAACATTTCGAATCTCTTCAGTATTTCAACTGCATACTTCCATTGGTTAAGGAATATATTCTATGGGCTCTGCCAAACTTCAAGACCTAAGAAATAATGCATCAATCCTAGGTCTTTCATCTCAAATTCTATAGTGAGCTTCTTCTTACAATCTATGATGAGGTTTTCTTCTGTTGTTAAAAATAAGTCATCCACATACAACAACAATATAATTGGCTCATCATTCATAACCTTGAAGTAAAGGTTAGAATCAACTTTACTCTTGGTAAATCCCAAGCTTGTCAGGAAACTATCAATTCTTCCATACCAAGCTCTAGGAGCTTGTTTCTATCCATACAGGGTTTTCTTCAATCTGCAAACATGAGTCTTTCTATATTCAACTTCAAACCCTTGTGGTTGTTCTATATACAGTTCTTCTTCAATCACACCATTTAAGAAGGTTGTTTTCACATCCATCTGGTGTAACTTCCACTTCATCTTGGCTGCAAGAGCTATGATTGTTCTTATAGAAGTGTATCTTGCTACAAGAGAAAACATCTCTTCATAATCAATGCCTTCCTTTTGAGAAAAGACACAAGCTACAAATATTGCTTTATGTTTTTCAACACTTCCATCTACAACATGCTTTATCTTGTATATCCATTTGAAAGCTACCACATCTTTATTCTTCGTTCTAGGAACTATTTCCCATACAACATATTTTATAATGGATTGGTATTCTTTGGTCATGGCATCCACCCATTATTTCCTATGAATGTATTCTTCAAAGCAAGTAGGTTCCTTTTCTATGAGATCACACATCAAGGCTGTATAACTGGAGAATGGATTAGGTTTCTTTCTTTGTCTCATGGTTGCTTCTAGGGCACCATACCTCTCTCCATCTTGAATAAGTTCCCTTTCCCAAGCTAGCTTTCTCTTATGAGAGATCGTCATCTGAGGAGGTTCTTGACATTCTAGAATATCATGATCTTCTAGAATCTCATCATTAGGGGTAAATGTAACTTCCTTCGCAGGGTCTACATCTCTCAGAGTTATAGGTTCTTCTTCATATATTTCTTCAAGTTGGAATGTTTTTGATATTTTAAGTGTTTCTTATTCATCAAAGGTTACATATATATTGATATCAATATGATGGTAACCTGATATGTAAATTTTGAAGGCCTTAGATACCTCACAATATCCAACAAATATTCCCTTCTTTCCTGAAGGATCCAACTTAGTTCTCCTTTCTTTCGGAATGTGTTCAAACATTGGACAACCAAATATTTTCATATGGCTTACTTATGGCTTCTTTTCAGAGAAAATTTATTCGAGGGTTTTGAATCCAAGTGCACTATGGGATAATATATTTTGGACATAAAAAAAAATTGTTGCTTCATCCCATAAGTGCATTGGAAGATATTGATCGTGGATCATAGTCTTCACTAGTTCCATTATTTTTATATTCTTTCTTTCTGATACACCATTTTGTTGATGATTATAGGGAGTGGTGAGCTCCCTCTTAATCTCAACATCTATGCAAAAATATCCAAATTCATTTGAGGTGTAACCTCCTCCATTATTTGACCTGAGTATCTTGATTTTTTTCTTTCGGAAAGATTTTCTACCAAGGCTTTGAATTCCTTGAACTTTTCGAGTACTTCATATTTTGATTTCAAGAAATAAACCCAAGTCTTATGAGAATAATCATCAATAAATGACACATAGTATACATACCCACTTAGAGAGGTTCATGGCATTGGACCACATACATATGAATTGATGAGCTCCAAGATTCCTTCTTCTTTACTGTCACTCTTTGGGAAAGGATTATTTATGTTCTTTCCTTATGCACATCACTTGCATATACCTTCATGATGAACCTTGAATTCTGGTAGACCTCTAACTACATTGCTTACATATGGTAAGGCTTTGTAGTTGATGTGAGCTAGTATTCTATGCCAAATTTCGCAAGGAATCTCAGTGGAGTGATTCAAGGTTGCATCTGAGTGACCTTTTAATTTTTACAAATCACCTTCTTTTGTTCCAATAACAATTGCATATTCTCTGGTTTTTCCTTTAGGCCACATAAGAACTTCACCATCTATGAATTAAACCTTGAAACCTTTCTTTTCTAAAGCTTAGATAGAAAGTAAGTTCTTTGTCAAACCTGGTACATATAGTACATCCTTCATTCTCATCGGAGTCCCTGAATAAATTTTGTAGGTGGATTCTACCATTCCTTTGATAGGATATTGATAATCATCTCCAAGTGAAACTTTCTGAGGAAAATCCTTTTCTGTAAGGCTAGAGAGAATTTCTCTCTGACCTCTCATTTTTTTAGAGGAACCATTTTCTATGAGCCAAGTATCCTCTCCAGGTGTCATAGATCCCGAGAGGGAAGAAAATAAAACATAATCTTCAATCTCTTCTTTAGTCAATTTTGTGGGTGTCTCATCATCTTCAACTGCATGGGAATGATGTCTTTTGTTATTTCTCTTCTTGTGATCTTACCTTTTGACAGGAAAATTCTTAGCAATGTGTCCCATCTTATCACAATGATAACATTGATAAGAGGAGAAATATGTTTCTCTTCTTTGACCCTTCTGATATTTCTGGAATCTCCTTGGAGGGTGAGATTGTTTATGGAAGTGGGTGAATCTCTTTGGGGAGTGAGATTCTTTATGAAGGTGGGTATCCTTTTGGAAATGAGACATTTTATTTTTTCCTTTATCTTGAGCAGCTAGGGATTGATCTTCATCCCTTAATAGTACGGCTTCTCAGTTGGCTACCCTTGCTTCTTCTTGAACACATTCTTCCCATAGACTATCAAATTGGAATTTCTCTTTTCTTGCACATATAGTTTGGATGAAGGAATCCCAAGGTCTTGTGAGACCATTAAGATTTTTCATGATGAGTTCATATTCATCCAAATTGTCTCCAATTTCTTCTAATTGTTCTTTGAAATGAGTAACCCTAGAGAAATAGTCTTGAATTGTTTCTCCTTTCTGCATCTTTATATTTTTTATCTGGGTTCTCAATTTCATCTTCTGGTTAATGTTCTTTCCTTTATACATTTTGGTTATGGCATCAAACATCTCTTTCAGAGTATATTTAGAATATGCTTGAGGGATCAAGTGATATTCAATGGAGTATGCAATGATCATTTTGTCCTAATCATATCCTTCTTGTAGTTTGCTTTGGTTGCATCTTCTTCGAGTTCCGACACATTTTCTTATAATAATTTTTCCAGGTCATTCTCTTCAAGAATGAGTCCAATTATGTACTTCCAGGCACGAAAGTTTTCCACAAATTCTAATTTGTCAACAAGCTTGGTGCTTGCAGACATCTTGACCTAGAGCTAAGAAAATGACAAGAAAATGAAAGTGCTCTGAAAATGAATCTGAACTTACCAGGAGATGTGTTGGGATGAGGCGAGTAGGCTGGAGCTGTCAATTTAAAAAAAATTCAAGTTTTACCTCTTGAAACTTGACCTGTGCAAATTTGGACTGGTACTTCTAGTATTGGTTCTAGTTTCCTAGTTTTTTGGTACCAATCAAAACTAGGGTTTGACTTTCTAGAGGCTCTGGCCACTGAAAATGTCTGCTCAAGCTGCCAAGTGATGTGCTAGGATAGGGCACACTTTCCTAGGTGGTTTTTAATCAAAAAATCCTTTCCAATAAAGAGCCCTAATTTTCTGGTATGGTAATAGTGACGTTTTTTGATACCCTGTGAAAGGTGCTTTATTCAGTCAAGCTCTGATTCCATGTTAAATTTAGAGTTGTTATTAGGTTCTTTTCAATTTACTAGAGCATAGAAACATAAGTAGGATCATTGAAAGAAACACAATCACAAGGTACACAATATTTTATCCTTGGAAACCCTCTTGGGGGAGAAAACCCATCAGAAACTTCCTCAATAATAGATTGCCAATACAATGCCAAGACTAAATACCAAACCACCAAGAATAACCTAGTATTGAGCATGCACCTCTCTTCTCCTTCTTGCAATTGCAACTTATTTCAAAAGATGTGCACTAAAAGTGTGAGTGAATGAGTGAACAAATGAGGTGTCCTCATCACTTATAAATACTAGTGGAGGAGGTGCTAGGGTTATGTCTCTTCACCATGTAGGGCCAACTTTTTCCAGTAATGGTTAAAACCACTTTATTAAACCCTAGGGGCGGACTTCTCAAATACCACCATATAAATATGGTTTGACCAATCCAAAAAGGGGATTTGGTCTTATACAAGACCCAACATGATTAATCCACAAAATGGGATTTGATCTATAAAATAATGACTCAATTAGAATTAGAATATTCTTCGAAGTTACAATATTTCAACACTTTTGAACCTTTTTTCTACATCTATCATCTAGTCATTGTTTGTACTACTATACCATATAATGAACTATACTATTGCACACAATGTCAAAAGAGGACAATTTTCTTGTATGGCCTTAGTCTGCATTACACATTAGAAAAAAAAGATAAATAAATTGAGTTCACTCTGATGACCTCTTTTTGACAAATTTCTACAACGTTAATTGGAATTTCATGTGAAATATACAAAAATAATATCTCTTTATCTCTTGAGTTGCTACGCACATTAAAAAAAATAAAAATTCACGATAATAATGGATAATGTTATATTAGAAATCAAAGAGCAAAATTGAGAACAAATCTTATAACATATAGAAACCAAGTTTCTTTTTTATATTCTCATTTGTTAAAATGTTCTCTTTTTGGAACACTTCAAGAAATATATTAGATTCAATATAACACACTTAACAAATTGTGACGTTCATTGTTACTTCTTTACAACTAGCCATTTTTTAACTATGGTATGCAAAAAATTTTGATACACATATTTATGAACCTACAAATATATTTTAACTATGGTATGCAAAAAATTTTGATACACATATTTATGAACCTATATATATATCACATTATGCATTTATAAATAAAAGTTTTAGTTGCAAATTCAACATAGTGTAATTTTTTTCATTATTATACTTTTATAGATTTTTATATAGTAATCATTTCTTTCAATGATCTTGGAAGACATTTGTAAATAAAAGTTTTAGTTGTAAATCCAATATATTGTAATTTTATTTTACTATTATGTTTTTATAAATTTTTATATAGTAAAGTAAATATTTTTTTCAAGTTTAGAAGACATTTGTAAATAAAAATTTTAATTGCAAATTTAACATATTGTAGTTTTCTTTCACTATTATGCTTTTATAAATTTTTATATAGTTAACTAAACTTTTTTTCAATGATTTTGAAGACATATGTAAATAAATGCACTAGTTGCAAATCCAACATATTTTAATTTTAATTAACTATTAGGTTGATTTTTTAAAACATTAGAGGTGAAAAGGTAGTAGTTCCATACTCCTTATTCTATTTCATTTATCTTCTTGGATTTTTCATTACAAATATTGAAAAATGAGAATAGTAAAAACATTGTTTCCAATGAAATCTAGTCTTTCACTAGTATTATTTGTTAAATATCATAATATTAGAGATGGAAATAAGTTGATATTTTTCTTGATTCAAAGTAATATGATTTTCTCTTATCTTCATCACATCCCTTCACTATTAAGTAAGAGTGAAGGAATTTAGATGTATGTAAAAGAAAGAATGTGTAATTAATCATATACTCCAAAATGATTCAAATGTGTTAATGTTAGAAAAATCTTTACTTGCTTTTCCAATGTAATTGATTTTTGCATGAGATAGAAGCAAGTGATTTCCCTTGGTTCATATATCTTTAAACATCAATTTCTGCATTTTAATATATTTGATTAATATGTTCTAACCTTATATCAAGATTTTTATTGTTTGTTTCACATTACTAAATTACATTACACAAATTTATGCTTAGCTCTTAGTTTTCAAAACTAATGCTAAACATAAGCTATGGAAATAAATTAATATGATGTGATCAATATGAGAAATCTATTTTTTCAATATAGAAGTTGAAACAATTGTAGCACCCAGTAGGTGCTAGTTCTTTTAGAGGAACTTTTTAGTTGTAAATTTTTTTATATAACTGGTATTATAAAAGAATTTAGTTCCTTTCACACAAGAGATAAATTTACATGATTATGAAGAATAATCAACTAATGGACCAATCTCTTCAATGATCTATGAGGTTCCAAACTTGAAGATTATGTAAGATTGGAGTAATAGTTTGGATTGTATTCTCTTTGAGTTCTTTACTTCTTGAAGACTTACATAGAATGTGCAACAATTTTAGCACCTTAAGGGATTTTACCTAAAGGGTCTTTGTCAATAGTTCAAATGTCTTTGAACTTTATTAGTTAAGTAATATTATACCAATTTATTTCATCGAGGATTATAAAGTTATTCCTACTATATATTGATTTAATGAAACAAAATATGTATTAATTTTGTATAATCTTTAGAAAATATTTTACTATACAATTATGGTTTATGTTTTAATGCACTAATACATTAGTATATTTATTATGGGAAATTGAGTCATAATAATTTTACTAGAACAATTCCTCCCAAATCCATATAATGTCACGATTCAAGGCCACTGGTCAGTAGCAAATTTTTTTATCTTTCCATCCTAAGAATAGTAACACCATTCCTATTGTAATGAAGGATTCAACAATTCATATTTACAATTTGTCAAATTAGTAAGACGTGTGTATTTAAGCTCTTTCTTGTAATTGTCTAATATATTACTTGATTCACCATTTAAGACATCAAATAAAATTTATAGTTAAAATCAATGTTGTACTGACAGTTGTATGAATACGGAAGAAATGAATGAGAGATGCAGAAATCAAAAATTGTGAAAGGGTTTTAATTTTAAATACCTGAGCTATATTTTCTATCAATATAAACAATTTCATGCATACCCGTCTTGTTATGTCCTTAAAATTCCCATTGTAAATGAGATCTCATTATTTTAATTTTTCTTTTGTAAGTTTTTTAAACATTCATGTTTTGATTTAAATTTTTTGTTCTTTGAAAGTATATAAATGATATTTTTTAATGTAGTAGAAATTTTGTATTTGCAAGAGAATTAGTCATAACTATTGAAGTATTTTTATACATATTAACTAGCCCACATTTTCCATGCAGAATGTCTATTTTTATAGTGAGGTAGAAGTTCTAAAAAAACATCTCAAGTTCCATGATACAAATCAAGGCATTGTACAACTAACTTCTTGGTAAATAATTGTTATAAGATTTTTGAATGCATTTTTCACGATAAAATTAATAAATAGTTACTTAAAAAATTATAATGGTAATAGGTTTGTTAATGCATAGATTAAATCAATAATTTATTATCCTATGTAATGATTGAAGCAATAAAACTTATTCTTAGAAAGTGTTATCACAAGCTAAATAAATATAGTCCTTTTCCATTGAACTTGTTAAACCCTTATATCAAAGCATCTAATTTCTATTTTGTTAGGCAACCTCTACATCAAAAAGTCTAGGAGATCAAATCTATTGTACATGATTAAAAAACGCTTTACAAAGCTATTACATAATTAATCTTTTGTACTTTAGATTTAGATTCAAAGATCTTAGTGCTCTACGTAGTACCAAAAGGCTTACCAAAAAGGCGTGGGAAGTCTAAGATTTGAGATGTAAAACAATTGTTTATTTGCCAATGAATACCTCCTTTTTTTTCCAACGTTTTAGACTTTTCCAACACAATATTGTTTATTGGATTCACTTATTAAAGTGGCAAGGACTAAGTGGATCATAGCCTTTTTTGAAGTAGATGATGATGATGGCAAGCATTCAACCATAGGTATGATTTTGATGCTTTAATTTTAATGGACAAAGGGAGAATTTTAAGGGAAAGAAATGAGTATATTTAGAAATTGTTTGATAAAATGCAAAATGGCAATGTCCATACTTTAGGGTCAACTAGGATCTTCTAGGTTGGACAAATCATGAGGGCCAAAACAAAATGGCAATGGATAGAGGTAAGGGTTAATGGGGCTTTTCTAGGTTGGTCAAGTTTTTATGAGGGCTAAAACAATTCCTTGTCTTTTTTAAAGTGTATACAATATTCATGAGGGCCAAAACAAAATGGCAATGGATAGAGGTAAGGGTTAATGGGGCTTTTCTAGGTTGGTCAAGTTTTTATGAGGGCTAAAACAATTCCTTGTCTTTTTTAAAGTGTATACAATATTCACCAGTGTATATAGAATTATGTTATTGTTTCTTTTTCATATTAGAATGTATTTTGTACTTTATGTTAATCATCTCAAAAAAAAAATGAAGTATTATATTTTGATAATATATTTCATTTTTATGGGGATGTATTTTGTACTTTATGTCAATCATCTCAAAAAAAAAATGAAGTATTATATTTTGATAATATCTTTCATTTTTATGGGGATGTTATATAGGTTAAGTAGGATATTTATGAACTTATATCATGGATAAAAGGGTTAGAAATTTATGAAACATAGAGATCGAGAAATGTGTTATTGAAATGTCTAATAAGGTTGGATTTTGAAAGAGGTAATATAGAATCAACAACATTGTCAAAGTAGGAGATTTGTGGACTTATATCATGGATAAAAAGGGTTAGAAATTTATGAAACATAGAGAACGAGAAATGTTATTGAAATGTATAATAAGGTCTTTGAAAAAGGTAACATAGAATCAACAACATTGTCAAAGAGACAAGTCTCATTGAGGGCAGTGAGCTTTTTGGAGAGAAAGAGATGCCATGGCCTATGCATTTTCCCATACATGTAGGTAATTGCTTGTTGAAGCTGTGAAAAGATTGAGAGTTTTTATTTTATATACATATTCTAAAAAATATAATAAGGAATTTGGCTAACCCACACATGTATTTAATTGCTTGGTGAATATATGCAGAGGTAGAGAGTGTTCTTTTTTATCTACTTGTTCTAAAAAATGTAATAAGTGTTGATATTTTGGTAGCTACGGGAGGTATTAACCTCCACGTGTAAACTTTGACTTAGAATCGAATATTCCGGAAGGAAGTGAAACATTAAATAGGTGTGTGGAAACCCTATGATACAGGTGGATATCAGTGGCCACCCACCTTTTCCAATGGGCTCAAAACAACTTACTAGCAATTTTTGTAATTTACTATTTTTTGCATTTTTTCGAGTCCTGAACTTCTGGAGCCGTTTTGAGGCCCTAAACGTTGTTGTTTTTGGGGTATGTTTCAGATGGAAAGTTTCATCATGAAATTTTTAGAAACTATTGTATTTCTCGGATAGATCTTTCCAACGGGCTATCGTACGCCTAAAACGGAGATCGTATGCAAAAGTTACGACCCCAGGAAGTTGATGTACTGACTTACCCAAATGAGGTTCACATGACTTTTGGTGCTTCATCTCCTAGGGTTAGGTTTTTGAATGTATAGAGTTTTTGAAACTTTTGTTTATTCTAAAAATGCCTTCAAAGTCTCATTGTGATTATCTTCTTGTGAATGAACACAATCGTCACATCTCTCCTCAGAGATAAGCTGCCACCATTCCAGCAAGCTTGTTTTTCGCTACATTTTACAGTTTCAGCCTATTTCCTTATTGAATAGAAAACCAATTTTACTATATCTCTGATATTCTATGTTAAGCATTTGTTAATAATCTATAGTCATTTCATTATGCTCATAAAATCTGGATCAGGGGTATCAGAGTGGTCTGCTCCTTGTTATCTTAATGCATGCCCCCAACGAGGTCAGAGTACAAAGAATTGGGTCTCAAGCTTGTTTCTCTTGAGGACCAAAGCTCTCGCATGCCCAAGAGACCTCTCATAGCAGGAGAAAATAAATATGATGGGATAGGAGATCCTTTCAAAATGTTTCTTAAGGAAGCCCTAATGCAACAGAGGAACAAGATGATGGATAGTTTCGCGCAAATCCTTCAATGACTACCAATAGGCGACACATCTTCTTCGAGAGGAGGCGCCACCCCCTTCAAGGTACAAATAAACTTTGATTTTCCTATATTTGAAGTTCAGATAGATGCATACGGTGTAGACAAGTGGTTGAATATACTAGAAGGGTATTTTTCTGTCCATAACTTTTTGAATAGAGAAAAGACTACTTTTGCACTCCTCAAAGTTGTTCCCCATGTCAAAGATTGGTGGGAAACTTTTTGTGAGCAAAAGTAAATAGAGGAACCCTCGTTATTTACAGTCATGACCACCTCAGAATCCTTTAGGGATGCTATTAAGAAGCAATACTAACCTATTGGAAGTTATGACGTCTTGTATACCAAATGAACCACACTGCGACAAGAAGAGACCAAGGAGTGTCAAAGTTCACAATTATCTTCCATACCTTGTGCAGCAATATGGGTATCAAAGATTCAAAGTGACATATGGTGTTCAAAATTCGTGGTGCGCTACATAAATACATCCAGACCAAAATGGAATTTCTAGACATCCCGTCCTTGGGCATGGCCTACGGATATGCTATTAAAATTGATCAGAAGATCAAACAGAAGACGTGACAATTTGGGCCCGAGAACCCCTCACAACAAAAGACAGGAAAGGTCAGCTCCAACCCACAGAGAAAAGGACAGAGAAAAGATGGATAGTATCAGGAAAACCAGTCCAAGCCGCAAGCAAAGAGGGACACCAAAAATACAAAGAAAGATACCGAGAAGTGGTGCGACTTCGATAAGAGCCCTTGGCATAACAATGTTGACTATTTCTCAAAGCAATCGTTGGTGGCCGAAGTGAAAGCCTCTAAATCAGATGCGGTTTATGACTCAGAGTAAGAACCAGAAAGGGGAAGATGGATCATTGACGTGGAACCTAGTGCCACCGTTGCTACCACCAAGATCCATCCTGATGAACCAGACGAGCCAGAAGAAGGAGAGCACCTCTTCCATTCACACATGTGGGTAAAAGGCACCCCATTGCACTTCATCATTGATAGTGGTAGCCAGAAGAACCTCATCTCATCAAAGGTTGTCAAGTGGATGGCCCTGCTGACAACACCACACCCACAACCCTACAACATTGGATGGCTCCACCAAGGAAGCGATCTCTACTTCAGCCAAGAGTGTTGACTGTCGTATGACATCAAGCCCTTCAAAGACAAGGTATTGTGTGATGTTTCTCCTCTCGCAGTTTGTAATGTTCTTTTGGGCCAACCTAATTTATGGAAATGTCATTTTGTATATGAGTCTAGGCCTCGTAGTGTTATTATTACTTTGAACAGGAAATTGTACAGGATACCCTGGGCAGTCCCACCTAGTGTTATTTTCTTGATCTCTGCAAAGCAATGAAGGAAGTTCATCGCTCAGAAAGGGAAGTTTTTCTTCTTCATGATTCACTCTCGGAATGAGAGAAAGATCATAGTCACATCCAGGGTCTCTACGACCAACCTCTCCACACAGCAGAAGCAAGTAAATAAGGTCGTCGAAGAATACTCAGATATCTTCTCCTCACCTACCGAGGTACCTCTGCACTGTCAGGTCAAGCACCCCATCGATTCGACCCTCAGAACACCACTTCCCAATGGGCCAGTCTATTGTCGCTCTATGTTAGAGAATGAGGAGATCAAGTGACAAATCCAAGAACTACTCCACAAGGGGCACATCCATCCCAACTCATCACCTTGCGGGAGCCTAATCATGCTGGTACAAAATAAAGATGGAACCCGATGAATCTGCATTGATTAATGGGCCTTTAATAAAATCACTGTCAAAAACCAGGACCCAATTCCCCAAATCAACGACCTCCTTGATCAACTCATGGGGGACAAATACTTCAGTAAAATTGATCTAAATTCTGGCTACCACTAGGTCCCGATAGAACAGACAGATGTATAGAATACCACCTTCAAGTCAAGTAAGGCCTTTTTGAATGTTTGGTCATGCCCTTTGGTTTGACTAATGCTCCAACCACTTTCATGAGAATGATGGATGATATCTTGTGACCATTCACCAATACATTTGTAGTGGTGTATCTAGATGAAATTCTCATTTACAACAAGTCTTGGGCAGAACACTTGCAGCATATTCAACAGGTTCTTCACACCCTGCGACAGCACAAGATATACGCCAACTTGTAAAAATGATCCTTCGTCATGGATAGGGTCCATTACTTGGGATACATTGTTATCAACGTGGCGTACATGTGGATCCAGCCAAGATCCAAGTCATCCATGACTAGCCAACCCCAACCACACTCACTAAGCTTCGGAGCTTCTTGGGCCTTGCAAATTTCTACCACAGGTTTGTGTTGGTATTCTCTCATATTGCATGCGCCCTCAACCAAATAACTAGGGGTGATGGTAAGGAAAAATTTGCGTGGGGCCGATCCCATCAAAAAGCGTTCAATGATTTGAAGCAGCGTTTGTGCTTAGCCCCAATACCTTCACTACTAGATCTGCAACAACCCTTTGAGATCGAGACAGATGCTTCAGACTATGTTGTGGGCATTGTTCTCACTCAACACATCCACCCCGTGGCCTATCATAGTGAGACACTACCAGATATTGTCCATAAGTAGCCTACTTATGACAAAGAAATGTACTCCATTGTGCAAGCTTGCCGCCAGTGGAGACATTACATTCTTGGGAGGGAGACAGTCATCCACACTGATCATAAGCCACTGCAGTTCATGCAGACACAAGGAAAATTACAAAATGATCGCCATCAAAAGTGGTCTACATACTTACAACAATTCCACCTCAACATCAAGTATAAAACAAGAAGAACCAATCACATCATTGATTGCCTCAGTAGACCGTCAGTCGCACCACTTACCACGGTGCTAGACTCTTACAGCCATGAGACCTTTGGATGGCCCCAACTCTATGAGATAGACCCAGACTTCGCCACCACCTACCAAATGTTGGGTGCAAACGCATTTGTTGATAATTTCCATCTTCAGGATGGGTTGTTGTGTTGTTTGGTAATATGTGTTCCATCAAGTGAGCGAGCAATGTTGATCTAGGAAGCCCACCACAGTCAAGTGGTAGGACATTTCGGCATCGAAAAGATAGTGGTGATGCTATAGAAACATTTCTATTGGCCGAAACTTTGACATGAGGTCAACAAGTATATCAGGTCCTGCACTATTGCCAAACCGACCACTAAGAAATAGGGCCTCTACACCCCTCTTCCTACTCTTGACAAGCCATGGGAATCCATCTCAATGGACTACATGTCAAGCCTCCCATCCACCAAGTGGGTAAATAACTGTGTTTTTGTGTTTGTTGATCACTTTACTAAGATGGCGATTATGGTTGCCTACAAGAAGAACATCATAGCAGAATCCACTACCAAGCTCTTCTTTGAACGAGTCTGGGTACATTTTGGGATCCCACAAACCATTGTCTCAGATCAGGACAGTCTATTTCTCAGCACATTCTAGTCGAGCCTCTGGTCACTGTTGGACACCAAGCTCACCAAATCCATTACCTTCCACCCCCAGATAGATGGCCAAACCGAGGTCGTAATTCAAATTATCTTTCAGATCCTGCGCATCTATAATTCCAATCACCCTCATGTTAGAATATAGAAGATGGTGAGCTAGTTTTACCATTGACGATACCCTCATCACCCAACCATAGGCCGAAGTGACCCTCCGAGAACCTTAACCTTGACTAAGAATTACTCTGGAAGCAAACCCTAGGCTAGATAGCCAAACAAGGTGTAGTCCATCTTCCTCCAAGGATAGTGCACCAACAATAGTTGATAAGATAGTTCAAACCCTAGCCAAGAGATAGTCCAAGCCTATGTTGAAAAATGGTTGTTGCTGCAGCTGCACCTGCAACACTCCTCCACATGTGCGCACCAAAATGTGAACTACAGTGCGCACTAGTTGCTCTCTGCAATTCTGAGATGTGTCAAATGAGAACTAACGCCCTATATTTATAGTGGTTCTGCCAGATTTGTTGGCACCGACTTCTCCTTCTAGATATGTGTTTTTTCAGTATATTATTATTATTTCTAGCCGAATTCTCCTTCTAGATATGTGTTTTTTCAGTATATTATTATTATTTCTGGCCAACTTCTTCTCTTGGAGGCTAATAACCTAATATAAATCATCTTCTAGAGCCGACAAGACTTCTAGGGTTATTAGCCAACTCATTAGGGTTTTCTCTTGCTTTCTGGAGTCTTCTATTCTCATCAGGTTCACACATGGAGGTAAATACCTCCCACAACTACCATAATATTAACACTCCCTCCTAGCTAGGGAGGTATTACAGGTAATGGTCTTGAGCACAAAAACATACCATTTACC
>JZKD02S1673773.1:255780-270487 GCA_000966675.3 Picea glauca | reverse complement strand
GTCGGCTCTGATCTTTTGCGCGTTATAAAAGGAAATGAGTTTTAAATATAAGTATAATGCTCCAAAGTTTTGATTAAAAAAAATAACCATATATATTAAAGCGCCCGCCATAGTTTTTAAATCAAAACTATATAACTATTCATGCTAGGTGGCGGCCAACGCGCCCACCCTATATTTGGTTTAAAAAAACCCCATTGTATATAGTTTTTTTTATTTTTTAATTTTTTTTTCTTTTTATAATTTCATTATATATTTATATATATTTTTTTTATTTTATAATGAAATTAGAAATTTCTGACTGAGATAACTTTCTCATGCAGAGTCGGTTTTGCATGCCGTTCGCGCCAGCAGGTTCGTATCGACGAGACCTATCCTGTCATTCCAACATCAACCATTTTTGAGCAAGTTCAATTTTGAGCATTTTTATGACACTTGGTCCTGAGCTCCTGATCAAAACCCTAGATCCATAAATTGCTAGCACTCTAAGGTTTTGACCTAGTTTTATTTGCCTAAGTTTTATCCCATAAGAATCCTAGGGAGAGTAAGGTGTTAGGGCTTAGAATTGCCTACACCCTAGTATCTTTTTTCTTGAGGAAAATGCATAGGGGGACTTAAGTTACTACTTCTCCTGTGTATTCTCCCTCTTAGTCTTTTGTGCATTATCAAAATTGAATTGTATCCTTTGAAGAAGTCGTCCACTTGACTCCATAATCCCTAGAAGGTGCTAGTTCTTGCCTCTCTCTTGTTGAAGGATTGATTAAACACAAAACACTCTTCTCTTAAGCTTTTACAAACTATTTCTAACCCTAGTTTAGCCTAGAGCACTAAATTATTTTCAGATGTTATAATTGACTACTACATTCATCTAAATGCAACAAAGTTTCTACATAATTGACTTTGAATGCTAGCTAAACACTTTGGGAATTTCTTATGACATTTTCTTATCGTGTTGCTTAGTAAATGTTATGTTTTTATTGTCTTTTCAAGCAATTCTAAGGAGTATTTGTTGCAGCTATTACATTTTATCAATTTTATCAAGCACTTCATTAACCTCATCTTTGGGACATAGATTTAGTGACTTTGGTAACTAGTGAGAGGGGGGAATACATCTCAAACATAACCGCAGTTTTCAATCCCTTTAGGTTATCGATGACTCCTCCCTAGGGTAGACCTTTCCTATCCCTAAAAGTGGGGATTTCCTATTAAGGTGATAGTGATAGGATATCATGTTTCATGTTATGCCAATATCTATAACTTTCCTTGGGCTTTGGGAAAGTACAGATTGTGAGATAACATTTTTTGTGCCATTGTCAGGGAACATCGAGTCATTTTTTCTCGAATGACACTCTTTTGGTAAGTTTTTATACAAATCCTTTACTTCACAAAGCTTACCTAGGGACTCCATTGAGGGTGATCCCCTATTTTCCCTTTTATGATCCATAGAAGGATTATTTGGTGACTCCACTAATGACAAAGCCAAACTTGGATTCTCAATGGGACCCAGATAATTGTAAACTCTTAGATATGAGTGAAATTTTGGGTTACCCTCAACAATTGCCTCTGAGGTATGAAAATTGGCTCACTAGATTCACTGGTAATGATGGGGTTGGGGCCGAAGATCACATGGATAATTTTTTGGATTTCTTTCAACTCCACCCTATCAATGATGATGCTGAAGATTTGGAAATGAAGCTTTTCTCTGCCACTCTTCATGGCAATGCTAGGAAATCGTATGATGATCTCTCTGATGCTAGCCTCACATCTATGGACCAGTTAGAAAAAACCTTTCTCTAGAAATGGGATATTAAATTAGAATATATCCACACGATAATAAAAAGACTCGAGTACATGAAACAAAAAAAGAATGAGACTGTCAATGAATTCCATACTAGGTTTGAGAATTTTCTATGACAAATCCCTAGAATCCATCATCCTAAAGACAAGTACCTTGTTTACCTCTATACCAATGCACTCTTAGTGAAATTAGGGTTTTTCCTCAGTAAAAAGGGACCAAGAACAATCCAATAATTTTATCACATGGCTATACAAATTGAGGCAAATATCTCCTTGTTCAAGGGAGAATAATGCTTTACTCCAGAAATTAAAGTTGATGACCCTAAAGATACCCCAGATACTCTTAGCCTAGATATATTAGTTTCCCTTCATATCTTTGTTAGTAAATTCCAGGAAATAAGGGAAAAGGAGGTTTATGAGAGGGATCTTGATGAATATTACCAATCCCATGGGGAAGAACAAGAATTTACTCATGCTTCTAGCAAGGATAATGAGTATCTGGTTAAAGAGAGAGAGCTTGAAGATATTAAACATGATGATGAAGTATAAATATGTTCTCCTCCCTCTCATGAAGCCATCCCAAATCCTATTCCTCCTACACAAGAAGAAGAGGATGAGGTTAGTCACTTTCCTTTTCAGGTTTTTGATGATACCTTATTCTATGATTCAGAAGGTGAAGAAGAAAGGGAACCCTTGGACGAGATAGACCCTCCATATTATGAAGATGAAGATGTAGGGGAAATTCATGAGGATGAGGCACTGATTCTTACTCTTCCATTTGATGAAGTTATCCAAATCTTCGATGCTCTTGATCATGAAGAAATGAATACGGTAAGTTTTTTCCCTTTTCAAAAATTTGAAGATGCTTCATTTTGTGATTTGGAAAGTGAAGAAGTGTTAGAGGAGCAGTTGGATGTTTTAAACCCTTTGTGTTATGATAAAGGTAATGACATGGTTGATAATATTGATGATTTCATACATGTCAGGAAACGTAAATGGGATGTGATTGGCTATGATGGGGACCCTATTTACAACATTGAGGACCATTTCCAAAAGTTTCCTTTACAAATATCATATCAGGTTACTAATAATTCTGACATATGGCAACAAGGAGATGATATAGTTACATACATTTTCCAAACACCCACAGATGACCCGATGCTTAATTTTCATGATGATTTCTGATCATACCTTGAGGATTTTGATGAGTATTCCTTTGAGAACTTGGATTTATTCTATGAAGAATATTATCAACCACCATTTTGCTAAGATCTTAATCAAGGTAAGGATGATGCTTTCCTAAAGAATGATACTTGTGACAAGGTTTTCCATCTCCCTTCCATTACTTTACCTTGTTATGTCACTAAGGATACAGTTGGGGAACATGTCCCTTTTCCCAAGTTTTCTCTAGGGAAAAGCCTTCTTTTAGAATTCAAGGGTAGGTTGAATAACTTAAGACGAAGTTTTCCATCTCAATCTTTCATATTTCCCTTGAAAAAATGCCAGTCATCCTCTAGTTTCTTTCTAGTCCCTTCCTAGACCTCAGGATGTGAAGACATCCAAGGTAGCCTGTAACAATCCCTCTGTTACAACATCAAATAAGTGAGTATAGTAGAGGTAAAAAAAAACAATTAACATTAATACAAGTGCTACATGTTATTAACATACTTCAATAATACACATTCTATTATCGTAATCATCACAACACGAAAACAATTATAATTTATCATCACTTACAACCAATAGAATAATTTCATCGCTAGCGATAACAAGATGTATACCCACCCAACCTACCTGCAAGGTTAGGACCTCCAAGACACATAATCAACACTCAAGTCCAGAATTCATCTGATTGATTTTGACCATTTAAGGTCTCAGGACTAGTGAATGTTCTGAAGAAAAAGAAGATATTTAGTTCCCTTAACCACAATCATACTCCGGAAATTCATGACTAAATCAACAACAATACCATTCATAAATTATTTAAATGCAGAGTATAATCTACTACGATTTAATAATCATTAAAGAAAATTTCTCGTGTACTAAGAAAGAACAATTTATAACACTTATCAACAAGAATTTCCACTTAAAATCCACTCATAAGTTTTCTAGACAGAAGGTACTACACTTTTCAAAATCCTATTGAAAAATGATCAATTTTGTTCAAGTTAAACTCACAATTTCATTTAATTCAAGACCCTAACACCAAGATTCAACAATAATTCTTAATTAGTATAGGTTGAGTCATGATTCCCTTATATAAAAGAAAACATGATGTATACCTGACATGATTACTTGATATCCTTAAGTCTCGTAATGGTTTCAACACAGATTAGAAAATTTTAGAGTGGATCAAATCTTAAAAATTAAAAACAACACAAATTGCACTGACCAAATTATACAGTGATTAATAATTTAAAACATAGTGGTTGTGATTTGAGTTGGCAATGAATCAATAATTTTCTCATTTTAGAAGCTACACATAGATTTGGCAGTGATTCAATATTTTTTAATTACAGGAGCTACAATATGATTTGGCAGCGAATCAAATAATTTTCTTCAAAATCTTGGGTTACATGATGAACCTCCAACTCATTACAATTCTAACCAAAATGTTAACCATTTGCAGCGACCATATCAAATTATAAATTCAGATCTAAAATATAAATTGGTAGTGGTCATACCAATCCAAGAATCGTATTGTGGGGAGACTCTATGGAATCCAACCAAATGTAAATTAGTATTAGAAAAATAGTTTACAGTGACCCCAAAAATTTTAGTTCTCAACATGCAAACTAAATAATCAATGATAAAAAACAACATCAATTCTCGTATTATATATAGTTTTGTGGCGACCAACTAATTTCCAAATTTTTGGAACTGCAAAAACATTTTAAAATACCACACGACATTCAATTTTATGAATTAAGAAATAACTTTAAAAGACCATACAAAATTATATGTTTTCAAATATGCAATATCTTGACAACGACCCTCTACATTTCTAAATTCAGAATTGCAAATAAAATTTACAACGAAACTACAATTTCAACTTCAATTGCAATTTATTTAACAATATCTCTATAAATTTAGTTTACAAAAATTGCTAATTATTTGCATGACTATGAAGAATTCTAAATTCCGGATTCACCCATAATTGACAACGAACAATCAGTTATAAGAAAAAAAAAGGTTTGTAATTTAATTGGCAGCGAATATGAAATTTGAATTTAGAGGTGGTGAATTAATTTGGAAGGTGAATTTTTCAATTCCTATATGTTAGCGACAATTTTTGTCTTGGACACAATGGTACCTAGGCCTGCAGGTATCATGGGAAGCGCTCGAGCGCAGCACGGGAGAATCCCTTTTTCAGTTGCAAGTCAAGCGAGCGAGCAAAGTGTTGGTTGTTAGCCGCCGAGATTCAACTGCAAATAAAATCAATGGTCATCGGGTTTTTGGGGCTGTCAAGTTGCCCAGGAGTTAGCACGAAGGGTAGCGCCCATAGTTCAAGGAAAATTCAGGTCGTATGATCCAATTGGGACAGTTGGTGGCCAGTAAGCGTATTGGGGATTGGTGTTTCAGGATACAAGGAGCCTCCCATTCTCTACAGCTGAAATCACCGAAATGTCGGAAGCACCTTTGGAGCCGAGCCCACGGTCCTAGCCCCAGGTCTCATCAAGATGAGCCTGTAAACGGGGGAAGCCCCCTTTATATAGTGAATACTATCTGATTCGTTCATCTAAAGGACACGTGGTGCACATCCATGTCATGTCGGCATTCGAGAGTTCGAGGGGTAAGCTCACCTCGTCATTTCACCTCTCGAAACCTCAAATCCTGAAACGCCGAAAGCGCCCAGGATTAGGCCCATGGTTTTGGCACCTGGTCACAGAGGAGCAGACCTAAAGGAGGGGCGCTAATGTTTATCGTTTGGCAAGATGGGTCCCAAAAGCGCTGAGAGTGATCTTAGCCGTTCATCCTCTAGGAACACGTGGCACGCGATTAGGTTCTTCACCTTTTTTCCCATCGCGACTTCAAAGCATAAGGAACGACTCTCTCATATCCCCGAAGCATGAAGCATCGAAGACGTCTTGGACCCAGGCCCGCAGTATTTCCAAATTAGTTCAGAACCATCAGATCAGTGGGGGAACACATGGCAATCGTTAGGACCTCCCGACATTTTTCCCATCGCGATTTCAAAGAAAGAAGACATGCTCTTTCCTACCCATGAACCATGAAATGCCAAAAGCACTCTGGAAATGGGGTTAAGGTCACGGCTCGTGGTCACTCGAGAAAGAGGAAATTGTTGTACAAAAGGGAGGCCAAAAGTGCCGAATTGAGTTTCAGAAAGGGAGTACTGTGTTCTCCAGACCCCGATTCGACGTGATCTAAATCTCGGTACCTGCTGGGAATGAATGAAGAAGAGAGAGGGTGGTTGAAACCTCACATCACTCATTAATTACGAGGTATGGATGTTCTGGCTGAAATTCTACCTGAGAAGGTCCCTTGTATTGGCTCTTTTCACGAAAGCCACACCGAGTCCTTGACTCGCCAGGAAAGTCTACACACGCTAATTCAGCATTTAAAGGCTCAGCTACCCCCTAGCGCGAGCCATGCAGAATCAAGGAGGCCTATGATAGGGGAGTGAAGGCCAGATTTGATTGAAGAGACTCCTCACCCTGAAAGTCCAGTAGGCCTCTATTGGGAAAAATGTTTGGGAGTATATATATACTTAATTTTGATATTTTTAGGGCATATCGATGGTTGAGCAAGGCTCCCGATTGTAATTTTTTTATGAAGCGTTGGTCGCTCTGGTTAATATATGAGGCATTTGAGATTTCTTACTTTATAGATGTCAGCTTCTTTTCCATCTCTTTGTTTACTGTGTTAGAACAACTTGGAATTGGAGGATCCAGTCAAGTTGTAGCTATTATAGGATGATGTAGGTTGGATCACTGTAACAGTTGCATTATTTCTAATTAGTTCCTGTGATTTTCTTAGCGCTGAACGACTTGGAATTGGAGGACCCAGTCGAGTCACCCCTTAGCTCCTTGAAACTCTGGACCAAGAGGATCTTGGCTTCTAATTTTTTCTTCCTCAAGCTTCTGAAGGCCTGTTGCTTGAGGCAGTCTTGTTCACCCTTCTCACAAGTCTTCCATCTACCACCCTTTAATCCTTTTACTGACGGAAGTTGGATCAAGAACTCCCTTGCTGTATACATACCAGGCCGGTCTCCTGAGTTAAAGCTATATTTTCTTAAGTCTTTATCCATTTGATCACCCCATTAAACCAATCATGACATAAAATTGATGGGCGTTGGGATTTTCTCCTACAAGCAATCCAGGAGTGACTTCCATCGCCAACACCATATAAATCTATTTTTTTCCAGAATACAAATAACTTGGTAGCGACCCTATGAAGTTTTAGGTTCCAAAGCACAACAACAATTGCAACAATTTTATTAAGATCAAATCTCCATGTGGTGTAACAAAATTTTCCAATGACTACAGGAATTCTAAATTTATGGATTGATAATAGATTAAAAGAAAACGTGCAAAATTCTAAACTGGGGATTTACAAATAAAATGACAGCGAACAAGTAAATATCAGAATCGGGGTTGGAAAGTTCAATTGGTAGCAAAAGGAAGAAATTTGAAATTCCTAGGTTGCAATTAAGTTGGTAGCTTTCAAGAGGCACAAAATAATTGGTTCATGTCATTTAATTGGGCAACGAACTACCATTTTTATTTCACAAGAAATTAAAAAATGGGGTGATTAAAAATGAAATTCATATTCATAATTTGAAATAAAATATAATCCTTTATTCATAAATGCAAGTGTCTGGAAGGCATCCATATAAATTCAGATTCCAAGATCTGTATTTTAATTTGACAACGATAAATTAATGTCTGAAATTTTTGTTTATAACATAAAATGACAATGAATAAACTTAATCCTAATTACAAAACACTCTCTTTACAAATTACAAAATCAAAATAAAATACTGGAACTGAGGAAGTTTGTTAATTCCTTGTGTTCCTTCTTCGTTCTCGCTTGCTAATCATCGAGACTTCACTAGTACCTCCTAGATATTGACAAGGGTACTCTTCTTCGCCCTTAGCCCCACAAGCCGCAAAGGGGCCACACACAAGAAACCAACAAACAATAGCTCCAAGGCTTGCCTCGTAAGGTAGACCTTCCACTCTTTCTACAAGCTTGGTATCCCAACTCTCACAAGTAAAACATAGTCAAAACCATTTTGGCAACATAACTTTACCAAGAATAAGTTTGATCCATTTTCCTTCTAAACCATTTGTTTTATATAAATATCTCAAATGACACATGTCCTCATGAACAATTAATTATCATTTAAACTAATTTAATTAGTAATATTCACCCACACACTTATCACACTCTCCCCAAGTTGCACAAGTAAATACCATTTTTAGTTTATTTAAAGAGTCATTTTTCCTCACATTCCCCAATGTGTTCTTATTTTCCCTCTTAGTTGTCCCTTTGTTCCCCATTTCTCATTTAATGAGTGTCTCCTAACTAGATCTTAGTTAGAGTTGTATTAGGAGTCTTATTCTATTTAGACTAGTGGTAGCTAGACTCTAGATACCATTATATGTGTACACCTATTCTCTCATATTTTATTTCTTTCTATTTTAAAAATATCTTTTAATATTTTCATGCACACATGTGAATTCTATCCAATCTTTATATTTTTCTCACTTTTTCCTTAATTTGATTTATCTCTATTCTTTTAATTGATTTAATATTTTAATTTAGTCCCCTAACTAAACTTAGAATTAGGCTTAGTCTTAGAATTGGGATTTATAATTAATAAATTCATTGTTTAATTAATTATTTTAATCTGATAAGGTCTAATCATTTCAATGTTTTCTACACCACCTAGATTTATTGACTCAATTTTTTTTAATTACGTGATGTGCCCTTCAAGACACACCTTCATGCTCCAAGGGTGTCACTCTCCTTTGACTAGTTTTGGAATTTTGTCTGACCTTTGGAGTCAATACTCCACTTGGTTGACCTTGTGAGAGACTAAGGGCTTATGAGGAATAAGAACGTTTCCTTATTGCGCGCTCCTTAGAAATATTTGTGAGCGACTCTCAATATACCCTCACAACATCATGGACCTCTTGAACTAGGTAATCGTTAACCTACCATTAGAGACACAGAGGGAGCGCTAGTAGGCTATGACATGGACGGTGCCACACCTCTCCCTCAATGTATGGTTTATGTGCATGGCCCCTCTACTCCTGATGTGATTTGGATCAGCAAGCATCGTCAAGATTGCATCCACTGACAAAACAAATGTCAATAATATATATACATAATCATATTGAAAGCAATCATTTGTCATATGTGCATAAAATGAAATACTAAAACAAATGCAATCCACTCCATGACTCAATCCGGAGTCCAAGGAAGTCCATCAATGCCATCAACATCCATAACCTGTCATGTTCCCTGCACACTCATGAACACTTGTCAATAAAATTTGCTAATATATATACATCAATATAACAATAAGTCACAACACATCATCATAATCATTTGTAACCCATAATCGAAACTAAATCATAATATATCATAACCAGATCACTTGCATGCAAGTGTCCTCAAATAATATGTCAATAAAAGTGTTCTCCATGGAGCAAGATGTTACATAGCCAACCTTCAAACTCTTTGAGTCAATCTTTTGAGCCTTTGATTTTTCACAATCCCTTTCTAAGATGGTTTGATCACTTTTCTAGAAGTGTAACTTGGCATAATTTTGTCCCTCCCTCCTGCCTCCATGAGCTAAAATTTACAACTTCCTATGATATGATGCATGCTCTAAATCATGTTCTTTTTGTTCTTAGCTTGTCATTGTTTTGGTTTACGATGAAGCACATATGCAGGTATTATGAGATATTTGTAGGATGGTTTCACTGGTTATTTGAATACACATAACATTTAACCAACGAGTAAGTAGAGGTAGGTAGGAATTTTCATCCATTGTACATAACATTGCATTTCATATTGTCTTGATTCATTATGTATACATGTATGCTCATGATTACATGTTAGACTAGAGATTCTCTTTATTTTATTATAGCATATATGAACAAGGGGTGATATCACCACCCTAAGGATTACTAATACCTTTTGTTGATATTTGGCAGGCACAGGTCATACTAGAGATGTTGAGTTTCTCATGTGCTCTACAGTGAGCACATGTCCCCAAGTTGGAGCTAGATGTTATCCCATACCCTAGGGATAACTAAGGAGATCACATCTCAAGGCCCATAGGTCCCATACATGGAGTACCAAGAAGCAAATGACTTGAGAATGGCCTCAGAGGGACCCTATTTTCTTCAGTGCAGTCCATTGATCATCAACAACAGTATCCATCCCCACTAGCCTAGTCCTGGAGTAGCGTCGAGTCTTGCTCCATTGGGTAATGAGTCCAGGTATCATGGTATGCATCACTCTTATTTTTGAAGAACTTGATTATGTTGTATCGAATCCTTCTTCATTTCATGATGTTTTCTTGGAAATTATTCTCTTTGCCTCATTTATACCTCAAAGGGTGACACAGTGCCCTAGTAAGTTGGTTTCCTTTTAGGATCGATTGCCACTAGGTAGGTCTATGAAAAGTCATTATATGTTCCCTCCATACTTATCACTTTCCATCCTTGTTCCTTCCATCTCCCCTATCCTTGTTCGAGCATTGGGATTGGCCATGCTAAGAAGGGTTGTACCCTGCCTTGTGGGAAGAAAGGGCTAAAGACCCAGAGGGTAAAATTATTTCGAAAGAGTTAAAATCCAATGTTGAAACCCTTAAGATGTTTCGCCTAGGGATTGTCAAGAAAGAAGTGAAAAGATTCTCAGTAAGAAAAGGGAACCCATAAGATATATAACCACTCAAGGTACTAGTTGATGGATAAGAGGTCTCATCACGAGTCGATCTATTATGACCATGGGCATGTAGCAGTATGACACTACCACCTATCTGGTCACCAAACCAGGGTAGTGGATCTTGGTGGAATAGCCAAGAGAAAGGGGGTCTCATCACAAGCCAACCTTCTCATTTCCATGAAATGTTTGTGGATAACGTTGTCACCTCTGATCATCAAGCCAGGACAGTGGCCCTCAACTTTTCCCTTGAAGCAAAAAATAAAAATATCAAAAGAACTAAATCTAAGAATAAAAGGAAATGAATGGGATGGGAAACAATTGCATTTATGATAAGGTGTAGCTCTCCCTCTACAAAGGCACCCACAAGTAAGACTTACATTTCCCTGTTATTATTGCATCCCATGCCTAGAAACTTACCCCATGCCACCTCATACACTTACATGACTTGGATTCGCTCCCACTTGGGAAACACCCCCAACTTAAGGGAGGTTAGCCAAAGAGGACACCCTGAGACCTTCTCCAAACCTAACTTGTCAAATTACATAACCTCTTTGAGCATTTTTCTAGGTTAATGGAGGTTTGATACACATGTTTGGGTAATTTAATTATTGGATGTGATTTACATGATAAGATCCCTATGACTTATGAACCCCTGGAGGACGTACTTGTTGATGTTGGATATTTCCTAATGGATAGGTAAACGTGAGGGAATGATTAGCTCAGACCTTCAGGAGGGATTAAATCCCATAGATGGATGTTGTAACCCTAGCCAAGGATAAGAAGACATCAAATATTTGCACCAAGAAGAAAGAAGGGTGTTGCCTTTGGAGGCACCCTAACATACCTAGACCCAGGGGGATCTTGCTCTTCCACATGGACGTTGGCTCTTGAAGGTCTAGGGCATCACCATAATGACCCTAGACATCATCTAGAACTAGGATTTTCGTTTTGGAGGCATTTATGAGCCTAGTCGCACGTGTGGGCTTCATTCGGGACCTTTGGAGGGCAAGCGTTCTACCTTTTAGGCTTAAAGTTCCACCTTAGGGCCTCAATGTCACCCTAGAAAGGCATGATGTCACCATTGGGAGTGTCTTTATATGCTAATTAATTTCATTTATGTAAAATTTGAATTTATTTGTAAATTGACGAGGTCAACCTTATTTTGACCTAAAATTAATTAAAGGTCACTAGTTTTGTATAAATAAACATAAAGTACTTTAATTTTACACATCACAACTCCTCACACAAGAGGAGAGGTCTGAAATTTGTTCCCTAGTAAGGGATATTGGCTGAAACTATGAGGCACCCTCTTGTATAAGGCTAATTTTTGCAAGTTGGATCAATCTTGGAAGCTTTTATGGTGATCTTGCATGGTATTTTCATGATTATTCTTGGTGTAAGTAATTAAAATATGCATTTTTTGTCATTTGTTAAATGGTTTATGTATGGTTTTATTTTCTCATACAAGATTATGAAATTGCATGGTATACTCAATGCTTGAAGTAAGGAACTTAAATTGCTACTTTCTTACTTTCTATTTGCCAAGATTTTCATTGAATTAATCTAGAGCCCTAAATTGATAACACTCTAAGGTTTTGACCTAGTTATATTTGCTTAAGGTTTATCCCATAAGAAGCCTAGGGGGAGCGAGGTGTTAGGTCCTAGAATTTCCTACACCCTAGTATATTGTTTCTTGAGGAAAATGCAAAGGAGGACTTAAGTTACCACTTATGTGCATTCTCCCTCTTTGTATTTTGTGGGTTATCAAAATTGAATTGTAGCCTTTGAAGAAGTCGTCCACTTGACGCCATAAGCCCTAGAAGGAAATAGTTCTTGCCTCTTTCTTGTTGAAGGATTGATTAAACACTCAAACACTCTTCTCCTAAGTTTTTACTAACTATTTCTAACCCTATTTTAGCCTAGATCACTAACTTATTTGTTGTTGTTATAAATGACTGCTACAACCATCTAAATGCAACAAATTTTCTGCATAATTGACTTTGAATGCTAACTAAACACTTCAGAATTTTCTTATGACATTTGATTATCATTCTGCTTAGTAAATGCTATCTTTTTACTATCGTTTCAAGCAATTCTAAGGAGTATTTGTTTCAACTGTTACATTTAATCAATTGTTGTTGTAAACTTATTAACTGCTGCAAATTTATATCAGCTAGCACTTATTCTCATTTTCCATTGTGTCTTGAGGTGTTATTATCATATTTGTACCTGGAATTATTGTATATGCAGGCTCAACACTCATCCACATACGTAAGAAATTGTTATTGCTTTATGCCTTGATTAATTTCATTTTTTTGGAATGTTATTGCTTATTGGACTAAATTTGACTTATCAATAATACCTACAAGAAGAGGATGACAAAACTTGTTTTGAAGGACAAGTGATGAAGTCAGTAGATTGAAGATTTAGCTTATATTTAGTGCTTGAGATGGAGTTGGATAATAAGTTCCAGAGGGAGTTGGGTACTATAATAAGGAGCAGGAAGCTTCATCAGATGAAAGAAGAAGTCATGTGTGGTACTCAGTATGGTTGAAGTTGAGTATGTGGCAGCATGTGCAGCAAGCAGAGAAGCATTGTGGCTTCAGAAGCTATTGTCTATTTGGTCTCGGATTGGAGGCGACCTGCATTTGGTGTGACACAATGAATTTGCCAAAGAACCTGGCGTTCCATGACAGGTTGAAGTATATCGAGATCAAACATTACTATATCATGGATATGGTGCATAAGGGAGCAGTGAGGCTCCATTTCGTGACTATATAGGATCAGGTTGTGGACATATTCACGAAGCCACTATCGAGGATGAAGTTCAAGTACTTCAGGGAAAATATCGGTGTGGTCCCGCTTCAAAGGGAGTGACAGGTGGAAATCATCTAGGATGAAAAATGGTTGGCACTGAGTATGGAAAAATCTCATCAACATGAAAAATGGATGGAACTGAGTCTGGTGGGTCTCATCTAGTATGAAAAAGGGTTGGCACTGAGAACAAATGGAAAAATATCATCCAACATGAAAAAGGGTTGGAACTAAGTCTAGTGGGTATCATCTAGCATGAAAAAGGGTTGGAACTAAGAACAAATGGAAAAATATCATCCAACGTGAATAAGGGTTGGAACTAAGTCTAGTGGGTCTCATCCAGCATGAAAAAGGGTTGGTATTGAGAAAAAATGGAAAATCTCTTCAAGCATGAAAAAGGGATGGCATTGAGACTGAGGGTGCACATGATCAGGTACTAATGCATTGTAGGGTAGTGTATGTCCTAGGGACATCTTGTAGCTATTGAGAGATACCCACAGACCTTGGATGCATGGGATGAAGTCATGTTGCACTATGGATATCCTGTGTGGATATGGTGATGTTACCTGTAGATTTCTTTGTAAGACCATATGACTCTTTCCCATGCCATGTGATATGGATGGATGTGTTTGAGACCACTACATGAAGAACATCTTAGTTAATACCTCCTAGCTAAGAGGGAGTGTTGATGTTTTGGTAGCTACAGGAGGTGTTAACCTCCACATGTAACCTTTGACTTAGAATAGAATATTTTGGAAGAAAGTGAACCATTAAATAGATGTGCGGAAACCTTAGAAGACAAGTCGGCCTATCATAATAATAATATTATATTGTTATCTTCCAGAAATATAAGTCAGCTCCTTAGGAAAAAGATAAACATAAAATATAATTATGAGAAATTCAAGTTAGCCCAACCAGAAAAGTCACTGCACAATTTAATATAAATAGAGGTCGTTTTAGCTCATTTGGACAGCCAGTTAGCGTGCAATCCTTGTGGAGGGTTTCATTTCCAGCCGCAAGGAAGAATAAGGGTGCATGGGAATCTCTTGGGTCTTGGTCTTGTTGATTAAGGTTGGTTGTCATTGATGTCAACCCTTGAAGAAAGACCCATAGCACAAAGGTTTGGGTAATGTACCCAATAGTGTTTGATGTAAATATGACTCATTATTGTTTT
>JZKD02S1673773.1:205534-218611 GCA_000966675.3 Picea glauca | reverse complement strand
GATCTAGAGGAAGAAGTATATATGGAGCAACCTGAAGGATTCTCATTGACAGATAATCCTAATTATGTTTGTAAGTTGAAGAAGGCCTTATATGGACTAAAACAAGCACCACGAGTTTGGTATTATAGACTAGACAATTTTTTACAAGAAAAAGGGTTCAAGAAAGGTACTGTTGACAGTAACCTTTACATTAAGTCTGAAGGTGATAATTTACTAGTTGTTTTGGTTTATGTAGATGATATTATTTTTGGTTGTACTAATGAATCATATATCTAGTGGTTTGTTAACTCTATGCAAACAGAAATTGAAATGTCCATGATAGGAGAACTGTCATATTTTCTTGGCTTACAAGTAAAACAAATTTATGAAGGAATATTTATTTCTCAAGAAAAATATTTGAAAGAGATGTTGAAGAAATTTTAGATGGAAGATTCTTCTCCAGTTAGCACACCTATGGTGGTTGGTTGCAAGCTGAGTAAAGATGATATCTCACATATTGTTGATCAAAGGACATATCGCTCTATGATAGGCAATTTTCTGTACATCATAGCATCCCATCCTGATATAATGCAAGTTGTTGGAATGGTAGGTCGTTATCAGTCTACTCCTAAACAAAGTCATTTGGTAGCTTTCAAAAGGATATTTAAATAATTGAAGGGAACAATGACTTATGGTCTGTGGTATCCTAGAAATTAGAATTTCCAGTTAACTGCTTATTCAGATGTAGATTGGGCAAACTGTGTTGATGAGAGAAAAATCACCAGTGGAGGAGCATTCTTTCTGGGTGACTCATTAGTTGCATGGATTAGTAAAAAGAAAGGATCCATTTCATTATCCACTACAGAGGCAGAATACATTGCTCCTGCTACTTGCTACACACAAATTTTATGGATGATACAAACTCTTGTAGATTTGAAGGTAACTTACACTGATCCCATTCCAATTCACTGTGATAACACCAGTGCCATTAGTGTCTCCAAGAATCCTGTTCTTCATTCCAAGACTAAGCACATTCCAATAAAGTACCATTTTCTCAAAGAACAAGTTACAAACATAATTGTTCAACTGAATTATATGCCTTCTATAGAACAAATTACAGATATATTTACAAAACCATTAGAAGCAACCCCTTTTGGATATCTTCATCAAAAGTTGGGGGTTATAATTTCTTGTGTCTAATCTATTCACCTGGTCAAGGGGAGTAATTATTGAATATCTAGTGTATTTCCAAGATGCTCATAGTTGAAAAGGGGAGTATGTTTTGCAACAGCTCAGGGGGAGCATGTTTCTTCTTTGACATTGATATCAAAGGGCGAGAAAAGAGTTCGGGAGGAGAGTCTGAATGCATGTGGGTGCTTGTGTTGCCATCAATGCCAAAGGGGGAGATTGTTGGAAAATATTTAATAGACAGCGAATGTTTGTCATTGATGGCAAGTAGAACAATGAAGATGGAATGAGTATAGAAAGTATGTAATAGATTGGCATTATGAGAAGATGCTACAGAGAAGATTCAAATAATCTCAAAAGAGATAGTGCAGAGGGTTGTTGGTAGATCATCGATGGCAAGATCATAGTAAGTAGAAAAAAGTAAGCTTGGGAGGAGAAGCAACATTTCTGGTCGTTGGATCTCATTTACAATTCCCGATGACCGTCAGATCAAGTGTTGATCAGGAATGTTGATCCCACGCTATCTTGGAGCTTCTCCTGTCGTGAGTTGGAGAGGCAAGATACATCACCACAGAAATCATGATTTATTCACAGTCGTCAGATCGAGGTTTGTTCTAGACCGTTGATCAGAGCTCCATATTGGAGCCTCGCCTATCGCGAGTTGGAGAGGCAAGATACAAAACCACCGAAATCGCGATATGTGAAATCGTGATTTATTCACAGCCATCAAATCGATTTTTGTTCTGGATTGTTGATTTGAGCTCCATCTCGGAGCTTCGCCTTTCCTGACTTGGAGAGGTAAGAAACATAACGACCGAAATCGTGATTTAATCTTAGCCGTTAGATCAAGGTGTGGTTTGGACCGTTGATCTAAGCTTCATTTCGGAGTTTCGCCTATTGCAATTTGGAGTGACAAGAACCTCCATCAAAGGAATCGTGATATGCGAATTCATGATGAGATCTGGACTGTAGATTCATCGAGATCATGGACCGTTGATCTAAGATTCATTTCAGAGTTTCACCTATCGCAACTAGGAGTGACAAGAACCTTCATCGAAGGAATCACGAGATGTGAATTCACGATGAGATTTGGACCATAGATTCATCGAGATCATGGACCATTGATCTCAACTCTATCTCGGGGTTTCAGGGATCACAACTTGGAGACTTGAGATGCCTCATCTCCAGACTCACGAAATGCGAATTCACGAAAAGCACTTTTTGCCTAAGTGCTTGGTCATAGCTGTGGTCATATAAAGGAAGGAGTCGGCATAGAAAAACTCTATTTCGAAGTTTCGGAACTCTTAACATGGAGACTCAAGATGTCTCATTGCAGAATCTTCGAATTGCGAAAGCGTGAAACAAGTAAATAACAAAAGAACCCATCAGAGTAAATCCAACAATGTAGGTGAATCTGAGCATAATCGAAGGGCTATTGTTGCATGTCATAGTGTAACTGCCAGAAACCACTGATGGTTTCTGCCAGAGGACTCGAAGACACTTCGGGGTGATTAACAGAGGAGATGAAGAGTCTCTGGGAATCTTCAAGAGGGATGAAGATTCTCATGGAGGCTATTGACAGCTGGATGAGCATTGAAGCTTGTAACTGGAACAGAGAAGGTGAGCTTGACTGTCACAGAGAAGACAAAGAGTCTCAACTTCCAGAGAGACTAAGGAATCATAGCATAACATACAGTGATGCTGAACAAGTGGAAAAACGACCAGAGAAGATGAAGAGTCATGATGATGATCAGACATAGCACTCGAGTTGTGGAGGATATTGGTGTGGTATGAGTATACAGAGGTATTGCGTGCATTGCATGCACAAGGTGCACAAAAGCTATAAATACACAGTACAGAGAAGAGATGGGGTTGTTGTTGTTGTTGGGATTGTTGTGGATGTTGTTGAAGGTGATTCATGCATGAAGAAGGATCAGAGTGCAGTAGCTAAAAAGAACAGAAGAAGAATTGTGCAACGAATGGACATGGCACACAGAACATAAAAGCAAAAGAACAGAATGGGCAACGGATGCATGCTGGAAGATAGTGAGAAAGTCTGAGTAGCAAAATCTTGCAGAACAGTGATGAGACTGGTAAGTTGTTATTAAACACTATATCACTGTAATAGGATTCAGTATTTCATATTCATAATCTAGGGAGGTCAGGAGGTGCTAGGGAGGATTGGTGTCCTCAGAGGTTCAAGTGGGGGCTTGAACATAGGGAGTTGGTGCTTCCTTCTAGTTGGTGCTAGAGAAACCAAGGAGTTGGTGCTTCCTTCTAATGAGTGCTAGAGAAAAATAGAGAGTTGGTGCTCTCAGCAAGTTGTAGCTTGCAAACAAGAGGTTGTAGCCTCACAATGAGTTGGTGCTCAAATGTATGATAATGTAGAGAATGTAAATAATACTTATCATATAAAGAAGAAGAGGTTTTTACCCTATATGGGTTTCCTTGGGAAATATCTGTCTCAGTGTTTCTCATATATGTGTCTGATGTTGAATGTGCCATTGTTCATTTCCCTGCATTATTGTGATCATCATTGAGTGGCTTGTAAATATTTTAAAAGAAGCATAATTGTTTAAGCACAGTAACAACTGATTCACCCCCCCTCTCAGTTGTTCAACACTTGAGGCCACTCTAGGTGAGGGTCTTACATCCTCCCCCACTAAAAAATGTTTTCATCCTCGACAAAAACCACAAGAGGCTCATGTCCTCAAGTTTTTTTATCTTGATCCATATGTTTGTTTGTAGTTGACACTCATGCTAGAAAGATGACAATTTGATCCATCATTGCTACCACTTCCTACTGCAATCACAATCCAACCTTTTTCAAGAATATCATCTAAAAATCCAAGTGCTTTTCTCCCTAGACCTACTAATGCATCTATAGTTCAACCCATTTTTCATGCTTCCACACATTGGTACCCCTCAAGTATTGAACCAGTTGGGTAGCTAATCCAATCATTACGTACAATCCATGAGAATGCATATCCCCATACTCAAATAGTATTCTCCTTTTGCAATTCAACCACTCTGAAAAACTCTTTTGGACCAAGGAAAGGTCACCACTCTTTCCTTCACACTATTATGTCAAGTCTCTTTCAAAACATAATTTTCTCAAGGCATCTTCTCAAAGGTGCACTAGGCTCCACTACCTTCTCTTGGGAAGTGATCCAAACTATTGCATATCAACTAAGAATTCAATGGCTAGTGGCTACCTAGGCCATCACCAAAGTCAACAATCTATCTATAATCTACCAATTCCTACGAAGAGTTTGGGAGGTCACAATACTCAATAGAGGCACATTCGAACCAATCGTTCCATCGCCTTCTTCCAACAATCGTTCGATGTCTAGGTCATCTATCCATTTGTTCACTCAAGTGCACCTAAGGAGGGTTTATCCTCTTCCTCGGTCCTCACATACCAAGTTTGTTGCACCTTTTCCTTCTCTTCTTAGTCTGTGGTCATATCTATCCCATACAAGTTGAATTCTCCACTAGCTTCCTTAGTTGATTCTAACGATGTCTCTGAATGTTCACCCAAATATGGAACATCATGATTACCTAAACATGCATCCATCAAAGTAGCCATCGATGTCACTATGGATTCCACTATGGCTTCAAGCCTAGTGAGTCTCTATTCCAACACCTTCACTAAACCAATGTACACCAAATATCATCCAACACCTCCTCCCGAAGTCTCGTCTCTAGGTCACTCTTCAAAATGAACTTGTCCAAGTTCTCTAGGAAAAGGCTGGTTGGATCCTTGGAAGATTGTGAAAACCATTCTCAAGGAGATCATTTAGCCAACATCTTCATGAATTTTCCTTACGTTAGGTACAACACATAGATCCTGACCTAAAAATATGACCAAGCATTCTAAGTGAGGCACGGGCACTACCCTTTCCCTTCTCAAGAACTCATGCATAAGAACAAACTCAAAATCATCCATAGGCATAATGGTGAAACTTGCATTTCCACTCCAGTCTCCAATATTAAGGAAACTTCATCGATCATACCAATCACCTTTTCCACCCTCGAGATTACTTCTTTGAAGGAAGTATGTGCCAACTCAATTTGCAACCCAAGCTCTCTTGCAATGTCTTCCTTCATGAAATTGTGGAATTTCAACCATCAAAACTATTGATCATCCATTTAGTACTATCAAAATGTAACAAATACTTGTGACATATTTCTCTTACCTTGTTATAGATTGTTCCTCTATTACAGCACCCGAGACTTGCAAAACACCAATGAATGGCTTGCCCACTTGCTACATAGTAGACAAATTTTCTTTCATTGGACAATTATTTACATATGATCCTTAACACAAATCCATCATGAAATAGGCTAACCTTTTTCCTTATGATCTTGTATGTTGTGGTGATGGAAACTACAAGGACCTACACATTTTGGAATCACAAGTCATTATATTCCCAAGGTTGCATTTCATTCATAAAATGGAACAACCTGTCTTCTTTCAACACATATTTTATTTCCAACATAAGGCTTGAAAACTCCTTGATATATGATTGAGTCTATCCTATTTTCTTAAGACATAATAATTAATTTTTTGCAATCCAACACTGGTTCCCTGGCCCAAAATGAGCCTTCAAGGCATCTTTCATGTTCACTGAGTTTTCAATATCCTCCATAGTGCACCTAACAACCAAGTCCTCCACCTGCTTTCTCCACCAGAGATTCACAATATCTATATGCAAGAACATTGCAGAAACACTTGGTTTCTCCACCAAAGCCTCGCAATACTTATCAATAACATTTCAACAACATTCACCTTGGCTTCATATGAAAAAAATTTCACCTTCTCCAAATATTTCTTAATTTCCCAATAGAAGATACCAAGTAACTTAGCATTGTGGGTGCCATTGTTATGGTTATTTTATCTTTATCCGCATAGGAATCAATGAAATTTTCCTATTGGAAACAACTCATTTCAATATTTTTTTATGGTGTCATCCTAATCTTTGACCCATTCCACAACAAAGTTCAACAAGTCCCCCATTTCCTTCAAATAGTCCTTCATGTTCGGGCTCATGTCCACTACCTTCAAAGAGTCCTTCATGTTGTGGCTCATGTCCATAGCCAATGCACCTGTGATCATTTGACATTCATCCATAATAATATTGAAGGTATGGCACATGTAGACCATCTCTTCTTCCAAATATTAATCCTTCTCATCATTCTTGCAAAGGAAATTTGTCATATTTTCAACAATCTTCTCCAAATTTGAAAGTTTTCTCTTCAATATAGGGATCTTTAGATTGTTCCCATTATCATTGTCTCCCACATGTGAACCAACCATCATGAATTACCCAAGTGCCTGGAAACTCATCCCAATACTTGTCACCTTATTCCAAGTCCTTCATGTAATGTACCTAGGGTGAATAATATGATGTACCTAGGGAGGTACCTCAGGGGACAATGAATGTAATGTGGACATAATATTGGAATAGGCCAAATATGTAATTAAAAGGAAATAATATAATAATAAGGGGTAGTTGGCATAAGACCCCTAAGAATACTCATTAGAAAGTATAAATACACATGAGTATCATTGTATTGGATGTGTGTTAGATTGTACTATCTTGTAGCAAGCATGAATTGTGGAGTGATTCCTTCCATCAAGAGTATTTGATGGTGCTACTATACCTTAAGGCACTACAAGGAAAAGACCTTGTAGTGGAGGTTATAGCAGAGGTTTTTAGTGTTACAAAATTGGAAAAAATTGGAAAAAAAAACTATGTAAAAACATTTGTTTTTGGTAGAAGATGTTTTTGCAGAGATTATAACGAAACTTCAATATAACTAAAAAGATATGGGCGGTTGGAGGTTTTAGCAGATGTTTTCCTAGGCGGTGTGCTTCATGGTGTATATGCACTAGTGCGTTCTCAAACATACATCACCAATTCTACATTTCACCGTAAGCACCGGGGTATTCAAAAGTATATTGGGGCACTGTTTCTCTTATAAATAATAACGCACTAGTGCTTTAATAATAAAAATGCACCAGTCAAATCTATGATACCATGCACTAATGCATTACAAGACAAACCAAATGGTGCATGAAATTTAGAATGCATCGATACATAAGTCTGATACTGAAACGTTGATGCTTACATTTTACTGAAAGCATTGTGGCAGTCAAAAAAATATTGGGGCATTGTTGCTCTTCTCAATAATAACACACTGATGCTTTTATAATAAAAATGCATCGATCGAATCTATGATACCATGCACTGGTGTGTTACAAGACAAACCTAACATGTGCATGAAATTTAGAATGCAGCGATGTGGAAGTCTGATATAGAAGCATCGATGTGGCTTTTTAATTAAACACACAAGCCGACCGATTTTTATTATTATAATTTTTTTTGTTAAAATAGTATTACGATCGGTGTTGGTTCATTGTATTACAACACTGGTGCACATTTTACTACTGCATCGGTACTTTTATAATTAAACGCATCGGTGTTCATTTTCTCTTTTTAGAAACATCGACCTGTGATAGTGCAATTATTGTTATTTTTTAATTCCATTGTTCATAAAAAAAATTGAAATATATCTTATAATAGTATTCATATAAATTAAATTTTGAGTAGTTCTTTTGGACATGATGTTTGGATTAATTTTTTATATCACCATATTTCACGTCTCTTCATTATAATATTTAATCATCCATATATTTAATCAATGATGTAACATTTCACAATGACATTAGACAACGCAATAGAATAAAATAAAACATATTTTATTATATATGAATAAGAGGCTCTTTGTCATACAAAATGGGACACTTATTTATAACCCCTTGTCTTTCAATTGGGACACTATGTCCATTACATTAAACAAAATGTCTTATTTTCATAGAAAATTATTTCAAAAAATACATCAACTTGCACTGATATCCAAATATATTGATCATCATTCTTTGTTGGAATTGTTGTTAGTTCTCGAGATACTTCCATGACTTGGTTTATTTGGCCAAATGTTTTGTTGATTGCCAAAATTGTTTTCCTCTTCCTCAAGTTTTATCTACAAAAATAAAAATAAATTGTAATGAGTGTATCTACATTGGTGAGAATAATGAAAATTGAAATAAATAATATACATGAATGTAAATTGAAAAGTGGCATACCATAGAAAGAATTGAGTCATGACTGATACACATTATTTCAAAACCAAATCTCATGCCTTCTATCAACAACTCTTTTGTTGGCACATTTCCACACTTTGTTTCCTAAAAAAATTATACCCCATAATAAATCATAGATTTAATATAAAGTTTTTTTTGGTTCAATTAATTATAAAATGAGAGAAGTAAAACAACACAGATACTTACATATTCCACAATTAATTTTCGATATGCCAACATATAATCACAACATATACTTAACCCAATGTCAATCAATTCTTCTAATAGCTCATCTTTGTATGTTAGCACTTGTTTGAATACATTCAAGGATGGTTGTTGTAAAACAACTTAAAATATACAAAAATGAAATTTTAAGTTCTTATATGGAAATAAAAATTACTCGCAAACTTTTCTATCAACCCTTTTCTTCCTTGTCGTTCAATTTTGTTTTCTTTTCTACAAGAAAATACATGAAAATTAATATTTAATGCTAAATTATTTATTTATATGTATTTGATAGAAAAATTCAATGATTTCATACATTTGAAGCATGTCATTGTTGAGATGGCTCCTCTTGCGATGAAATTATGTCCATTTCTTTGACCATATCCTTGTACATTTTTTTGGACAATCCTACTGGCATATTTAGGATATTGGCTCGTTGATCCTTTGGGATTTTCATAATCTCCCTAAAAAAAGGTAACATGGCAATATTATTTTTATATTGATATATGAAAACTAAATACAACAAAATTGATATTAATAAATGAATGTTTTGTAGTAATATATACATATTCTAGAAAACCATTTTTTGGAATATTAGTTTTTGAATGATTATTTTTTGTTGTATGTTTTCGCTATTGCAAGTCTGGCAGATCTCATTGACCATTGCTCTGGAAATGCTTCCTGTAGTTTAGATATAACCTGGTTCTTGGAATAATTGGATTGATTTTTGTATTATAAGTGGAAATTATGTCTATATATTCTTTTCACTATATCCATCATAGTTTTGTAAAAAAAAATCCCTCTTTCATTAACCTCCAACACCACTCCAGATGAGCTAAGGACCAATTCATCATCATTTACATCTTCTGTAATTTTTATTTTCGTAGGACAACATTTTGTTCCTTTGTTTTTGGTCCCTGTAGAATATTAAACATATATGAATTAATAGATTGTTTGAAACATGTTATTTATATTCTTAAGTATATTATTAATGAAAATTCAAAGAAGAACACATATTAAATAGTATTTTTTCATTCAACTGATCCATCCTTTTGCAATTTTTCCATCAAGCTTTTACACTCTTCCACACTTAGATAAAAGATAATATTATCAATATTCCTCATTTTGTGGCTCTGCATGACACACACTATACAATACATATTAGTTAAACTTACATATAATTCAAACATATTATTTTTTTATAGAATTTACAAGGAACTTTCCATTTTTTTTTTTTTGGATGCAATGTCATCATTGTGTCGATCAAAATTTTTGTTACTTGAACTATTCTCACAAATTTTTTTATCAATATACAACATGTACCATTCAATACAAAAGCTATTAAATATATTTTATAAATAAATCACATAATTTTCAGCTTAAAAAAAAAAAAAAAATTGGTTTCTGGTGCGCTTTAATAACATGAACGCACATGTGCGTTCAATACAGGAAACACACTGATAGAAAAAATAAATTTATAAAAATACTTTAAATTAAAATGGTGAGATATGTATCGATAACAACACCGCGCTCCAGTAAAAAACAAAAACAAAATAAAATACCATGAACGAAAAAAATTACAGATTGATGATTGTTTTTTTTCTAAATTATGTTACAACATTTCCAATGCACTTTACCAGTAAGTGCACTGGTGCGTTTTAGTCAAATCGGTGCACTGATAAATAAAAACTAATTTTGTTTAAAACGTGATAGGGCCGAGAGGGTTTGGATCCGATGCAATAAGTGTTCCTCTTGCATCACATGCCAAATGCCTTATATATAGAAACACAAACCCATTAAATTATAAATATAAAATGTCTAAAATAAAAAACCTTAATTGTGAAGTCATAGAGGGAGTTAAACCCTACGCTAAAATTATGTAGTTACATAACCAAGAAGAAGCAAGGGTTTAAGGAAAGTATGAATTTTTTTTTTTTATTTTTTTTTTTCTGAATGTTAATTAAATCTAAATAGGGATAGAAATTGTAAAAAAAAATATTATTAAAATCAATAGTAAAATTTAAAAATTTTACTATGAAGGGTTTTGAGTGAATCACAAAACCCTTCAATTTTTTATCTTTTAAATAATTTTGTTGCTCCAAAAGGGTTTTGAGTGAATCACCATAACCTTCAGATTATGATCGTCTAAATAATTATGTTTTTCCAAAGTATTTTGTTGCTCCACAACGCTCCTCGGTATGTCTCTCTTGCGAATATCTCCCCTGTAAATTTTGGAAAAATAATAAAACATTGAATAGTTGAATACTATTTAAAAGAATTTATGAAAAGGGTTTTGAGTGAATCACCAAACCCTTCAAATTCTTATCTTCTGAATAATTTTTTTGTTCCAAAGTATGTTTTTGCTCCATAGTGCTCCCTAGTATGTCTTTGTTGCAAATATTTCCCTTGTAAATTTTGGCAAAATAATGAAATAGTGAATAACTTCTTATTATTTATAGGACTTTATGAAATTAGATTTTCGAAAAATAAATTCACACTCATTTTTCGATTGTAAAAAAACGAAGTCACGCTTTCTTTTTTAAGTTTTTCAAAACACTGGTGTGTTTATTAATATAACACATGGGTGCGTTTGTTTATACAAAACACTAGTGTGCTAAATATTTTTGGAGAACAGATATCATATAATTATTTTTTATTTATTTGGAATCTTGAGAATCGGTGCGGTTAGAAATTAAACACCCTGGTACTTCATATTGTTATAGATGCACCGGTGTCTTTTATTTAAATAAGCGCATCGTTATGCTTTAGAAGTTATCTAAATTTTTATTTGCACATAAAATAATATATTAATCTTAAATTATCTTTTAGGATGCATCCACATGACTTGCAGTACTTCATAGTATACATTTTCAGCTTCAAGTCGTCTTATTATTAAAAAATTATTGTTGATTTTGCTCAAATGTAGGGAAAAAACATTATAATATCAAATGGCCAATTCTTCAAATTCCAGTTTGTTCCATATTTCTCAAAGTCCATCGCGGATTTCTCCCTTTCCATCTCTAGTAAGTTCATATTTTATTTATATTTTGATTATATAATTGACTTTGTTTTATTTATCCATGTCAATCTGAATAAAAATGTATCCAAATTTGTGGGAACCTGATTTAGAATCGAGTTCATATGCATAAAATATTCCACCAGTTCAAAAATGTCGGAAGCTCTTATTAGGAGAAACATACCGCAAATAGTTGGTAGATGAAAATGGACAATCGCTTTATCATTCCAATTGTAATGTGTCATCCTCCAGCCACAATCCAATTGGGTCAGTGATGGTAATAATTTTTTGGTATAATGAAATTTGAACAAACCAATTGCATTGTGCTTACTAATATCATCAATGTACTAATGTTCAATATTTTTTAAATTAGGATTCTGATGATGAGTGACCTACCTATCATCTTTCGTTTCACCCCACTACAATGTCAAATCGAGAGAAGGTTGCAATAAGAGCACAACTCAGAGAGGAAGCATACCAAGAATGGTTGAATCAACCACCTATTCAATTCTCACTACATCCAGATTCCACAATTAGGAATGACTACAAAAATAGTAGTTCTTTACAAGTTGGCAATGGAGTCAATCAAATAGAGGTTGGGGTGGATGACTATTTATAGGATACAATTTCCATGGAGACAATGTTGTTAGGTGCATTCCAAAGTGATAAGCTAGGGGATGATGCTCATATCACTAATATTTTTTCCGAAGCCTAAAATATGCTTCCACCACCCCTCTCTTTGGACCTATCCAGTCAAAGTCTACCCAATTGGGGACAACGATGTTACGATACAACTTGAAAGCGAAGTTTGGCATGTGAAACACATGTTTCTTGGTAATATTGAAGTAACTGACCATCAAGTCCCTTATATTTTGTGAAATTGTGTCACACAATCAACATTAAAAATAATTGATTTATGAATGTTAAACGACATTGTACATTTCTATTTCCCACTAAATGCAGGTTATTCAAAGATAAGGTTCTTCCGAGTGATAATTTATTGCTCATTAAATGCGAAGAGGCAAAGGAGATGTTGAAAATGTTGGGTGTTGAGTACATATCATATCATGCAAGTCTAAATGATTGTATTATATATAGAGCAAAACAGGCAGAAAAAGATATTGTTCAAAATGTGGTCATGATAGGTACTACATAAATCAAATAAAAAGAGTAAATCACATGGTCCTCCTCATAAGATATTGAGGCACATGCCTATAATCCCAAGGATTCAAAGGCTCTTTCATTGCAAATAATTATCTATGTTGTAGGGATGGCATGCCTCACACAGAATTGAGTCGGAGTTTATGCGAATCCAAACAGATTCAATATCCATGAAGCATATAGAAGATACATGGCCCGAAAAATTCAAGGATGAAGTATGAATTCTACGACTTAGCTTAGCCCTGGATGGTGTCAATCCATATTCCCTCCAAAACACCAACTATTATGTTTTTCCTATAGTAATGATCAATAACAATATCTCCCCATGGTTTTCCATGAAGAATGAACATATTATGTT
>JZKD02S1673773.1:186180-196945 GCA_000966675.3 Picea glauca | reverse complement strand
GCAAAGAAACTCTGCCAAAATTGCCAAGTCCATTATTGTCCCAACCCTTTAGCCTTTCCTCAAGCTTTAGGAGAAGTTCAAGCAAAGCAGTTGGAGGACAAAGAAGAGGAGGAGCTCAGGATCAGGATCGAGGAACGGTGGCCAGTCTCAGAAATCATTGTAAGTTGATTCATATTGAGATTAATGAAAAAAGATACTTTTCCCGTCCCGAATACATGAGTCTTATCTATGTTATTTGATTTATGTTTAATCTCTAACCCCCTAGTAGATCAATAACATGCATGTGTAGTTTTGTCTTGATTGCAGGAAAGCTTTGTGGAAGGAGCGGCAACAGCAAGGAGATAAAGGCTCAACGGAGGATCTACTTCAACCGTCGATAAAAAGGTTAGTTGATTCTTCCCATGTTTGCATGAGAAAAGGGGTTGAGATTTCGGGTAGAAGGTTCAAAGTTATGTCTTAAGGGTCATGATCTGCATACAAGTTTAAAACCCTAGCTTGTTAGTCTGTAGGGTAGAATACCCCACAACACATATCTTCTTACACCACACATGATTATCCAGGATTAGGATTTTTCTCTCGTAAATTACAGGTTTATTGATTTGTTTATATACATAACAATATTTTTTTGCATATTTAATTCGTTGTGATTGCTCTGATCTTCAATATTAGCGTGCTATGTATACATTAATAATTTTACAGGTCTTGTAACATAAGGGTATCATGGATGTAAATGTTGTGGACCTTCTCTGAAGGCTAGGTGGGCCATCCACCTACGAAATCTAGTGTATGACTGCTCCAGGGTATTCCTCCCATAACAACACCCTTATAGAAGAGCAACATCCACTTTCAATGGTAAACTAGAAAGAACCCAAAGGCCTACAATAATGACACCAGGAGAATGGCTTACAACGTATGAGAGAGATAAGGAGAAGGAGATTACAAAAAAAATTGATTCAAATGGGGAGCCTATGTTAGATGATCCATAATTATTTGACACCTATGTTGAGAAATTTCCGATTGTGATGAAAAGGAAATCTGTCTTTTATGAGCTCCCGTATTGGTAGCATCTTAAGATTTCCCACTTATTATATCTCATGCATATATTTAAAAATGTTTCATATTCTTTATGGAGGCACATATCATCAAAATAAAGTGACACATTGGCTATTAGGAGATATTTTATTTCTTCAAAAACTGAAAAAAAAAAAAAACATTGGCCAAGACAACAAAGTAAAGGAGAGGTTGGCCCCTCCTGGTATTTCAAAGAAGGTGTTATAACGTGGTTTCTGAAGAAAGATGATGTTTCTTTGGCACTGGAAGTTAATTGGGTGTGAAGGTGCCTACTTTGTATGGGTCTTCGTTACAATGCAACTTCATTGTGGAAGACCATTTGTTAAGGCTTAACTCATATGACAATTTGAAACTTCTAAGAGTACGTATATCAAAAACATGATTTTATTATTTGTTTTAATTATTATGCCATGTGTTAAAAAAAAAGTGTGTATGTGTTTACTTTGTAGTTTCGTTATCCCATACTCGTGCATGGGTGTGTGAACCATGGCTTCCCGTAGGACCTAAGATGTGTCATATCTAAATTATCTTCATTTGTACGTTGGATCACATCAAAGGAGATTCATATGGCTAGCAATCCACGATGGTGTCAAGAGATAGCTAATATTGTTTGTATGTTTGAGAGGGAACTACCAACAAGTTTCATGAACTTGCAGGTTCATATTATAATTCACCTAGTAGATGAGGTTGAATTAGTCGGAGTGGTCTCCTATCATTGGATGTTCTTATTAGAGAGTTACATGAAGAAATTGAAAGGATTTGTTCGACAAAGGGAGAAACCCGAGGGGTCTATGGAAGAGGGGTACACATAATATGAGTATTTATATTATGCTAGTGAGTACATCAAGTAGATAGAAAACACACCAGGTGTGGTGATTTGGGATGACGAAAGGGATGAAGACAAAAGAGAAGGGGAGATTCTCCAAACGAATGGAAAAAGGCGCTTGATAAAGAGTAAGTGACTTATCGTTTGTCAAATTTATACACAATAATTATTCACACTGAACTTCATAATGTATATTTTGATCTGATACATACTATATGTCGATTTGATTTCATGAATATATACATCAACGAATTCAGAAATTGATGGCATCAATAAATTCATTTTTTACAATTAGGAGGAAACACAGTCATGAGTTGCATTGTATGAACAGAAAAAGAGGAAATGGGACAGTGACAAGAAAGAATTCAAATGGTTTAATGGTAGAAGCATGCCTTATCCTGATCATTTAAAAGAAAATATTTCAATGATATGCTCCAACAATTGGGTTGTTGACCAAGTCAAAGAGAAATATGTTGCATCTAGTCATTACTCGTGTGTTGAACAGGATGCACTAAACATAGGGATTGGGTGAAACAAATCTGTAATAATGTCTTTGTGAACATTTTTAAATTCATAATGCACCTTTGAATTGTAACATCTATATTTTATATTTTATTGGTCAGGTTTTTAGACACATGACACTGTGATTTTTTCACTTTTTTATAGGTGCATTTGTTCTCATCTATGCGGGCATATGGACATCATTTTCACACAAAGGATGTCGATGATGGACACATGACACCAGAATGTGGAGTTCAAGTTGAGGTCAACCAATCTAGTTGTGCTAGCCACCGCAATCAAAACCTGATATGGGGGAATTTAGGTTACATTGGAAAGATACAAGAAATCATTTGAGTGGACTTCTCTTTCCAATGAGTTATTTTTAGGTGCAAGTGGTGGGACACCTTTGATTGGAATAATGTAAAGGAATATTGAGATAGTAGGATGATATGTATCTACTCTATAAAGATGTGGGATGAAGCTAAGTAGCCTTATGTGTTCCCAAAACACTGCAAGAAAGTGTTTTTTACCTAGATGTGTTGGATAAGGAGTGGTGGTTCATATTAATACATGACCCTAGATCAAAACATATTTTGGAGAACACCATTGTTAACATGCCAAGTGAGGATATATATATTTCCAAGTTTTATTTGATGTCATACCTATGGATGTTTGTAATGTTCTGTTGGAAAGACTGTGGCAATATGATGGGAATGTCATACATGATGGGAGGAAGAATACTTATACCCTTGAGAAGAATGAGTGTAAGCATATGTTGCTTCCAATAGAAGATAAGGGAGTCAAAGAGGAATCTAGTCCTAGTATACTTCTCATGAGTGGGAAGGAACTCTTGAAGGAATTCAAGAAAGAACAGAAAACACAGTTTTTTGTTGTAGGTAAGCCGAGAGTCATTCTCACAAGCACTTATATGAATTATTTTCCTACAAAATTTCAGGATTTATTGGATGAGTTTGTTGATATTGTGGTGGATGAGTTACCTCACTCTTTACCACCCATCAAGAGTATCATTCATCATATTCACCTTATTCCAGGAGAATTTTTTTTCAACAAAGAAGCATACAGATTAAACCCTCAAGGGAATGAATAGTTCAAGGAGAAAGTCAAATAGTTGTTGGATAAATTCTTGATCAAGGAAAGTTTGAGCATGTGTGTCATACCAATAGTGTTGAGTCCAAAGAAGGATGGAGGTTGGAGAATGTGCATAGATTCTAGAGCCATCAATAAGATAACCATTAGGTATGGATTTCATTTACCCAGAATGGATGATTTAATGGATTTCTTGAGTGGAGCTAATTATTTTTCCAAAATAGACTTGAATAGTGGTTACCATCAGATAAGGATGAGAGAGGGAGATGAATAGAAGACAACATTCAAATCAAATGAAGGATTGTATGAATGGCTTGTTATGTCATTTGGCTTAACAAATGCACCAAGTGTATTATTGAGGTTAATGAATGAAGTACTCAAAGATTTTATTGGTAAGTTTGTGATTGTTTATTTAGATGATATTCTAGTTTTCAGTAAGACTGAAAATGAGCATTTAATACATTTGAAAATGGTGTTGAGAAGGTTATAGCAGGAGAAATTGTTGGTGAATTTGAAGAAATGTTCTTTTATGAAAACAAAACTTCTGTATTTTGGGTTCATAATCTCTTAAAATGAATTGAATATGAATCCAAAGACGGTGAGGGAAATAAGAGAATGGCCTTCTCCAAGAAGCATATTTGAAGTAAGGAGTTTTCATGAGTTGGCAAGTTTTTACAAGAACTTCATCAAGAATTTCAGAAGTATTTGTGCACCCATATTGGATACCATATTGAAGGAACATGGATCTTTTAATTGGATAGAAGATGTTGAGAAGGGATTTAGAGTGTTGAAAGAAAAGATAACAGAACAACCAGTTTTAGTTCTGCCATATTTTAAGAAGACTTTTCAGGTCAAATGTGATGCGAGTGGAGTATCCATTGGTCCAGTTTTAAGTCAAGATCATAAATATGTTGCTTATTTTAGTGAGAAGTTGAATGATGTTAAGAGGAAGTATTCAAACTATGACAAGGAATTTTATGTTGTAATTCAATCTTTGAAAAAATGGATGCATTATCTTATCCCGAAGGAGTTTGTTTTGTATATTGACAACCGGGATTTGCAGTTTATAAGAAGACAAGAAAAAATGAACTAGAGACATGCCAAATGGGTAGAATTCATGCATAATTTTACTTTTGTTACTAAGCATATTAGTGGAAGCACTAAAAAAGTTGCAGATGCTTTGAGCATGAGATGTTTGATCTTGCAGGAATTCCAAGTGGAGACTTTGGGATTTGAACACCTTAAGGAGATGTATCAAGAAGACCCAGATTTCAAGGAAGCTTATGAAACATGTGAGAACCCTTTGTTGAGGGATAGAAATCAGTGTATGGAGTATCTTATCTAAGACAGATTGTTATTCAATGGAAGTCAGTTGTGTATCCTGAAATGCTCAATGAGGGACAATTTTCTAAAGGAGAAACATAGTGGAGGATTGGATGGAAAATTTGGCCATGATAAAACATATGCGCAATTTATTTATTCATACTATTAGCCAGGCATGAGTTCTGATGTGAAGAATTCCATGGACAAATGAAAAATCTTTCAATATGTTAAAGGAAAGCAGCAGAAACCTAGATTGTATCAACCATTGCCTATTCCAGATAGGTTGTGGGATCCCATAAGTATATATTTTGTTCTGGGATTACCAAGAACCAGAGGGGAAGTGATTGAATATTTGTGGTGATTGACAGGTTTTCATACCATGTTATAAAACCAGTGATGTTACCCACATAGAAAATTTATTTTTCAAGGAGATTGTGATCTTGCATGGGTTTCCCAGGAGTATAGTTTCAGATAGAGATGGCACATTTCATACCATGTCATAAAGCCAGTGATGTTACCCACATAGAAAAATTATTTTTCAAGGAGATTGTGATCTTGCTTGGGTTTCCCAGGAGTATAATTTCAGATAGAGATACTAAATTTGTGGGATACTTTTGGAAGACCTTGTGGAAGAAGCTGAGGACAATTTTTTCTTTCATTTCATCATATCATCCTCAGACAAATGGACATAATGAGGTGGTGAATTCAAGCTTAGGGAATCTGTTAAGGAGTTTGGTCACTGAACATAATATTCAGTGGGATCAAATTCTTCCCCAAGTAGAGTTTTCATATAATGACTCACCGAATAGGAGTATTGGTAAGAGTCCACTCCAGATAGTATATGGGATGCATCCAAGAGGAATTTCAGAGTTGAAATATTTTGGATGAGATGAATTCTGAAGTGCAGGAGAAGAGGACTTTGCTGCAAAAATGAATAAGTTGCATGATCATATCAAAGGATAGCTACAAAATAATAGCCAGAAATGTAAGAACAAAATAGACCAGAGGAGAAGAGAGGTGAATTTTGAAATTGGCGATCAAGTCTTAGCACACCTGAGGAAGGAAAGATTTTCGAAGGGGAAATATAACAAGTTGAAGATGAAGAAGATAGGACCTTGTAATATCCTCAGAAAAATATCTACAAATTCTTATGATATTGAACTTCCAGAGGACATTGGAATATCGCCAATATTCAATGTAGAAGACTTATAACCTTACAGGATGGATGATAAAGAAGGGACAAATGATCGAGAGGAGATTCAGTGGAAGCAACAGATGACCATAGAACACAATCCACATATAGAGAATATTTTGGACCAGAGGATTGCTAAGAAGACCAGGAGAAAAGTATATTATCAGTATCGAGTTAAGTGGAAAGATCATCCAGTAGAAGATGTCAATTGGATAACTGAAACTAATATCCAGAAGCATGGAAAGACAATGGAGGACATCATGGAAATGAGTCCATGAATCTTTGTTTCCAGATGAGTATAATGAAGGAGCATCACCATCAACATTCAATGAGGCAAAGTGGAGGAAATCTCAGCATCCAGCATGTGCATTCAAATTTGGTTTTGAGGCAAGAGCCATTATAAAAAATATAGGAGATTGAAATTTCTTTAATGCTTGTAGGATTGTACATATCTTGAGCATCGACATATCTATATTGTAAATGCTCATTTAATTGTAAAAATCCTTAGTGGGAGAATTCTTTAATTATGATGTGAAAACATTAGAGTAGTCGGAAGGAAGGCTCGAGAAGCCCCTCCATGTATAAATGTATGTAATCTATGCCCAAAAGAATTTGTTGAAGATTATTGTATTTTCTACTAAAGATGATTGTATTTGTTGTTGAAGAGAGTTGTAGAGAACTATTGTGGAGAGAAGTTGAAGGTTTTTGAACTCTTTTTAAATGTTCTTTTGAAGGAAAATAATAGAGGATATTTTCTTCACATGTCTGAGTTTTCTAATCTCTGAGTTAATTGGGTAATATTATGTTATCTATGTTATGTGTTTCTATGCCTATGTGTGTATTTCATGATTGAAGGAATGAATCTTTGATGTTCTATAAGTTTCAATTGTTTCTTTTTTGAAATCTCAGTGTAAGGAGTGAACAATGCCATGCAAGGAGTGCGAAGGAAGAGTCATTTTCAGACTCAATAGCTCAGGAGAGATAGACTGAATTTCATAGAGTGAGTGTAATGAGTGCACATATACTCATATGAGTATAAAATCTCGAAGGATATGTAAGTTTTAAACCTATGAATTAAAGAAATGCATATAGATTCTTAAGAAAAACAAAAATTAATCAATGGCTCATACACATAGTACACAAAGATTTACGTCGAAAACCCTTAACCGAGAGAAAACCATCATTCCTTGGTGTCGCACTGCCCAAAAAAAAAAATGGGGGCATTGCGCGTAACCAGTGGGGGTAATCCTGCCCCCCTCCCCCTTTTTGACCCTCCTAGGAAAGCACCCAGTGCACACGACACAAAGGCCAAAGGAAGTTGGGATCGTCAAACACAATTGTCGAATCTGATGCGCCCATACACACACATGCAAAGAATATAACACATACCCAACATTCTCCCACTTGTTTTTTTCTTTGCATATGGGGGTTCACAAGCTTACATAGTCAAAAATCCATTGCAGCAATGCCCATTGTTACTCTACACCAGGAGAAATTCTCTGTTCTTATAGACTTTGTCAATGAATCTGCAACATTCTTCAAAGTGTCAACCATTTCCAGCAACACCTTCTTTTCTTCAACCATGTCTCTCACAAATTGTCTCTCACAAATTGATATTGAACATCAATATTCTTTGTCTTTGAATGATAAGCAAGGTTTTTTTCCAAGAATATTTCACTCTAACTGTCACACTCTAATCTCACTTCTTTTTGTACCAACCCAATACCTAAACACAATCTCTGTAACCATACTTCTTCCTTGCTTGCATGAGTGGTTGCCATATATTCAACTTATGTAGTTGAGAGTGCCACTATAGCCTGTCTTTTGCTCATCCAACTGATTTCTCCTCCAAATAAGTTAAACACATACCCACTTGTGGATATTCTGCGATATAGATCTCCAGCCTAGTTTCCATCAACAAACATATGTATGTCCACCACTCTATCCAATCCCGGTCTTCCTTGGTAGCACAATCCATAATTGGTAGTGCCATGTAAATACCTGAAGACCCTCTTTATTGTTGCCCAATGCTCCTTCCCTGGTTTTGACATATACCTTCTCAAAAGTCCCACTGCATGTGCAATTTTCGGTCTAGTACAAACCATTGCATATATCAAATTGTTAATTGCACTGGCATACGAAACATGGGACATGTCCTCTTCTTCTTCTTGTATTTTGGGACACTGATCTATAGATAACTTTACACCTACAGGAATAGGAACCTTGACCGGTTTACTTCCATGCATATCAAACCTCTGGAATATCATCTCAACATATTTTCTCTGATTCAACTAGAGTTTCTTGTTTGCATGATCTCTTTTAATCTCCATTCCCATAATGAAGTTAATAGCACCAATATCCTTCATGTCAAATTTGGAGGATAGTTGTGATTTCACCTCCTTGATAATATCCATTTTATTTCCTACGAACAACATGTCATCAACATACAACACTACATAAATGAAGTGATTACCAACCTACTTGGAATATACACAGTGATCAACCCTTCTTCTCACAAATCCCAATCCAAGGATTTATGTGTAAAACTTTTGGTACCACATCCTAGGTGATTTCTTCAGACCATATAGTGACTTATTTAGCTTACAGACCATCTCTTTCATTCCCTTCACTACAAATCCTTATGGTTGCTTCATGTATATTTCTTCTTCCATATCCCCATGTAAGAATGTTGTCTTCACATCCATCTGTCCCACTTCAATATCAAAAGAAGAAGCAATATATAAAAGAAATCTAATAGAAGTTAACCTAGAAACAAGAGAAAAAATATTACCAAATTCAATTCCCTCTACCTGGGAATAACCTTTTGCTACTAACGGAGCTTTGTATTTCTCCACTTTACCTTCTGCATTAAACTTCTTCTTAAACAACCATTTGCTACCAACATATTTTCTTCCAGCTGGAAACTCAACTATATCCCATGCCTCATTCTTATCCAAGGCATCCATTTCTTTAACAATGGATTTCTTCAAGATTTTACTATCCTCTGAATTCACTGCTTCCCTGAAAGTTCTAGGATCATCATCAGTAATAGATAAAGCAAAATTAGAACGAAAATATGGTGGACTATACCTTTCTGGTTGCCTTCTTTCCCTCGTTGATCTCCTCAATATTGGGGTATGAGGTTCTTCTACTTCTGCTTCATCTTCTTCAAATGATTCATATTTTGCATCATCCAACTCAAGCTCTATTTTCTCAAGTTCTTCTTCCCTTCGTAGGAATTCCTGTTTGGAAACATCTTTTACCTCTCTGAAAGAAAAATCTTGATTGTAAACAATCTTCTTAGTTTCTAGGTTCCAAATCTTATAACCTTTCACACCATATTTATAATCCATAAAGATACACTTTTCGTCTTTATTATCCAGCTTACTCCTATTTTCCTTTGGAACGTGTACATAAGCATCACAACCAAACACGTTGATATGTTCAAGAGAGGGTGTCTTACTAGTCCATACCTCGTGTGGATTTTTATCATCCAGTGCTGATGAGGGTGATCGATTGACCAAGTAACATGTTGTACCCACTGCCTCTGCCCAGAATTCATGTCCTAACTACACCACTAAGCATGCTCCTTGCTTTTTCCATCAATGTCATGTTCATCCTTTCTACAACTCCATTCTGTTGAAGTGTGTATGGAGTAGTTTTCTGCCTTGCTATACCACACTTCTTACAGAATTCTTCGAATTCATTTACATAGAATTATCCACCATTATCTGTCCCCAATACCTTTATTTTCTTCTTTATCTGATTTTCTACCAGAGCCTTAAACTCTTTAAATTTATCAATTACCTTAGATTTTTTTCTAAGAAAATAAAAACATGTGTTCCTTGAGAAATCATCTATGAATGAAACATAACACATAGATTTACCTAGTGATGTAACATGCACAGTTCCAAACATACCATTATGTATCAACTCTAATATCCCCTTTTCTCTTGTAGCACCAGATGGGAATATTACTCGATTTTGTTTACCATATATGAAATGTTCACAAAAATCAAAATCCAGAGTGCAATTAGACATACCTTCAAACATAACTTTACCGTGTAGTGTTTGAAGGCCCTTTTCTCCAATATTCCTCAGTATTTGATGCCACAACATGGTCTTCTTTCCAGGGACAGCATTGGTCTTATCTTATTTATTTTTCCTCTTAGGGAAAATAGAACTGTTACACCCATTAGTATAAGTTCTTCCCAACAAATTGTACATATTTCCACACCAAACTCCCCTCATCAACACCATTTCTCCTCGTACCATCTTGCAAGTGCCCTTTCCCAATACAGTATCCACTCCTACATCATCCAACTTTCTTACAAATATTAGGCTCCTGGCTAGTTTTGCAATGTGCATAACCCTAGGGAGAGTTCTAATCCTTCCATATTTTAGCAACAACTTAACCCATCCACGTCTCATTATTTTAGTTGTCGAGTCATCTCCTAGGAATAAATCACTGCCATCGTACTTTTCATATTCATAGAACCACTCCCTATGAGGATTCATATGGTATGACACACCTGAGTCAATCAACCATACATCACGATCTGCATGTGTACCTATAGATGTCAAGTAAACATCACCTCCTTCTTCAGTGGAGGTTTTTTCCTCTGTGGAAGAGGTACTATCATATCCCTTTGGTTTATCAACCTTCTTAGACTTGCAATCTTTCTTATAATGCCTTGTTTTACCACACTTCCATCATTTCCTCAAAGATTTTTCTAGAGACTTAG
>JZKD02S1673773.1:174194-186130 GCA_000966675.3 Picea glauca | reverse complement strand
AACAAGGATGCAACTACATCCTCATACTTCAATGTAGATTGAGTGGTACTACCAATTGCTACAACCAGATTATCCCAAGAGTCTGGCAAAGAACATAACAAAGTAATACACTTATATTATGCCACAATTGTAATATTAACAGATACGAGCTAACTTACCAGAGTATTAAAGGCATTTAGATGTTCTGTCACAGAATATCCATCTTCCATCCTAATATGATACAAATTCATTCGAAGAAACAACTTGTTTACCAGGGACTTTGATTGATACAAATTCCCTAACTTGTCTCATAGTTCCTTGGTCGTAGATTCTCATGAGACATTCAACAACACCAAATATTCCAAGCAAAGTCAAATAGTTTTTACCGTTGAAATTCTCAATCTCGATTCTAGAAGAGCTCGTCATTCCTCTTTTTACACTCAAAACACCACTGCAAAAGATCCCACTAAACCTAGTTTTATCATAGAACCAAGATAAACTTGATCTATCAAGACTAAGCCAAACCCTTAGCAACAAAGGCATCCCTCTGAAGCCAAAAATGAGCTCTGATACAACATGTAAGTTTTAAACCTGTGAAGTAAAGCAATGCATATAGATTCTTAAGCAAAACAGAAATTAATCAATGGCTCATACACATAGTACACAAAGATTTACGTTGGAAACCCTTAACTGGGAGAAAACCAACCTTCCTTGGTGTCACACCTTTCAACTCTTCATTGTATTAATTTCACCATTCACCATACAATATATACAATGTTTTAGGTATTTTGTAGCTACCAAAACCCTAATCCCTTAATCCACTCAAATATAACACATACCCAACATGATAGACCTGTGCAATGTGTGCACAGAGCCAACACTTAGTGAAGTATTGAAAGAGTCTCAAGGAGAGAAAGCACAAGGAGTGCATAGGATATTTTCTAAGTCTCAAGCTCAGGAGAGGTAGCACAAAGCATGCGCCAAAGCCTAAGTCCTTCAAGGTTGACAAAGCTCAGGAAGGATAGCAAGATTTAATTCTTGAGAGGAAGAATCCCTTTTGTTTGGAGGACGAGTGGACGAGATCCTTTTGGGAGGAGCCAAACATTTCATAGTCATCAGTTATGGAGAAGAAGTGCGGGTGTTACCCCTTTAATTCATTCGGACTTCGTGAATTCAGAAGTTTTCAGGTGTGTGTTGTGGAGGAAGAAAATTCTCCGAAATCCTGAAGGATGAAGTTAATTTGGATAGTTGGTAGACGAGGGACATGCGTTCACAGATAAAAGGCAATCCAGAAGTTTGAAAGTCTGGGAGAATGGAGGCATAAAGTGTTTTGGCTTGAGAACTCCCGAAGGCCCAAAGGTTGGAGTAGATATCGACCGTCGATTGAAAGGGACATGTGGATCATAGATTGATCCCTTCACCCATTCAACACTCTAGAGGATTGGAAGTGTTGTGGTGTGAAAATATCTGAAGACGAAAGACCATAGAAATTGTAGGTTGTTGATCAGAGGTGAGCATTAGACATCTGATTTGCAAATTCAGAATTCACACATTTGGAGGTATTGCGTGTTGGAGTGGGTAAAACTCTCGAACCCCAGAGTATCAGAACCTCTGTGAGTCGTATATCTTGCTGCACATTATGAGTCGTTGATTCCATCATTTTTCGATTGTTCACGAATTCAATTTTTGGGATAATCCTAGTGTGTTGTTGTTAGAACTCCCAAAGCTCGGAGCTCCGAAGTGTCAGAGTTCTTACGGGTTAAAGAGATTAGCCCACAATTTTGGTCCAAGGTCATGTGGAATTCTCCACTGAAGTGACAATATCCTAACGAATGTAAATTTCCATAGAGAAAAGAGAAAAGACATATGGTAGAGTATTCTGAGGGTTTAGCGAGGACCCGATAGCTAATTTATCTCCCTGAATTGAACGATCCTTAGACTGGGAGGTCGCATGAGCCCCAAGAGTGGTGGGGGTTTGCATCAAATATGCCACAATGGTTGTGAGCTCTTTTCAACTGTACTCTGTCAACTAGTGAAGTTAAATGTTTTGAAGGAATGTGTTAACACACAAGTTGAATAAAAAGACTTCAATTAAATATAATTCCTTCAACCTTAGGTTTTCACAGTTCCACTAGTATAAAATTAGGCTACAAAGTGCAATATGCCACAATGGTTGTGAGCTCTTTGCAACAATACTCTGCCAACTAGTGAAGTTGAAGGTTTTGAAGGAATTTTTTAACACACATGCAGAATAAAAATATTTCAATTAAATATAATTCTTTCAACCTTATATTATCACAGTTTCAATAGTAGAAAATCAAGTTGCAAAGTGAAATGTGCCACAATGTTTGTGAGCTCTTTCTAGCAGTACTTTGTCAACTAGTGAGGTTAAAGGTTTTGAAATAATGTCTATGAAAGGAATGATAAAATATAACTTTTCAAATATCTAAATTTGAAATCAGTTGGAAACTAAAATGAAATATGAAATTTAAATCTAATACTAAAGTGTTGTTACATACAGAAGAGAGTAAAGAAAATTACCACAAAAAGAAGATGCATAAATTAAATCCTATGCACAACAATATACACATAAGAATGCACCAAAACACAGGGGTCCTCTAGGCCTGGTTCTTGCAGAGAAGAGAAAAGTAACTATCTAAAGGATATCAAAGCTTCTATATTAATCATCAAACTGGTTACAAACAGATTTTTCAAAGAGTTCTTCTCTAAAATTCCCCCCCATCTCAAGAAGATTCATAGTTTAACTTATTTATACAAATTAGGATGTAAAAAATAGCCTAAGAATACTCTCCTAAAGTAATGACATAATTGATCAGATCCTAAATGTACTGATTTGACCTTGATTTGATATCCAATTGGAGAAATCGGTCGAAATAGAAAATCTAGGTATTTCATCTTTAGAAAAATTGCCATATCTCCCCAATCGTGCATTCTCTAGACAATATGCCCTCCATATACCTAATTGGGCATGTTATTCACAAAACCCATGTCTCGGAATTTCCAAATTGATCCTCACCAATCCAAAAATCACGTCTAAATATCGTTGTTTGTTTTTGCTGCTAAATATTTTCCTGTAGATACCTGAATTGACCAAGCATTGATTGAGAGTTTCTGGGTTGGTTTGCGTGCATCCAGGACAACAGGTAATGTGGAATTAAGGAAAGGATCAAAACCCATGTGATCATTTCTTCTAGTTCGGCGTGCACATATCTTGATGAATGACAAATTACAAGATCTAAATTTTTCCTGCAATTTCTAATAAAATATGAATTTAAACTATTTTAATATTCTTATTTTAAAAAATTAAAAATAAAATAAATATTTACCTAATTATACCTTGAAATATCTTTATGGGGCTGAAGTGAATGGAGAATGTGCCAAAAAGGAGAGGTATAAAGACAAAAAGGAGAGGTATAAAAACAAAAAATTCATAATTTTAAAGGCTTTTTAACTGTCAAAACATAGTACATACACCTTATGTTGGGCACCCAAGATATCAGAAGGCCTTAGCAGTTGCCAAAGGGAAGTACTTCTAGCTAGAAATGAAGAGATATGTGGTTGATTATATAGCCAAATGCATGGAGTGCCAAAACTTTAAATCTAAGCATGAAAATTTAACTGGATTACTGTAGCCATTGGCCATTCTTGAGTGGAAATCGGAAGTGGTGACAATGAATTTTATCACCAAGCTGCCTAGAATAGTGAAGCAACATGATTCCATCATGGTGGTGGTGTATAAGCTAACCAAGGTAGCTCATTTAGTTCCATTGAAGTTGACTCATAAGGAAGAAAATATTGTAGACATTTATATGAAATAAATTGGCAAGCTTCATTGTATTCCTAAGGAAATTGTGTTTGAAAAAATTCATAAGTTCACCTCAAACTTTTGGAAGGGTTTATTCAAGCGATTTAGAACAAATCTAAACTTCAACGCAACATGTCACCTAGAGACAGATGGGAAAACAAAAAGAATCAATCAAGTGATTGAATATATGTTGTGAATGTATGTGATGGACAAGCCTTCCTGGTGGGAAGAATATCTCCATTTGATGGAGTTTGATTACAACAATGGATATCATGGATCATTAAATATGAGTCCCTTTGAGGTTCTTTAAGGTATAAAGTGCAACACTCCAATGAGTTGAGATAACCCAAAAGACAAAGTAATGATTGGGCCTGAGATTCTCAAGGAAATGGAAGAGTATATGGAAAATATTAAGCAGAACTTGAAAACTACCCAAGACAAGTAGAAAAGCTATGTTGATAAGGATAGAACACACAAAGAATTTAAAGTGGGTGACCATGTGTTCTTAGAGTTGAAGGCCAAAAGAACTTACTTGAAGTTAGGTATTTTTTCTAAGTTAACATCACATTACTGTGGGACATTTGAAATCATGGAAAGGATTGGGACTATTTCCTATATGTTAGTGTTACCTACATCAATGCATGTGCATAACATTTTCCATGTCTCATTGCTTAAGAAATATGTGCCTAATGCTAATCATTTTATTGATTGGACTGTGATTTAGGTGGAGCAAGAAGGATATTTCTAACTTCATCATGAGTTCATACTGAACAGGAAAATCAACTACTCTAAAGTTGAGCAAAAATATTAGTAAAGGTCCAGTGGACCTGTTACAATCTTGAAGATGTTATATGGGAGCATGAGGACATCATGCGGGATGAGTACCCACATATTTTTGGAGCTTTTTGAATAATTTTGAAATGAACATTATACAACATGCATTGAGGACAATGCATAAAATAAAGGGGAGTGAATGTAACACCCCAGGTAGATCCCCTATATTTATTCACAGATATTTTTATTAGGTTGGTGAGACAGGATGCTTATAGGCTAGAGTGCCTTGTAAGTGTGTATGTTTAGGCCAAGGTGCCTATGTGATATGAGGTCAGTGATCCAATAAGTTGTGGCTAGAGAGCCAAGCTTTGTATTTTGTAAATCACATTGTTATTATTAAAAAAAAATGTGTCACTGATGGAGGCCCTAGGACAAAAAGAGTATGGGGGGATAAGCCTAGGTAAAGGGGGGCCAAAGGGGCTTATGCTAGGGGGATAAGCCTAGGTAATATAACAATATATTCCTAAAAATTCCAAGCCAAAGTTATTTCATTCTTATGTTTTTATCCTAAGTCTTAGGGAAGGGATGAATTCCCAAGAGAGAGAAAGTGGTTACCTTCGTGCCACTTGTCATGTTGTTTACATGCATACTTAAGTTGGAGGCTTTGTGTGTGTTGGGGGATTCTATAACTTGGTGTTTCCATTCGAGTTGTTGTTGGTATGAGCTAGAGACTATTTTTCTTGTTGGGGGATGAACTAGAAAAAGGGTGGAGTTGCAAGATTTCAGATTGAATACCCTATAAATACTTGGTGGTTTGTGTTGTGAAGAAGAAGGTTGTGAAGCTTATGGGGAAATTCTCTTGGGTGGGAGAATTTCTAGAAATAGGTTTCCCTGTGTGCTAGCCTAGTGGGTGTTGTAACTTCTTGAGATTAGTCATGTGATCCAAGTGCCATGGAGCTCTAATACTTTTTGGCTGACTTGTTTTTCAATCCTTGGAAGGGAAGTGGGATAACCAAAGGACTGTGGACTAGTGAAGGAGTACACTTCCTTGGGTGGGATAGGTTGTATGGGAATGAGAGGCTATGATAGGAACTGTTGCGAGAGTTGGTGCCATTGGCCTTGTCTTTTCTTGTTGATTTTTATTAGACCTTAGTTGGAACTGGTGAGAGTAACTTTTCCCTGGTGGAGTCATAACCCTTCCTCGGGGGTGATCTATTGTTGGTAATTGGAACAACAATGTATATGGTTGGGAGGAATGTTAGAGGTCAGCAGCTAGTTAGTGATTTCTTTTAAAGACTAGTGTCTTGTTTTGAATGCTTAATTATTGAATTTAATGTGTTTTTACTTATGTTGTGTTTAATGATTAATGTGCATCTATCATGGTGAAATGCTTAACATATTGTAAAATGTATGTGAGTGAACTTTGCATAGTGTGGTTGCAGGATGGGTCGTGTAACTATAGTTTTTGCAGGGAAGCTTGTACAGTAAATATTATAGAGTTATTCTAAGCATATTTAATTATGGTTTTCAAAGAGAAATATTGTGTAGTGTGTCTTTTATTGGGGTCGGGTATGTTACAATTTTAGAACTAAAAAATAAGTCAAGGATGAAATCCCAAAACACCAAAAGACAAGGAGCTCAAAAAAAATCCAAAAACGGATGGATTGAATTTGATTGTCTGTTGATGAGATCTTATTGGGCATTGTGGCCTCAATGGATACCATTGATGGCTCAAATGTTTTACTTCTCAATTTAGTCTTTATGTTTTTTGGTTGAAGGAGAGGGCACATTTCTAGTATTAACATTTTGTTGTCAAAATAAGCACAACAATTTTCATATTTGAAGGCAAGGATGATTTTAAGGATGGAAATTTATTTTAAAATGTATAAACCTTGGAAAATCGTACTAATCCTTCATATGCCAACTATAAATGTTTGGCGATATTTTTGTAAAAATTTTCAAATTTCGAAGGATTTTATATAGTTTTTATAAAGTTTTGGTGATTTTTAAGGTAAAATAATTTTATCCTATAGAATTTGGGCGAATCATTTTTAAAATAGTGAATCTCGTTTTTGCAAAAACCATGGAAAGTTAGCCCATGAGCGAAATTTAGCCCCTAAAATCATCCATGTTTGAAGGTGATGGTAAAGATTAAAAAAAATTGTAGAATGGCAAAAGGAAGTGAAAATTGACTGCAATGTGAAGGGTTTGAAAGATTTGAGATATTTTTGGCTACCTCATTAGAAAACATGACAACAATATGATGATGAATGTGAAAATTATGTGGAAACTATCCTTGTAGGTGTTATATATAAGATATTTACACCAAGGTTGTAAAGGAGATATATGGTCAATTGGTGTTACCCTACTTTATTTCATGGTTGGAAAGGATCCATATTCTTCTAGGAGAGAATATGTTTTAACTGATTTATTTTTCCAAGCATCCAACAATACTAGTTGATGAAAATGTTAAATCTCAATTGTTCTTTTACTCCAAGATTTATGAATATGATACTTCCAAAGGGTATCCCTTGTAGATGAAGGTATTTTGGAAATGTAGTATTGTATTGTACATTTATTAGAATGTATTTATCATTTTTTCACTTGTATCATAATTTCTATATTGCTACCATTTTTTTTCCACCAAAGGAAAAAAATATATTTTTTGTTTAAGAGTCCATAATCTTAATGAATACTACACTATCTGGTGTAATACCACATTTTTTATTCCCCGGATTAATAATGTATTTTTTTTTATTGATGAAAGTTCGAAGTGATATGAAGTTGAAAGGACAGAGATCCTAGCAATGTAATACTTTGAATATAATAATAAAAATGCATCACTGCCTATAAGACTAACAAGGATAGAATTATAGGGGATATGATTCCATGAGAGAGGGGGATAAAGGGGATAATCCAATTTATTATATTTTATTCACCCATCTTGGAATCAGTTGAAAAAATTGGTTATGTGAGCTTCTTGGGTAGACCACATGGTGCATTATTGCATGTAAGTATATAAACCATGTATTTCGTTGTTGGGGGGTTCCTCAATCGATCGACATTCATTTCTCCTCATTCATTCTTGTTCTTGTTTTTGTTTTTCTTTGGCATGGAAAATGAATTTCTTGAGGTAGAGAGCTATTGTTAGTTGGTTGTAGGAAACTACTAGTATTTCCATCAAGAAACTGATTCTTGTGTGCATGGGAAAGAAGGTAGTCATGAAATAATTGTCCACAACTGAGATCCTTGGAGTTTCAACCATTCATATTTATTTACCAATAGAGTTGGAGCCTTTGAAAGATATGGAAGAATCAAAGGGACTACATTGAAGAGAAAGGGGTTCATTTATTTGGGTTGTGTAGTCTAAGGGGGAAAAAGAGATGGAAAACTAGGATTTGTTATGTGGTTGAGAAAAATGTGAGAGCTTGATAGTTGACTGGTGTTGTTTTAGAGTCAACCTAGGTAGTACATGTCCTTTTGGATTCATAGCCTCGAATCAAGGGTGGTATATTGTACAGAGTTTATGTACAACAAAGCCTAAGGTTGGGTGGAACATCCAATGTCTACAACCAATCGGTGAAGTTTTCTTTAAAAGATAAGTTCTATGTCTTTCTTGTCAATTATATTTCCATTGTGTATTTTATTTTTAATGTGTATGTTGCACGGGAATTATACATTGTATATATTGTTCATTTTTTCTTTCTTTGATGCATGAGTTTTGGTTCCATTTCATGTCTCTTGTTGTATGTTTTGGTTACTGGGTAGTGGGTAGGTTACATTAAATAATAGACAATGTTGATTGGAATAGTTTTTCATTTTATTCAATATATTAATCATGGTTGACATTTAATTTTGCATCATGTATACATCTACGAATTCTAGAGAATATTTGAAGCAGAAGATTGAAGAGACATGTTTTCAACACTAAAGAGTGAACTCCCGTGTGAGTTTCACTATAACAACAAATGATTGTTGTTGTTTTCTTGGTAGTTTTCCTAGCAATGAGCTCCCTTGAATTTACCAATAGTAATATTCTTGGTTACCTATTCCAGAGAGACCTTGGTAGAGAGACCCCAATAAATGAATGGGATGCCCAATGGGCTGATATTAGTGAAGGGGTAAATTATTTAGGTTGGGTAGGTCAAGAAGAAGAGAGCTAGTGGAAAATCGGGATAGTAGTAGGATATTTACAATGGGTTGTGGGATATCTAAGTTGTGAGTGGAAAGTGAGAGATACCCTTTATTGTGGAATCCTAGCCCGAACGTGGGGGTTACTTGTTGTTGAGATATGTAACATAAAGTCTATGGTTGGGTGGAACATTTGTCCCAAGCATATGGTTGCATAAGTGTTTTAAAAAGATAAGTATTTATATGTTTCCTAAGTTAATTTATGAGAATATTGTAACACCCTATTTCCCCCAGTTTGTAAAAATAACTATACTGGCCAAGAACTGTGGAAAACACAAAAATGTGAATGGACCTTGTGAAAAAGGTCTATGAATGTGAATATATATATATTACAGGACTGCTGAGAGGGGATATGTTGAAAAATAGACCATGCTGGTTGAAGAAAGGTGGTGGAAGGCACCTAGAAAGGTTGCATTAGCTTCCACTGAAACCAATACTGTATTTGGACTTAACTAGCCCAGAGAACCAAGAGTGGCTCGTTGGCCCCGAATTAAATGACACGCTAGGATTGGTAGGTGAATGGCTCCTCATGAGTAATGAGGGATGGGGGGGGTGAACCACCCATCCAAGAGCCATCAGGCCTGACCGGTGCAAGGGAAATCATGCCACATGCAACCTCGCAAGAGGAAACATCCGTGAGGAAGAAGCGAGAAGGGGGCAGACGCGAGGGAAGGAAGAGAACTCTGGAAAATACAGAGTGAGTGATAGCAGAGAAGGGGGAGAGTAACCCTCATTCTCGGTCACTGGAAAACAAAGATGCAGTCTCGTAGCATCGGGGTCTCAGCTCGGGGGTGGCTAGTGGTAAATCCTATCGAAATCACTGAGCCTACGGTTGGGTGGAAACAAGCACCGCTCTCAATAGTTGCATTCACATCTAGTGTTATTTCTAATAAGTGTTTTACATATTGCATCTTGAAATTTATATGTTGACATGTATGCTCATAGTCTGTGCAGTTTTATGAGTGGTTTGAGTACAAGACTGCTTGTGTAGTGTTTTGATTCAGAAATGGTGATTGCATGATTATAATGAAAAGACTATGTATGGCTTATGTTTTATAAATCGCTATTTATATGCATACTGATCTAATTCAGACTTCAAGTCTGCGTTTGGGAAATCTATATCCTTATTCATCCTCAGGTAATACCCTAGATAGATCTCCCTATAGAGACACCCTTCTTAGAAAGCTCACCAAGAATCTGGAAAAGGATTCGAAAGCGCAAGCCTTAGTAACCCGATACAAGGAAGAATGATCCTCTTGAAGTCCCAAAATAGCAGTGTATGGATAAGTATCGATCGACGGATGAGATCCTGTCAGAAGGACTACGGTCATTCACGACCGTTAGATTGGAGGAATACACGAGAGCATTAAATGCCTTAACCCTTTTTCTCCCTTCATCTTCATGAGTAGTGAAGAAATCGGGACCGTAGATCCCCAAGATCCATGAGAGAATATGGACCATGGATTCGTGTCCAGGTAGCTTAGGAATGGCGCAATGGAAAGACAGGTCTGAGCCGTCATATCTTGGTCTAAACAGCCAACAGTCGTTGGATCTGTCAGAAGATGCACCGGGGGTTAAACTTTCGTGAGCAAAAGTGCGAAGTCCCGAAGGGAGTTGTATCGGGATATCGGCGTTTGGGAGTTCATAAGTCTGGAGGACGAGAGTTCGGGCACTCGACATCAAAAATCATGAAACTGCGAAAGGATCTAAGTCGTCTGTCTGAGAGCGGATGCGTGTCACGAGATCCTCTTTATCAGGGATTTAGACATCGGAAGTCAGAGAAGGAAGTCCTTTGACTTCGTGAGTGGTGAAGTCACGAGGAGATCGGGACCATCCATCTAAAGAAGACAGGTGGTAGAGATCGAGGGATCTTGTGAACTCGGAGGTTCGCAAGGTGAGAGCCCAGGAGTTGGGTGCTCCAAGACGTGAGTGGAGAAATCACGAGGAGCAAGGATAGTCGTTGGATCCAGGACGCGGGAGGACTGTTGGATCAGGGCCTTATCATGCATATCACATATTCGGAGGTTTGGGGATTGAGAGGGCCTCTTCTCGACCTCAGAAGTCATGAAGTGCCGAGAGCCGAGGCACAAGTGAGGAATGCATGGCAGAACCACAAGGTGGGGCCCGTGTGGTTGACAGGCGGACACGCGTTGCCTGGAGAAAGGAGTCAATGCTTTGTTGACTTCTCGCGTCTTGAGGATTCGCGGAGTAAGAGCACGGGAGCTCAACCCTTCAACTCGTGAAGTGGCGAGTAGCAAGAACGCGAGAGGAAAAATCTGATCTCGCATCTTAGGGTTTCGCAAGAAGAGAGCGCAAGAATTGGGTGCTCCAACTCACGAAGTTTCGAAGTGCGAAGTGGCGAGGAGAAAAATTTGAACCATTGGATCTAGGAACGGGAGGACCGTTGGATCAGAACTCCGTGGAGATATCCTATATCGGGAGTTCGGGGGTTCAGAGGTTGGAAGTGGTCAGTTTTGACTGTAGAAGTCACAAAGTGCCGAGAGCTGAGGCTCATGAGAACATGTGGCACATCCATCAGGTGGGGCCTGTGTGATTGACAGGTGGGCACGCGTCGCCCAGAAAGGAGTCAACATTCTGTTGACTTCTCGCATCTCGAGGATTCACGAGATAGGAGCACGAAGGCTCAATGCTCCAACTCGTGAGGTTGCGAGTTGCGAGAAGTGTGAAGAGGAAGTCAACCATTGCTGACTTTCGCGTCTTGGGATTTCATAGAAGAAGAGCACGAGAGCTCAACGCTTCAACCTGCAAGGTTGCAAGTAGTGAAAATTCGATAAATGCTTGGTTGGCTTAAGTGCATAGACACGGGACAAGGTCATGTGGACAAGACCCCAAGGGGGAAACCTGCCACTTGCTATCCCTATCGGGGTTCGGCGTTTCACCATGTCGGGGTTTGCAGAGTCGAAAGACTCGATGCTCTGGTAGTGTTGAATCACGAAGAGTGAAAGAATTCCATACTTGTTCGGCCTATGGTCATGACCCACGATTACATGGAGATGGACAAGGAAGGTACTAGCCTATGCTAAGACCCCCGTAGGTATTTCGGGGATTCTGATCCTCGAGAATTCGATGAAAATTTTTATTTTCCTTAGTGAGTATGTGACAAATTGGTATCAGAGCATGGTTACAACACTCAGCCTGCATGGGC
>JZKD02S1673773.1:127939-143385 GCA_000966675.3 Picea glauca | reverse complement strand
TTGTTTTAAGTGGTTTTTTGAGGAAATACTCAGCATGGCTTTGGCTAGGAAGAGGCATGAGTTGGCCTGATGCCAGGTAAACCTGTATGGTGCATTTTAGGGTTATAACACTAGCCCAATAACCACATGGGCTCTCTGGCCTCAAATGCACACACACACACACACATAACTTGGTTCAATGCACACTTCAAGGTAATCATTGGATATTTACTCAGGTGTGCACAACACTATGGAATGTGTGCACCCTTCCCTTGATGTGAAATCAACTTGCACTTACCCAAATGTGTGTGACAGTGTGGAATGTGTGCACTCTTCCTTTTAAAAACAATACTCATGCAATAATTAGGTGCACGGAAAACTAAACCAAAAGTTCATGCCAACGGCTCACCAGCATATATGTACATTTACATTTTCATTTACAATTGGGGTTCGGATTAGAGGTATTACAACCCCAACGTCGAATGAATCTGGAACTAAAGGACGTAGTTAAGGAAGAAATACATAAATTTCTAATAGCTATATTTATTTACCCAATTTCTGAGAACCAATGGGTCTCCCCTCTATTCATGGTACCAAAGAAGAATCGTAAATGGAGGACTTGCGTGGACTATCAATAACTAAACAAATCAACACACAAAGACCATTTCCCACTACCATACATTGACCAAGTCCTAGATACATTAGGAGGGAAGAAACAGTTTTCTTTCCTCAATGGATTCAATGGGTATAACCAGATCCAAATCGCACCCAAGGATCAAGACAAAATAGCATGTACTTTTCCATGGGGGACATTTGTATATCATGTTCTACCATTAGGGTTATGTAACACCCCTGCCACCTTTCAAAGAGATGTAATTGGTATATTCTCTAATATAATTCATTATTGTGTGCAAATATATATGGATGATTCACAACATATGGAAACGAATTTGATGAGGAATTAGCAAATCTAGAGAAAACATTGATAAGGTGTAAATAATCAAATGTTTCCCTCAATAATGAGAAATGTGCAATTATGTTAACTGATGGCATCATATTAGGGAACTGCATCTCAACTAAATGAATCCAAATGGATCTGACGAAAATCAATGTAATATTAAACTTTATGACTTCACGTTCACAAAAAGAGGTACGAATTTTCTAAGGATATGTTGGTTATTATCATCACTTTATTGAAAATTTCTCATGGAATCCTCATCCATTGTTTCCTTTACTTAACAAATATTTTGAGTTTCTGTAGAAAGAAACCTACCAGCATGCACTTGAAGAACTGAAAACTAAGGTGTATTAGGATCCTATTTTAAGAGGGCCCGATTGGTCTCTCCCATTTCATATTTCTACGGATGCATATGACACCACCATTGGAGTTGTTCTAGGAAAATAAGAAGGAAATGATCCATATGCGATATACTACGTCAGCAAAAATATATCACTAGAAAAACTAAATTATACGTTAAAGAAAAAGAGTTTCTTGCAGTAATACATGCAATTAATAAATTTTGGCATTACATCATAGGATATCCAATTATATTTCACATTGAACATGTTGCCATAAACTATTTAATGAACAAACCTATCACTAATGGCAGAGTAACTAGGTGGTTATTGTTACTACAGGAATATGATATAACCATATTTAATAAACTAGGAAAGGATAATGTAGTGGTTGACTTTATTTCAATACTTACATCTAATGATAATGAACCACCTGTAGAAGATTATTTTCCTTATGAGCACCTATTTGTGGTTTTTACTAACTCTCCTTGGTTAAGAGATATCGTTAATTACTTGGTTGCACGTAGACTTTCGCATCATTTCTTTCCAAATGTGTGATAGAAGATCATCAAACAAAGTTGGAGGTTCTCATGGATTGATAGTTGTCTCTTCTACATCAGATTATATCTCATCATCAAGATATGTGTGTGAGAAGATGAGATCTATGAGATATTGAATGCTTTCCATGATGGTCTGTGTGGGGGACACTTTGCATACAAAAGGACTAGGTACAAGGTACTTCATCAAGGGTACTATTGGCCCACTATCTTCAAAGATGCCAAGGAATATGTAAAAAGGTGCGATAGTTTCTAGTGCATGGGAAGACCAATGTAATAAAATGAGATTTCTTTACAGCACAACTAGAATTGAAACCCTTTGATAAATGGGCCCTAGATTTTGTAGTGTCGACGAATCATCATCCTCACCATAAATCCTATATCCTGGTATGCATAGATTATGTCACAAAATGGATGGAATACAAGGCACTCTTGACTATGACAGAACAAGTAGTAGTGGGATTTTTCACGAAGAAATATTCACCAGATTATAGATATATTTGGAAATAGTTGTTGATGGAGGAACTTAATTCATTTCAAGACTCATTAAAAAATTGATGGAAAAAACAAGATCAAACACAGGGTTACTGCACCATATCACCTACAGGCCAATGGACAAGTAGAAGGGACAAACAAATTATTGAGGCCATTATCACCAAGACTTTCACACTACACCTCAAGGATTAGGCTGACAGACTACCTGAAGCTCTATGGGCCTACCAGATATGATGGAGGACTACTACTGGATACACCTCATATGAATTGGTGTATGGAAAAAGAGTATTATTTCCGATTGAAACAGAGACCTAGACACTTAGAATAGTTGTACAACTTGGAATGAACTTAACGAAATCTCAGAAACAGAGACTCTCCATATCAACGAACTGGACTTACTTCGCCAGGACTTCCTACACCATACAATTTTAATACGGCATCAAAGAGTGTGGTGGCATGACAAGTTCATTAAGAAGAAAAAATTCAAAGTTGGAGACTGGCCCTTGTTATTTGACTCCAGGTTCAAATATTTCAGAGGTAATTTCTTCAATCGATGGCTCAGGACTTACGAGAATGGTACTTTATATGACAATGGAGACATCAAACTTCACACCATTGACAATGAGAAAACTCATCTGATGGAAAATGGACACAGGATTAAATTATATCATAAACCTTTATCCAAGGAATCCTTTATGAATAGGATCACTAGTGGATGGACCGGAAATGATCTGGATATTGTTAACAAAGGGGGGACCCATGTTGAATGATTCATTCATGTGAAAAATAATAATAATAACAATAAAAATAATAAAAAAAATAATAATAATACACCCATGTATCAAAACCCTTAGGGGCATGCCTGGGGGCATGTTTTGTGAAAATCAGCTTACATTGGCACGTAAAATGGTAAAAAAAGGGGAGGAACTTCATGGTTTCTTGATGGTTATGTCAGGATCCTTCTGATCAAGTTTTTTTTCAAGTCTTGTTTGTTGTAATATTTTTTTTTTTCAAGATATGTAGGGGAGAAGAATGTTGTTTCTACAAAAGTTGAAAGTCTGGGTGTTGCAACTCTTGTTGTTGCAACTCTAGGTGTTGAAACTCTTGTTGTTTCAACTCTTGTTATTAAAACTCTTGTTTCTACAACTTATAATGTTGAAACTATGGGTGATGCAACTCTTATTGTTGAAAATCCTATTGTTGCAACTCATGTAACACCCTGATTTTAACCCTTATGAACTACAATGTATTATGTAATTGTGACTTAGGATGGTGAGCCAGTAAAGTTGAAAAGGGGCCAGAGTGCCTGGGAAATGTAATACATCTATATACATTAATAAAATACATTGTTGGCTGCAAGACGAATAATGACAAAATAGATAGGCAGATATGATTCCACAAGATAGGGGGCTTAAGGGGCTAAGTCTTTTTATTATATTTTATTTAATCATAATTTATTTTATGGAGAAAAGGGGTTACATGATATTTTTGGGAGGAAGGCCATGTGGTTCTTGTTTTCATGTAATTATATAAACATCCCTTGGGGTTTTTTGGGGGGGGTTCTTCTTCTTCACTCACTTTGATCCAAGTGGATATTGGTGGCCACCCACCTATTCCAACCGGCTCCTCTTGTCTGTTTTTAGTTCAACACGTTCTTCTGTACTTATTTGTAATTATGGGTTCTAAAATTCTAGGGATGTTTGAGGCCCTACACATATTCCAGGTGGATACTGGTGGCCTCTCACCTGATCCAACTGGATTATTTTGTATGTTTTCATGTCAACACATCTTGTTGAACTTCCAGGGTCATTTTGGATCCCTAAACAATGTTTTTTTGGCTTGCCATAGTCAAAATGTAGATGGAATCATAATTTGATGGTGTATTGTGTATTTATTTGAAAGACCTTTCCAACGGGCTATCACACACCTAAAACAAAGGTCGTATGCAAAAGTTACGACCCCGGGAAGTTGAGGTACCAACTTACCCATAGGGGCCCACATGAGTTTTGGTGTTTCACCTCCTAGGGTTAGTTTTTTTTATGTTTAGGGTTTTGGCATTCATGAGTAACATGAAAAAGGTCATTGGAGCCTCATTGTAATCATTCTACTCAGACATATGTGTGTAGCTTCAACATCTCTTCTCAGAGATAACTCCCACCATTCAAGCAAGTGTTTCAGTTCTGCAGTTTTACAGTTTAAGCCCATTTCATTTATTCAATAGAAGATATTGTTCACTAGATATATGTGTTGTTCTTCATATCTTTGTGTTTATTATATTCAGTATTTTAATCAGTTCATTCCGCTCCTAAATCTGGATCAGTGGTATCAGAGCAGTTTGCTCTTCATTTATTTTTCTTTGCGCATGTCTCCAACAAGATCTAGGTACAAGAATTTGGGACTCGAACCAATCGATTCATTGCAATATCGGTCACACCGAGCTCGAAAAAAACCCATGGGATATGAAAATAAATATTATGGAGGAGAAGATCCTTTTAAAATGTTTCTTGAGGAAGCCCTTGCGCGACAAATGAATGAAATGATGGAAAATTTTGTGTATATCCTTCAGTGGCTGCCCACGGGAGAAGCATCTTCATCAAGCGGCCATGCAACCCCCTTCAAGGTACAGGTAAATTTTTATATTCCATTATTTTAAGGACTGATAGATGCGGATGTTGTAGATAAATGGTTGAATCTGCTCGAAGGGTATTTTTCAGTCCACAATTTTTCCAATAGGGAAAAGATTACTTTTTCACTCCTCAAGGTCATCCACCATGTTAAGGACTGGTGGGATACTTACTCTGAGCAACGAGCCATAGAGGAATCTGCAATACTTTTGTTTCCCCCTACATGGGATTCATTCCGGGATTCCATTAAAGAAAAATACTACCCTATTGGAAGCTATGAGGACCAGTACACTATATGGACCGCCCCACTTCAAGAAAGGAACCAGAAAACACCATATTTCACCAATATTTTCCATACCCTACGCACCAAATTGGGTATCAAAGACTCTTAGTGAAATATTGTGCTCAAATACCATGGTTGTTTGCATAGATACATTCAAATAGAAATGGAGTTTATGCACATCACTTCATTAGGTAAGGCTTATAGATATGTTGTCAAGATCGAGCATAAATTTAAGCAAAAGATGTAAGAGTTTGGATTTGCAAACTCCTCACAGCTGAAGAATGGAAAAGGTATCCCAAACCCACACAACAAGGGACAAAGAAAATATGGCCACTCTCAAGACAACCAGTCCAAACCGTAACATAAGAAGGGTAATGAGAAAATCATGAAGGACATAGGAAAATGGTGTGAGTACCATAAAATACCTTGGCACAACATTGAAGAATGTCGCTCCAAGAAGTCACTCAAGGCCAAGTCGAAGGCTTTCAAGTCATAGGCTGATTCTGATTCTGAATCAAATCTCGAAGGAGGGAAGCAGATTATCAATGTTGAACCCAGTGCCATTGTCGCTACCACCAAAGTTTGGCCAAGAAAACCAAAAGAACCATAGGAAGGGGAATGCCTCCTTCACTCATAGATGTGGGTAAAGGGGCCTCTGCTTAATTTCATTCTCGATAGAAACATTCATAAGAACATGATTTCAGAAGAGGTCTTCAAGTGGTTGTACCTACCAATGACACTGCACCCGCAACCCTACATTATCGGTTGGATTCGCCAAGGAAGAGATATTTGTGTCAGCCATTAGTGCTTTCTACCCTATGGCATCAATCCTTTCAAAGATGAGGTATTGTGTGATATTTCTCCCCTTGAATTTTTTGATGTTCTTTTAGGACAACCATATTTTTGGAAGCGTCATGTTGTGTATGAATCTAGACCCCACAATGTTATTATTACTTTGGGTAGACAATTGTACAGGATACCAGACGTAGTGTCGCCTACCGCTATTTTTTTAATCTCTCCTCAGAAATGCAGTAAGGTCATTTCACAGACCGGGAAGTTCATATTCTTTGTGATCCTTGCTCACAGTAGGCAAAAGGTCTCTGCCACATCTATGGCCTCTACAAAGAGCCTCTCTTTGCAGCAAAAGAAAGTGTATTGGATCATGGAAGAATAAAGAGACATCTTCTCCTCACCCACCAGGGTATCGACGCACTGCCAAGTCAAGCATCCAATTGATCTGACCCCCGGTGCACCTCTACCTAATGGACCAGTCTATCATCGCTTGTTGATGGAAAATGATGAAATTAGGCATCAAATCTAATGTCTTCTTAAAAAGGGGCACATGATACCCAGCTCCTCCCCTTGCGAAAGCCTGATTGTATTGGTAAAAAAGAAGGACTGGACTTGGCAACTCTGCATTGATTACAGATCCTTAAACAAAATCACAGTCAGGAACCGGTACCTAATGCCCAGGATTGATGAAATTCTTGACTAACTCAAGGGGGGGAAGTTATTCAACAAGATCAACCTAAATTTTGGCTACCATGAGGTTCCCATCGAACCAACTGATGTATGGAAGACAACCTTCAAATCTAAAGAACGTCTCTTAGAATGGCTAGTCATGCCCTTTGGATTAACCAATGCACCAACCACTTTCATGAGGTTGATGGATGATGTATTGAGATGCTTCACCAACTCTTCTGAGGTGTTATATTTGGATGACATCCTCATCTTCATAATAACTTGGGAGGAGCACATACGGCATATTCAGCAGGTTTGGAGAACTCTACGGAAGCACAAGCTATATCCCAACTTGGAAAAATGTTATTTTTGCATGAAAAGGGTCCAATAATTGGGCTACAATGTTGATGAGCATGGGGTACATGTTTATCCAGCTAATATCCAATTCATCTGTTAATGGCCATCCTTGACCACACTAACCAAGCTTCGGAGCTTCTTGGGACTAACCAACTTCTACATAAGGTTCGTGTTGGGATTCTCCCATATTGCATGGGCCCTCAACCAGGTGACCAAGGGTAGTGGCAGGGTAAATTTCGCATTGGGGAAGGAACAAAAACAAGCATTCGATGATCTGAAACATCTATTGTGCTCAACTCCAGTACTCTCCTTGTCTAATTTGCAGTAAATGTTTGAGATTGAGATTGATGCATCTGACTATGTTATAGGAGAAGTTCTCACTTAGCATGGTCATCCGATGGCATACCATAGTGACACACTCTCAGATAATATATGTAAATACCCCACCTTTGACAAGGAAATGTATTCCATTGTACAAGCCCACTGTCAATGGAAACATTACATTCTAGGAAATTGATCACAAGCCTCCACATTGATCACAAAGCCTCTGCAGTTCATACAGACACAGGGGAAATTGCATAATGACTGCCATCAGAAATGGTCCACCTACCTGTAGTAGTTCCATATCAACATCAAGTATAAGACAAGGATCTAAAAATCATGTCGTCGATTGCCTCAGATGACCTCTCGTGGCTGCACTCACCACTGTGCTCTATTCCTGTGTACATGAGGCATCTGGGTGGCCCCAACTTTATTAGAAAGATCTGGACTTCGCTACCACCTATCAACTCTTGGTTACAGGTGTGACTGTCACCGATTTTCACATTCAGTACGGACTATTATGCCATATGTTCCATCTATGTGTTCCTACAAGAGAGCATGCAAAGCTTATTTGGGAAGCCCACTACAGTCAGTTGGCAAGACATTTTGGCATGGAGAAAATTGTGGTCATTCTTCAGAAACATTTTTATTGGCAAAAACTACAATAGGACATCAACAAGTATATCAGATATTTCACTGCATGTGCCATTTCCAAGCCAATCGTCAAGAATCAAGGATTATACACCCCTCTTCCTACTCCCAAGAAGCCTTGGGAATCCATCTCAATGGATTACATGTCTAGCCTTCCATCCACCAAGCAAGGAAATGACTGTGTATTTGTGGTCATTGATCAGTTTTCGAAGATGGCCATCCTCAAATCCTGCAAGAAGAATATCAAAGCGGAAGATATTTTCAAGATATTCTTCAAATGGGTGTGGGTCCATTTTTGGATACCACAGACCATCATCTCTGACTGGGAAAGTAGGTTCCTCAACACATTTTGGTCGAGTCTCTAGTCATTGTTGGACACCAAGCTCACTAAATTCATTGCTTTACACTCCCAAATAGAAGGCCAAATAGAGGTCATCAATTGGATGATTGTGAGCATCCTGAGCATGTACAACTCTAAGCATCCACGTACATGGGATGAGAGTCTCCCCTATGTTCATCACAATTACAATAGGGCTCTCCATAGCTCCACCGACCAGAGCCCATTTTAGGTGGGGATGGGATTCCAACCCTTGGGTCCCATTTATGTTGACCTCTTTCCGCCACATAGACATAATATTACCATGTTCATTCTGAGACCGAAAAAGTTGGCAAATTTATTTAGCGGATTCAGCACATCTGCCAACAGGTCCAGGAGATTTTGTAGAAATCCAATGTTAAGTACAAGCAGCGACATGATCAAAATAGGGTATCGCACTAGTTTCAGGTTGAATACAAAGTCTTGTTACATTTGCAGAAGGAGCGTCTCATAGGGCCCCATCATAATCTCTGCCCACTTCTCTATGGGCCTTACACTATAACCAAGTTTGTGGGTAGAAATTCTTTTGAGCTCAACACTCCATCCTTCCTTAGCCTACACCCAGTGTTTAATGTAGACATCCTTCAGCCATATTTTCCACCATTATTAGACACCTTCGAGATCGCAAAACAACTGAAACCAACATATCTCAACCCTTCCTGCATGGAACAAGCATCCACTGATCAGATAGCGGACACACAGGTCAAGGGCACTCGCCAGCAGAGGATCCAACTTTGTCGGGTTGTCAAGGAAGGGAATATCCTACACCAAGGAAAGTTGCTCACCCGGGGCCAAATCCAATAGAAATTTCCTCACCTAATGGGGGAACTCAACCCAATGGAGACCATTTCTTCCTAAGGGGGGAGGATTGATCCAAGTGGATACTGGTGGCCACCCACCTATTCCAACTATCTCCTCTTGTCTATTTTTAATTCAGCACGTTCTTTTGTACTTCTTTGTAATTGTGTGTTCTACACTTCTGGGGATATGTGAGGCCCTACACATATTCCAAGTGGATACTGGTGGCCTCTCACCTAATCCAACTGGCTTATTTTGTATGTTTTCATGTCAGCACATCTTGTTGTACTTCCAAGGTCGTTTTGGATCCCTAAACAATGTTTTTTTGGCTCACCATAGTCAACCTATATATAGATTCATAGTTTAATGGTGTAATGTGTATTTCTCTGAAATACCTTTCCAACAGGCTATCACATGCCTAAAACGGAGGTCGTATGAAAAATTTATGACCACGGGAAGTTGAGGTACCAACTTACCCATTGGGGCCCACATGACTTTTGGCATTTCACCTCCTAGTGTTAAGTTTTTGGATGTCTAGGGTTTTGGCATTCATGAGAAATATCAAAAAGTCCTTTGGAGCCTCATTGTAATAATTATACTTAGACAGATGCACGTAGTAGCCACATCCCTTCTCAAAGATAGCTACCACCATTTGAGAAAGTATTTCAATTATGCAGTTTTACAATTTCAGTCTATTTTATTTATTCAATATAAGATATTATTCACTGGATATCTATGTTGTTCTTCATATCTTTGTGTTTATTGTATTCATTTTGTTCATTATTTCATTCCACTCCTAAATCTGAATCACACTCACTTGTTGTTCCAGGTTCACTTGTTCTTATTCATTCATTGTTACACCCTTCTCTCTCTTTCATTTTTGGTGCCTCATTCTTGCTAATTCATGTGCTCTAGGTATGTGCATGGAAATACATGGCTGGAATAGGAGAGCCATTGCTAGATGGTTGTAATAAATTACTAATCATTACAGGATGGAATGGATTCCTGTGTGCATGAGATTGATGGAAGTTCAAAAATAATTGTCCACATTTGAGAATCCTTGGAGTTTCCAGCATGGATATTTCTTGACCAGTAGCACTGGAGCCCTGGAGATAAATGGAATAGCCTGAGGGACTGAATGGCAGAGAAAGGTGTTCATTTCTTTGGTTTGTCCAGGATGAGGGGGGAAAAGAGTTGGAAATTCAGTTTTGTGGTTCGGAAATTGAGAGCTAGTTAGCCAATTGTTGTGTTTTTTAGATTTGGCCTTGGACCCGTCTATGTGGATTCATAGCCCTGGCTCAAGGGTGACCTGTTGTTGAGAGTAAAAGAATAGAAGTTTCTATGGTTGGGAGGAAAGTCCTTGGTCTGAATCTAGTTGGTGAATGTTTTCTTGAAAAGATAAGTGCTCTATGTGATTTATGTATAATGTATATTTCGTTGTGTAAATAATTATCTTTGAGATATATATTTGTAATGTGCATGTCTGTTGGTTATTGTTGTACATGAAACGTTGTTTATTTATTTTATGTTGTAGCATGGATATTGATTAATGCATGTGGGTATTTCATGCTTGATTTCAGATTGAGATCATTCAGAAGTGATTTTTTGTAGTGTGGCCAGCCTATGGGTGGCTGGGTACGTTACAAGTTAGCATGGCCAACTTGAGGGGATGGGTATGTTACAGAATCATATCAAATATTTTAGTTGAAACACTGGATTGGTATGGGCCAAAACTATTGGACATGTAATTTTCCTTAAGAATGAATATGTCCTCGAGATCTTAAAACTCAGTAGTGATAGTGTTGCATACATTGCACAAAATCCTAAGTGTCGTGCAGCCAGAGATCCTTTGTAAAGGATCATAGAATTGTGATCGTTCCCCTCTGAATTCTGGAGCGATCACAACCATTGAATCAAGGAGTTCTGGATTGTTAGATTAGAAGTCATGTGGATGAGGACTATCGGATAGAGGTAAAACCAGGTGATGGGTGGGATTAATTCCCAATCGTCAGATTGATTTGGTCGATCATCTGTCGTCGATCAAAGCCAAGCAGGAGATAGAGACTCTAGAACATTGTCGCTTCAGCGATTATGGGAGGCAGGGTAGAAGCATGAAATTTCAAAGGACGAAGTTGAGAAATACCACCGACCATCCGATCTGATAGGAAGTTCGGGTGAAATCTTTTTCATTGATCATGGTCATATAGCGTTGACCACTTCGGGAAGTTTAACTCCGAGAGAATAGAACCATTTTAGAAATATTATAACCCAGAGTCCCGAAGTGTCGAATTCTTGAATTCCCATTGACTGTTAGATCGAGGGAAGGACTTTGGGAGCAATGCCAGTTGTTAGATCAGAAGTACAAGGATAGAGAAGTTTTGGAAATTCACCACTTCAATGATTACTGGATACTAAGAAAAGCCCTGAAGTGCCAAAGTTGCGAAGAGTCGAAGACGCAAAGTGTCGAAGATGCAAAGTGTCGAAGCCACAAAGTGAAAAGATGTAGTCGTGAGATCATGCAGGCTGTCAGATATGGAGCAGAGGAATGTGGATCCTTTGTTTGGTTGAAGACATGTCTTATGTCGCATGGCAGAGGTGTCGTATGGGGACACGTGTCACATGAATTCAATGTCATTTGGACCCAAACCTATCCATTTTAGAGTGACATGTGGCACACATGCCATGGGTCCACATCATCATAGGTGACATCAGCATGCCATGTCATCTCTAGGAGTATGGCCTTCAGGGGTTTCGAACGTTTATACCAATGAAAGTTTCGAAGACCGAATTCATGAATTCATGCAAACCGTCGATCTAAGATCCATTCAGGACATTTCTCAACCGTTAGATCAAGCAGTGGAAGGATGGCATAAGCACTTCAACATATATCACTCCAAGGAAGTGTAATGACTCCAGAGTTGAAATGTTCTAGAGTCAAGGAGTGTCGAAGTCCCAAATTAATTAAGGATCTTCCATCCCAACACTTGATTAAGTCATATCCATTGTATTAAGCTAGTGGAAGCAGAGGGGTTAACTGATGGTAAGAAGTCATCGTCATTTTCTGACCACTTTAGCAGGTATAACTCTTGAGGACTTGAGAAACTTGCGAGTGGAATTATCCCGGAGTCCCAGAGTAATGAATTTATGAGGTCTGTTGATCTAAGACCCTCCTAGATTCCTCGTGATATTTCATTTAAACTAAGGAAGGATAGGGTAAACACTTCGGTGAGTAGAAATCTGGGGGTATTTGAATGAATTGAGAATTGTAATGTCTTAGAGTCCCAGAGCACCGAAGTCTTGAATTAATTAAGGATCGACCATCCTAGTGCTTGATTAATCGCGACCGTTGATCTCATTGAAGCCTCCAAATGAAGTAGAGTATCCATTCAATGAGAGATTAAATATCGATTGTTCGATCTGCTAGTGGATTTAATAGAAGGGTTTGGAGAAGTTTACTTTGGGGGAAGTTGGAATATTGGAAAGGGAGAATAGCCAAAGGCCGAAGTCCAGAGGACTTGGTCCTGGCGCCAATCTCATGATAAGGTAAAGGGGTCAATTAGAGGCGCAAAGGGCCTAGAAGTAACCAAGCCCTCAGACATTTTTTTTGAACAAGCTCCTATGTAGAAGAATACAGAGGAAGGTGCTAAAGATATAATAAGCTCATGGTTTTGAGCCATGGTCACATCGAAAGTGGTTTGAAGGAAGCGCTTGTACAAAATTTGAATGTTGTACCAGTTAAAGGAGTTTTGGAATATTTCAACAAGATCTTGTTGCAAAACAAAAGAAAAGGGGTTGAAAGTGATTTTTTAGGAAACCATAACTATCAACTCATATATTAGATTGCAGAAAGAGTACAGTCATTGGAAAACTGATTTAGAGGAGAATGACCTAGAATTATTCTAATTTGGATAGTTGCGATATAATTCTTCATGTAAATTTATTGGCAATTTTTTATAATATGTATAATTCTAACAAAAATGGTTGCTTGCATATTTGGAAGGATTAGAGATTTAATTGGATCAATTCCAGTCTAGGATTGGATATCATAGTCATGGAAGAATGAAAGATCTTGTAGAATTTGGTTGAGGCAACAAATAACTACAAGGAAAGTAATGAAAAGTGGATAAAGAACTCAAGAATAGTGGAACAAAAGTAGTATTCAACAACTACATTATCTGAATAAATTGCAGGTACAACAAAGGCAATAATCCTCACATAGGATATGAAGCTAGCAGATTAAAAATGTCATTGATAGTCATAGAAGGGAAAATTAAGGCTCCATAGAAGGTAGAAATATGTAGACAGTTACAAGATTGATCTGGAAGAAAACAAAGAGCTTAAGAGGTTGAGTGTGAATAATCTCTATAAGTCAAGCATAGGATTTTCATGGAAGGATTTGTTAGATATGACTTAGATACTTGTCTAAAAGTACTCAGTGAAAGAATTCCACTGATGATATCAGAATTCACAATGGAAGCAGGATTCCAAGGCGAAGAAATTGGAGATAGAAAAATGAATGCTCTTTCACTTGAAAAGTGTCACAGAGTGAAAATAAACTTCCATTGGGAATGGTATAAGTGTGAAAGGGTGATGAAATGTTTCCTAAAGCTAAATTTGGATATGACTACCCAAAAGGAGTTATTTCAGATTGAGTACATTGATTGGATTGCAAAATGGCCAAGTGAAACTTGACTGGAAAGTATTCATACCATCGAAAAAGAGTGCAGATGAGAACAATCAGAGAACACAAGGCAGCAAGGATGTGAAGGAATTCAGGGACAACCAACTGTAACATAAATAAATAAATAAATAAGTGAATTGAAATAGAAATCTATTAGAGTGCATGAGGAATACAATGACATTAAAATGCATATGCATTAGTAGGCATGATGACAGTGAATGCTTGGTGCATATGGATGTGTAATTGTGTATATGCACATGCTTGGTGCATATGGATGTGTAATTATACATATGCACGTGCTTGGATATGCATATAACATGATTATAAACCTAAAATAGTATGTTAATATGAAATAACGATGTTATGGAAATTGAGTATGACTAATGATGGATTATGTATTCAAGAAAAATGATATAGCATGGTTAAAGAGGTGGATGTTACTATCATTGTGTATGAATCCATCTATGTGAAGACTCGTGAGGGTGGTAGGAATGGTGATCAAAATGATGAAGGAGGAATTTTGTGATCTTCTACAAATACTAGTTGATAGGGTAGCATCAAGTAGGTTGATAATGTTGGATTACTGAGAGGGGGTGTGAATCAGTAATAGATCAATCTAATCCTTTCGCAGCATAAAATGCAATTGTTATATCAATGTAGCATTATCATCCAATATTTGTAGAGTAAATAAATAATGAAAAAATTATCAATCATACACATACACAGTACACCAGTGTTTTACGTGGAAACCCAAAGCGGGAGAAAACCATGGAATGTTTTTTGTTATATGTCTTTAAGAATTACATTCATTGGAAGCACTGACTTCCTTTGTTTTTCAGTTGCAACTGGAAGGAGGCTCCAACCCCCTAGTTTCTCAGGCTACAACCTAGGGGAAGCTCCAACTCCCCAATTCTCTTTCTAGACTCTACAACCAGAAGGAGGCTACAACCCCCTATGTTCTCCAACTACAACTAGAAGGTGGCTACAACCACCTGTCCTTGCCTTGTCCAACCTCCCTGAAATATAAGTAGAATAATGGAACCACTATCACACTATCACTGTGAGATATACTGGTGTAAACATGTACCAATCAACCTCTAATCAACCTATACCATAAACAAGTGCATCAATCATGCACCAACCTATACCAAACAACCTATAATCAGTTTATACCGTAAACAAGTGCATCAACCATGCTTTAACATGTACCTCAACCTGTACCATAAACAAGTGCATCAACCATGCACCAATTTATACCTCAACCATATACCAAATACATACACCAATATAATCATAAAAAAATTTCTAGCAATACATCACACTATCCATAACCAAATACCATAAACCATTACATCAAACCATGTGCCACAACCTCACTGTTATACAACCTCTATCTATAACATACCTCAATCAAAATCCCTTATCAATTTCATCATCCAAATCTGATTTGTTACTCTGTAATAGACCTGGTGTATATGATCACATACCTGAAAACCTTCCTTAACTTTAACAACAAGAGACTAGCATTTTATCAAACTTTACTTTAGTCTCACATGACTAATTTTGG
>JZKD02S1673773.1:102604-127889 GCA_000966675.3 Picea glauca | reverse complement strand
TTGGATTAGTCAACAACCCTAACTTGCAATAATCATAACTATGTACCTATAATGAATAAAGATCTGAAAATGGTAAACAATGTTCTTCAGTGTATTTTATGCAATTCCTCCATATTTCACTACATGGAACCTCTCATAAAAAGGAGTTATAGAAAAAATGGCATACCTTGTTGAATTATGGCTTATTCTAGAGAGCGAACTTGTATAGCATGCCCCACATGGAATATTTGTTGTATGGATCTAAAAATTGTACGCAAAATACTAAACATTGTACTCTAACCAATACATTTGGTCTTACTGAATTTGGATCTGTTATGAAGAAGTTATGATGTTTTTACCCAAAACACCTGTTTTAGACTAGTTTCAGGACTAGCCACAAACCCTATTTTCCACGGCGTGTAACTCCAAAAATACAACGACCCACAAGCTGAAATTTGTATCACGACTACTTGGATATGTTTCCTCAATGGCCTCCCAATTTCACACTCTGAATCATTCTAGAAAAAAAAGTTATTGCAAAAATTGTGAGATGACCTGTAAATAACATTCCTTAGAAAGCATCATCAAAATAATTTATCCTCCCTTGAATTTTGCCCTTATTTACTTCACCTTCCCTTTGAAATTCGGCTTAGATATCCTTTGGTTACCTTAGTCACATGTAGATATTCAATATGCTCAAGTGTGATTAAAATGAGAGAGCCCTGCCTCTTATTTATACTTTCATGTAGCTTCCTCAATGGGTTACCTTTTAACCATCTTAACCCACTTTCCTTATTTTAGGGTTAACCCACTTCTAACCATTGGCAACTTAGTAATTTCTCCATTAAATTTATTATTTAAATAATTTATTTTTTATTCACATTGACTTATAGTACACTCATCGCTTCACTTTATTATTTACCTTCTAAACTCTCTTAAACAACTTTGACTAATTTGACCTTTTGGGGATTCTAGATGACTCATGAGGGTTCTCCAGCTTCACATCGCCATAACTCTTTAAATGTGAGGAGTTATGTGACGTTCCACATACCATTGGAAATGGAATGACATGTATTATCCATATAGAATATTCTTACCTACAAATATATCAAAACCCATACCAGTATCCATCAAACAAACTTGGGTCCATTACCCAAACCTTTATCCAACTTCAAATGGCCATAACTCTCTAACCATGAGGAGTTATGTGACGTTCCACATACCACGAGAAATGGAATGACATGTACTATCCATATGGAATAGTATTACCTACAAATATATCAAAACTCATACCATTATCCATCAAACAAACTTGGGTCCATTACCCAAACCATTGTGCTACTGGAATTTTTCTACAGGACTTTCTTCAAGGGTTGACATCAATGACAACCAACCCAAATAATCAACAATATCCCCCTTTGGCATTGATGGAAACATTCTGATGCAATAATGAATTCATATCACTCATGCTCCCCCTGTAACCATCACTCCCCCAAGAACCATGTCTATGTGCTCTTTCTCCAAGCATTTACCTTTGCATATAATAAATATCTCCCCCTTTGTCATCAATGGAAAAGGTATCTTTCCATCCGGGGCTTCTCCCCCTAATTGAATTGTCCTTGGGGATACTCCCCCTGACTGAAATCTTCCTGAAACTGATCTTCCAAATTGAACTTTTCTCTTTATGGTGCTTCCTCGTGTAAATCTAATACATATAAGATAAGCATTCAAAAACATTCATTTTGGAGTAGAAATTACTCTGAGTCTCTCGTGAAGATACTCAAAGGATTCCTATGGAAGAATTTTTGTAAAGATGTCTGACACTTGTTCTTTTTTGCCCACATACTCAAATATGATGTTCTTTTATGCCCACATACTCACCCAAGTAGAACGTTTCTCCACTGGTGCTTCATCGGTCATCGATGCAACCTGCCCAATCTACATCTATGTAGGAAATAAGTGATAGATCCTTTCCTTTTGGATACCATAATCCAAACGCTTTTGTTCCTTTGAGATATCTTAAAATCCTCTTCACTACTAATACATGTGATTCCTTTGGTGTTGCTTGAAATCGTGCCACATGTCCAACTACCTGCATTACATCTGGTCTAGATGTTGTCACATATAGTAAGCTACCAATCATTGACCTGTATTGCCTCTGGTCTATAGACTTTGAATCATCATCTTTTCTCAACTTGCAACTAGTTTTCATAGGAGTGATAATTGGTTTGCAATCTTCCATTCTGAACCTCTTTAGCATTTCTCTGATATACTTAGTTTGAGAAATAAAAAAATCCTTGGTTCCTTTGATGTATCTGACTACCCGGAAAGAAGAATAGTTCTCCAAGTAATTACATTTCAAATTAATTATGCATATCCTTTGCAAATTGTTGTATTAACCTGTCATCAGTACTTCCAAAAATAATATCATCAACATGAACTTTAATTAATAAAATACTATCTTGAGTTACCTTGATGTAGAGGTTGTTGTTTGCACTTCCCTTTTTGAACCATGCATGTTGTAAATATTTATCCAGTCTAGAGTACCATGCTCTAGGAGCATGTTTTAGACCATACAAGGCCTTCTTCAATTTACACATACAATATGTGTTCTTTGAAATCTAAATCCTTCTAGTTGTTCGATGTAGACCTCTTATTCAAGTTCCCCATTCAGATTAGTTGATTTCATGTCCATCTGATACACTTTAATATTCTTGGAGCATGCATAAGATAAAAGCAATTAGATTGCTTCCATTCTGGAAACTAGGGAAAATGTCTCTTCAAAGTCGATTCATTCAACCTATGTGTATCATTTACATACCAATCTAGCCTTGTTTCTTGTAACATGTCCATCTTCATTCAATTTATTTTTGAATACCCACTTTGTGCCAATCACATTCTTATTCATTGGTCTTGGAACCAATTCCCAAGTGTCATTCTTCTTTATTTGATCCAATTCTTAATCCATGGCCTTATTCCATAATTCATCATTGTTGTCCTATTCAAAAAAATTTGGTTCAATCGTAGATGAGAGTGCTAGGTGCATTTTTTCTGGCGAACGAATTCTTCTTCTAGTCTCAACTCTTGCATCTTTGTTTCTGATAATCTGATCTGAAGGATGATTCTTCTGTACTCATTTTCTAGGTGTATTTTAAGGAACTTGATGAAATTGATCTTCTACTTTTGTCTAATCCTCTTCATCTTCCCCTTCTACTTCTTCTTCATCTTCTGCTTCTTCTTCGTAAAGTTGTTCCATTGTTTCATTTTCTTCTTCCCTTAATTCTCATCCACTTATTTCATCAATTGTTACATTGATGTTTTCCACAACTTTGTTCAACCTCGTATTCTAACACTTGTATTATTTTCTTCTACTTAAGTAACCAATAAGTACTCCTTTTCCACACAAGAGTCAAACTTTCCCATTATTCCATCTTCTCTTTTGATGTAGCATTTTCTTCCAAATACTCTAAAGTGCTTCACATTTGATAGTCTTCCTTTCCATAGCTCGTAGGGATTTTTGTCAGTGTTTTTTTTTAGCATTACTTTGTTTTGAATGTGAACTTTTGTATGCACTGCATGTGTCCAAAAAATATCTGTCAATTTGGAATCCATTAGAATTGTTCGAGCCATTTCATGTATTGTCTTGTTCTTTCTTTCAACAACTCCATTCTGTTGAGGTGTCCTAGCAACAGAGAATTGCCTTTTTATTCCATATTTGTTGTAGTAGTCCATAAATTCCTTTGAAGTGAACTCTAATCCATTCTCAGATCTCAAACATTTGATTTTTGAATCCATTTTATTTTCAACCCTTTCCTTGTAGACCTTGAATTTTTCAAAAGCTTCTGAATTATTCATGAGAAAGAAAACTACATTCATTCTTGTATAATCATAAACTAATAACATAAAGTATTTCTCACCTTTTAAACCCTTTTGTTGTAGTTGTTCCAACTAGATCATTGTTCACAATTTCCATTGGTCTTGTCATTGAGCATTCCTTTGATTTGAACCTGGTCTTTGTTTTCTTTCCTTATTGACTATGTTTGCATAAAGTGTTGGTTGGTTTCGTTATCTGGGGAATTTCTCTAACAGCTTCCTTTCTACTGACTTTGACAAGGTTTTCAAAGTGTATGTGACCCATTCTTCTCTGTCATAGCCAGCCTGCATCTTCATTTCCTAGACAACACTTTTCATTTCCAAATTCACTTAGTACATATATGTCGCTTGAATTTCTTGTAGTTGTTGCAATCAATTTTCATGAACCTTCTTTTCTTATCTCGCACTTTTGTGAATCAAAAGTAACTTTATGACCTTGGTCACACATTTGACTCACACTTAGAAGATTATGTTTCATGTCTTCTACTAGTATAACATTTTATGCCTTGGTATTCTTGTTTTTTGACTTTGCATTTTCCAAAGATTTTAGCTAAATCATCATTTTCGAAGGAGATTGATCCATCTCTTTCCTTTCTTAATGTAAGAAACCTATATTTATCACCTGTCATGTGTTTTGAACAACCATTGTCAACATACCAACCACATTTCTTCTGCTTAGCTTGTAGAGCAAGTGTGCATTCTTCATTGATATATTGATTATGCTTTCTTATCCATGTTCTCTTCTAAGGTTCATTCATGTGACCGTTGTTGTTCTCTTGTGGTTCTCTTGGAGACACTGTCATTCTGCAATCTTTGGCCATGTGTCCAAAGTCGTTACACTTGTATCATTCCACTTGAGTGCTCAATGATTCAAACATGTTGTAACTTCTTCTCTGTGTTTCACTAGGCCTTCTTGTATAACCCTTTTGTGTATGACTTTCAAAGTCGTTTGTGTTCCTATTGTTAGCTCTGCAATTCATAGCTTTATGTACAAAATTATTGCAATCATAACATAAACCAAAAAATATAGTCTAAATACATAGTAGTTGGCTAAGTAGTTCAAATCTAAATACACAATATTTGGCTAAGTAGCTCTCAGGTTTCCCAACCTCACAACAATCCTAATTTTCAGCTCTCTTTCCCCTTCAGCCTACACAACCCCAAGAAATGAACACCTTTCTTTGCCATACAGTCCCTAAGGTTGTTCCATTTCTCTCAAGGGCTCCAGTGCTACTGGTCAGGAAATATCCCTATTGGAAACTCTAAGGACTCTCATATGTGGACAATTCCATCCAAAATTCCATCAAGTTCATGCACACAAGAATCCATTCCCTCATGGAATGATCAGTAAATCATTATAGCCATTAAATGATGGCTCTCCTCTTCTTGCCATTCGTTTCCATGCTCAACCCAAGAGCACACAAACTAGCAGTAGTAAGTGAAGAGGAAGAAGAATGAGTGAACCAGTGAGAAGAGGATGAACCAAGGGAAGAACGACCCCAAAACAGCCTCCAAGGCATGTTTAAATAATTACATGAAGACAAGAGCCACATGGCCTCCCTCCCAAGAAGCTCATGTAACCCCCTCTTCTCCATAAAATCAATTATGAGTAAATAAAATAATAATAACAATACTTAGCCCCTCAAGCCCCCTCTCTCATGGAATCATAGCCCCTATCTCTTTTGTCCTTGTCGGTCTTAGAGTGAGCAGTGTATTTTATTAATGTTTAGAAAGTGTTACATTTCCTAGGCACTCTGCCCCCTTTTCAACTTTACAGGCTCACCAGCCCTAGTCATATTTACATAATACATTATAGTTTATAAGGGTTAGAATCTGGATGTTACATCCCCCTCCCCTTATTTTGGCACTGTTCTCAGTGCAAAACACCATTCCAATGTTATTAACATTACAATTCCAAGCCCTCCAGCCTTAATTCACACAGGCAATCCAGCCCAATATTATATACATAGGCACTCTATCCTAAAACATGTATGCATAGGCATTCCAACCCAAAACATGTATGGTAATCTTCAAAATTTATATTTCTGGCAGCAGTTCCAAACAAAAAGCTCTCCTTCCCTCTCAGCCCTGCACAACCCAAAGAAATGAACTCCATTCTCTGTCATGTAGTCCCTCAAGTTGTTCCACTTCTCCCCATCTATAGTGCACTCGGCCAGGAAGTTTCAAATTTGTGGGTTCCAGAACTCCAGTTGTAGCAACTCCATTGGAATTTCTTCCTTCCATGCCTTTTTCATTTAGTTGCTCCAACATCACCTTATTTTCTCTCATAGTCTGGTACTTTTCTAGATCTTCAACATTCATCGTTTTCCTAGAAAATTTCAAGCTAGCGAGCATGTCAGTTCAAAATTTGTGCATAAAATTCTCATTCTTTCTCATATTGTAAGAGTAAATTTTCATAATCCAATACAATACTTATCTATGCGGTTCATGGATATGCATCCATATGGTTGTCTCGTTAACTTGGCTCATTGTTTTCCCTGACATACCCATTGTGTGCATGACCCCAATCAAGATCTATCAAAGTCTTTTTTTCCTTGTGGTCACTCACCTTCCAGGCCCAAGCTCAGGCATCCCCTTCTCTGCTATGCAATCCCTCAATCGATCCATCTTGCCTGACCAAGGTTCTCTTGCACAAGAAGTTTTCTAGGGACACATGGTTCTCATGTCACAACAGTAGCCTTTTCCATGCTTTCCAGCTTGCATATCCAACATATCATCTGTATTATACACATACAATCATCATGAGATATCATTATAACCATTTCAAACATAAATGTCAAATTTGTTTTACACAGGAAAATAAAATTTTCCAAGCATGATCTTTCTGATTATAATGGTTGGAACTGCAGTTGTAGATATTAGTCTTCCTTATGGGCTTACATCCCTTCCATATCCAAGACCATTATACCTTCAATTTCTTCAAGTTACATTCGGCCAAAACAATTCATTGGTAATTATCAAATCATAATTCCCAAAACTGTTTTATATAGGAAAAATAAAACTTATAGAAATGATTTTCGGCTCATAACAATTTGAATCTTGTAGAAATAGGCATTGGTCTTCTTTATGGGCTTACAACACTGCCATATCCCAGACCCCTTTCCTCCTGCAATTTCAACATTCCACAGCCAAAAAAATTGTCAATATCTCATGTACAAGATATATGTTTTCATGGCAATGATTCAAAACAAAATCACAAAGTGCTCTCAGAATTGTTTACAACTATAATTCAATTACTTGTATTAATCCAACTATCAATTGGAATGAACTCATCATTACATATGCATGTATTATCAGTCACCCAGACTTTTCATAATGCAACAGTTATTAAGATAACAATCAATGTGCCAATACCCATGGTCACATCCACACAATGCATCCATGCATTGACTACATAATACCACATAACTATGTCATGTATTCCACCATGATGAGTTGGAAGGTCTGGCCAATGATTCAACACATCATCCACACACTTCCTACTGCTTCCCTAACTATTTGGTTACCTTCCTTTTCCACCCAAACACAACACCAAGAATATAATCCTTAAGTGTTCTTCAGCGTTGGCAAAGAGGTTGCAATCCAAACATCATATATGTTGTATATATTATTGAGCACTCACATAGAACTATATCCCTTCCATATCCAACCATATTATGGTCTCCCACATGACTAGCTCTATGGATATTAATTTTTATATAAGGAATATGTATCCTGAATTAACCTAGTTATGATCCCATAACCAATCGTAACATAATATGCAAATGAAATTTTATCTAAGTTCATTCTAGCATCAACAACACTTACACACTCTAGGCCTTCGACCATTACATATCAATTTAAATATTGAAAATTAACTGAGGGAATCCTTACCTCGATCCTCTTCAACATGTATGCATCAAAAGAAACTAAATGCATACTTGCCTGGTTGTTACCAACCTACTTGTTGTTGTCTGACCAACTAATATTTGTAGAATCTCAAAGACTTCCCCCTTCATCATTTTGATCACCATTCCTTCCATTCTCATGGGTCTTCACCTCGATAGAAATTATAAGCAACAACAACATCCACATATCTAACCCTATTGTATCATTTTTCCTGAATACATAATCCATCCTTAGTCATACTCAAACATTATTTCATAATAATAGATTATTCTAAGTTCACCAGCATGTTATATGCATATCCAAGCATGTACATATGCAAAATTACACATCTATATGCACCAAGAATTTACTATCAACATGCCTACTAATGCATATGAAATTTAACCTCATTGTATGCTTCATGCACTCTAGTGCATTTCTGTTTCAATTCACTTATTTATTTATCTATTTATGTTATAGTTGGCTGTCCTTGAATTCCTTTATATCCTTGATTCCTTGTGTGCTCCCATTCTTCTCATCTGCACTATGGTTCCCTGGGTCTGAGCAATTTTTCAGTCACGTTCCACCTGGCCATTCTTTCCCGCTTAGTACCATTCCCCAATGGAAATCCATTTTTAGTCAGTGCCACTTTTGAAGTGAGAGAGCATTTCAATTCTTCTACATTGGCATCTTTCTTCCACTGTGAACTCTGATTTAAGATTTTAGACAGTAGATAAGTCATATCTAAAAAATCCTTCCCTGGAACTCCTATTCTTGACACATAGATATTATTCACACACCACCTCTTAAGATCTTTGTTTCCTTCCACATTCCACATCAATCTTGAAACTTTCTACACATCTCTACCTTCAAGGCTATGGAGCCTTACTTTTCCTTTCTATGCCAATTAATGACATTATTCACCTGCTAGCTTCCTGTCCCATGTGAGGATTCTTTCTTTTGTAGTAACTCATCCAACTTTTGTAAGAAAAGTCATGCCTCCATGACCCTAACATCTGATCCTATTCTTGAATTGATCTGGTTATACCTCTAATCCGGATAAACTTGCAAGCAACTATCTTTTTAGAGATATACATATCATACAAAAATTGTCAATTAAATTTACAGGTACCTTTTCATTTAAGTGATAATATTATTCTTTAATTAATATCATTTTTCCTTTTTATATGAATTAACCCTTTTTTAATCATGACTGTGTCACGGTTCTTTTGTCTTCATGATTTGATCACATATATGGATCGACTCATTATATCGTACTCATGCTTTTGTTGTGTTCTCAGTTCACAAACAGATCATATTTTGACCCTTTATCAATTCCCTATATTTTTCTAGTGTTAACTCTCTGTCGAATTAAATATTTATGAGGTGCTTCCTTCAAACCATTTACATATGACCAGATGCGCAAAACCACAGGATTATTTATTTGAGCATTGCCTCTTCTTTTCCCTTTGTTTCTTAATGTAGACCCCCTTCGCCTATGGCTGTGTGACCTCCCGGTCAAGGGTCTTCAATCTTGAGCCGAATTGGCTCCCCGAAACCTTGATGGTTTCATTCTGTATCTAAACACATGCCATTCTGACTTCCTGGCGCAGGTCCAATGACACCCGCGACCTTCTCCTCCACCCTTGCCAAAAATCTTAAATTTGGCACTAGATCCTTTTTCTCTTGGCCCCTCCTTAGATGTGACCTTAGGCGATGACCTCACACAGACCCATGATTGCAGCCATGCTCAAATGTGGTTTGGAACCAAACTACTTTTCACCCCGTAATTCACCTCGAGCCACCACATGTCCTTTTTCCAAAACCATGGTCTCGATTGTGGCTCGCCCTCGACTTCGTAAATCTTGATCACCTCTAGTACCTGCAATGTGAGGTGACCATTGAACTCACAATCTTGACAGTGACTCTAAACGGACGAACGAGATCTACCTCTTGGGAACCAACAGTTCATATTTACCTCTCCCATATTGACGGTTGTGGTCGTTTCGGAATTATGAACTTCAGAATCCTCAAATATCAAACTTTACTTCCCTTGAGATACACGAGATTCTTCCATGCGTCCTTTTAAATAGAACGGTGGGGAATTACTTCGGACGATCCGAAGATCAACGTTTACTTCAGGTCCTTACCCAAAATCCACAGCTTCATAGCACCTGTTCTCCTGATCTTATGGTTCAGGTCTACTTCAGACGATATGACAGTCGACGTTTACTTCAGGTCTCCAACTCTTCAGGCTTTGGGAGTTTCAACTCTCAACTGAAAACCTTCGAAGTAATTTCTCTGTAGTCCATGATCCGTCACCACGTAGTGAAATATTGTAAGTGGACATGTGGTCCAATCAAGTGGGTGACAAGTGTCACGTCCTATCTGACATTTCAATCATCTGCATGCTTAAAGCTTATTAACACATGGCACACATCCCATGTGTCAATGTCATCCCTGGTGACATTCACAAGCCACGTCACCTCGAAAATTTTGAGGTCCACATCACCTCCTGGTGACATCATTGTGCCCCACCACTTTGGCTCTTCGAGCTTTGGGGCTTCGAGATTTTCCACACTAGCACACTTCCAATTCTCCTAAACTTTGATTTCCTAAACCGACCAAACTCTCACCATGTATCTCGCTTATCAGACGGCCCATATTAACCCTGGACTTCAAGACTTCAGAAGTTACCGCTGCAAGGATCAACGGTTGTGATTCCTTCGAGCCTTCGGACTTCGGAAAACTCAAAATTCAACTTTTTTCCGAAATGTTTTTATCTAAATATCGTGATCTACTGGCGTGTGTTTCCCACAAATCGATGACTATTGATTCTTCAGTTCTTAGTACTTCAGAGAACTCAACTCTCAACCTTTTCTTTTCCCCGAAGTGTGTAGATTTCTTCTGCGTGTCCTCCTGGATCGGATGACTGCAATTCACTTCGGATCTCCGGGGTCCGGAAATCTCAATTCTCAACTTCTCCTTTCTCACCTTTTCTTGGAGTTCTTTCACTCAGAGCACACGATTGGTTGATGCATGCCCTCCTAAAGATCGAACATCCCCGACTACTTATGCTCTTCGAAGGTTCGTCGCTTGAGTACTAACATGTCACATCATTGCATGAGTTTCAATTTGCAGGGGCACGAATTGGCGGTTTGGATTAACCCTCTTTTCTCCCTATCATTCCCCTGATGTTGTCACGTAACCCATTGGTAAAATCATGGTTTGGATTGTCGGAGCCCTTTGGGAAATTATCTCTCGTGCAACTTGGTTCCCTGCAATGCCTCATGTCCGTTGATCTCTCTCTTCCATGGGATCTTATGGTTGTGACCTTAACTGTTTCTTCATTTACATCGGACGACCCTTGTTCACCTGTCCTTCGATCCAACAAACACAGATCTCTCATGATCCTACAGTGGTGGTCACTCCTGAATTTGAAGGGGGGCAATCATGATCCTTCGAACCCCTTACAACTAATCTCCAACGATCTAACTCCTACGTAGATTATGCAATGCCATTCCTCCTGAGATTTTCAACTTCATGGTCAGAATTTGATCTCAACCATGAGACTCTAACCAAAAGACCTGACCCATACCGACTCGGTGTTTCAACTAGAAGCTCTAATACCAATCTGTAACATACCCGACCACCCATAGGTTGGGCTACGTTACCTTAAATAGGCTGCAACACACCCAACCACTCATAGGCTAGGCATGCTGCAGTCCCAAGACTCGGTTCTCTGATCTCTAATTCGAAAATAAAGGACTTGTCAACAATTTTAGAAGCATGCACACCATATGCATAAGACAAGATCCATGTCACAACATAAAAGAAATAAACATTGTTCCATGCACAACAAATAACCAACAGACAAGAACATTAGAATACATATCTCAGAGATAATTAAATACAGAGCGAAATACATTAAACAGAAAACACAGAGAGCACTTATCTTTGCAAGTAAACATTCACCAACTGGCTACAAACCAAGGACGTTCCTCCCAACCATAGACATTGTCGTTCATTTACTCTCAACATCAGGTCACCCCCAAGCCAAGGCTATGAATCCAAAAGGACGGGTCCTAGACAAAGTCTAAATACATAGTAGTTGGCAAAGTATCTCTCAGGTTTCCCAACCTCACAGCAATCCTAATTTCCATCTCTCTTTCCCCCTCAGCCTGCACAACCCCAAGAAATGAACACCTTTCTATGCCATACAGTCCCTAAGGTTGTTCCATTTCTCTCCAGGGCTCCAGTGCTACTGATTAGGAAATCTCCCTATTGGAAATTCCAAGGACTCTCAGTTGTTGACAGTTCCATCCAAACTGCCATCAAGTTCATGCAGACAAGCATCCATTCCCTCCTGGAATGATCAGTCAATCATTAGAGCCATTCAATGATGGTTCTCCTCTTCCAGCCATTCGTTTCCATGCCTATCCCAAGAGTGCACGAACTAGCAATAGTGAGTGAAGAGGAAGAAGATTGAGTGAACCAATGAGAAGAGGATGAACCAAGGGAAGAATGACCCCAAAATAGCCCCCAAGGGATGTTTAAATAATTACATGAAGACAAGAGCCACATGGACTACCTCCCAAGAAGCTCATGTAACCCCCTCTTCTCCATAAACTCAATTATGGGTAAATATAATAATAATAACAAAAATTAGCCCCTCAAGCCCCCTCTCTCATGGAATCATAGCCCCCTATCTCTTTTTTCCTTGTTGGTCTTACAGTGAGCGGTGTATTTTATTAATGTATAGGAAGTGATACATTTCCTAGGCACTTTGCCCCCTTTTCAACTTTACCAGCTCACCATCCTAAGTCATATTTACATAATACATTATAGTTTATAAGGGTTAGAACCGGGATATTACATCCCCCTCCCCTTATTTTGGCACTTTCCTCAGTGCACAACACCATTTCAATGTTATTAACATTACAATTCCAGACCCTCTAACCTTAATTCACACAGGTAATCTATCCCAATCTTATATACATAGGGACTCTAGCATAAAACATGTATGCATAGGAATTATGACCCAAAACATGTATGATGATCTTCATAATTTATATTTCTGGCATCAATTCCAACCAACAAGCTCTCCTTCCCTCTCAGCCCTACACAACCCAAATAAATGAACCTCTTTCTCTTCCATGCAGTCCTTCAGGCTATTCCACTTCTCCCCGGCTTCAGTGCACTCGACCAGGAAGTTTCAGAGTTGTGGGTTCCAGAACTCCAGTTGTAGCAAGTCCATTGACTTTCTTCCTTCCATGCCTTTGTCATTTAGTTTCTCCAACATCACCTTCTTTTCTCTCATAGTTTGGTACTTTTCTAGATCTTCAACATTCATCGTTTTCCTACAATATTTCAAATTAGCGAGTATGTCAATTCAAAATTTGTGCATTAAATTCTCATTCTTTCTCATATTGTAAGAGTAAATTTTTATAATCCAATACAATACTTATCTATGCAGTTCATGGATCTTCATCCATATGGTTATCTCGTTAACTTGGCTCATTGTTTTCCCTGACATACCCATTGTGTGCATAACCCCAATAAAGAGCTATCAAAGTCTCATCTTCCTTGTGGTCACTCACCTTCCAGAAATGGGCTCAGGCATCCCCTTCTCTGCTATGCAGTCCCTCAGGCGATCCATCTTGCTTAACCAAGCTTCTCTTGCACAAGAAGTTTTCTAGGAACATAGGGTTCTCATGTCACAAATGTAGCCTTTTCCATGATTTCTGTCTTGCATATCCAACATCTCATATGTATTATACACATACAGTCATCATGAGATATCATTATAACCATTTCAAACATAAATGTCAAATCTGTTTTATACAGTAAAATAAAATTTTCCAAGCATGATCTTTCTGCTCATAATGGTTGGCTCTGCAACTATAGATATCAATATTCCTTATGGGCTTACATCCCTTCCATATGCAAGACCATTCTACCTGCAATTTCTTCAATTTACATTCGGCCAAAACAATTCATCAGTAATTATCAAATCATAATTCCCAAAACTGTTTTATATAGGAAAAATAAAACTTCTAGACATGAGTTTATGCTCATAATAATTTGACTCTTGCAACAATAGGCATTGGTCTTCTTTATGGGCTTACAACATTTCCATATCCCAAACCCCTTTCCTCCTTCAATTTCAGCATTCCTTGGCCAAACAAATTGTCAATATCTCATGTACAAGATATGTATTTTCATGCCAATGATTCAAAACAAAATCACAAAGTGCTCTCAAAATTGTTTACAACTATAATTCAATTACTTGTATTAATCCAACTATCAATTCACAAACATATCATATTTTTACCCTTTATAAATTCTCTGTATTATTCTAGTGTCAACTCTCTGTCGAATTAAATCTTTATGAGGCACTTCCTTCAAACCATTTACATATGACCAAATGCGCAAAACCACAGGCTTAATGATTTGAGTGTTGCCTCTTCGTTTCCCTTTGTTTTTTAATGGAAACCCCCTTCTCCTAAGCCTACGTGACCTCCCGGTCAAGGGTCTTCAATCCCAAGACGAATTGGCTCTCCAAAACCTTGATAGTTTTGTTCTATATCTAAACATAGGGACTTTCAACTTTCTGGCGCAGGTCTAATGGCCCCCGCGATATTCTCCTTCGCCCTTGCAAAAAATATCATAGTTGGCGCTAGCTCCTTTTTCTCTTGGCCCCTCCTTAGATGTGACCTTAGGCGGTAACCTCATGTAGACACGCGATTGTGGCCACGCTCAAAGGTGATTTGGAACCAAACTACTTTTCACCCCACAATTCACCTCGAGCCACCACGTGTCCTTTTGCCAAAACCGTGTTCTCGATTGCGGCCCACCCTCGACTTCATAAAGCCTAAGTAGCTCCCGTCCTCGCAATGTGAGGTGACCATTGAACTCATAATATTGACAGTGATTCTAAACAGACAACCGATATCTACCTCTTGGGAACCAACATTTCAGATTTACCTCTCCCAGATCAACGGTTGTGGTCATTTCAAAATTTCGAATTTTGTAATTCTCAAATCTCAAACTTTACTTCCCTCGAGATACACGGGATTCTGCCATGCATCCTTTTGAATCAGACTATGGGGAATTACTTTCTATGATTCGATGATCGACGTTTACTTCACTTCCTTACCCAGAATCCACAGCTTCATGCCACCTGTTCTCCTAATCGGGCGGTTCAGGTCTACTTCAGACGATTCGACAGTCGATGTTTAGTTCGGGTCTCTAGCTGTCCAGGCTTCAGGAGTTTCAACTCTCAACTGAAAACTCTCGGAGTAATTTCTCCGGAGTCCACAATCCATCACCATATAGTGAAATATTGTAAGTAGACACATGGTCGAATCAAGCGGGTGACACGTGTCATGTCCTATCTGAAATTTCAATCATTTGCATTCTTAAAACTTACTGACATGTGGTTCACATCCCATGTGTCCACGTCATCCCTGGTGATGTATGCAATCCACGTCACTTCAAAAATTCTGAGGTCCACATCACCTCCTAGTGACTTCATCATGCCCCACCACTTCAGCTCTTCGGGCTTCAGGACTTCAAGATTTTCCACACTAGCACACTTCCAATTCTCTCGAACTCCAATTTCCTGAATCGGCCAAACTATCGCCATATGTCTCCTTTATCGGACAGCCCATATTAACCCTGGACTTTGGGACTTTGGAAGTTACTACTGCAAGGATCAATGGTTGTAATTCCTTCGAGCCTTCGGACTTTGGAAAACTCAAACTTCAACTTTTTTTTCTGAAATGTGTTTATCTGAAGCTCGCGATCTATTTATGTGTGTTTCCCACGGATCGACGACTACTATTTCTTCGAGTCTTCGTACTTTGGATAACTCAACTTTCAACCTTCTCTTTTCCCTGAAGTGCATGTATTTATGTTGCATGTCCTAGATTGAACGATTGCAATTCACTTCAGATCTCCAGGGTCTGGAAATCTCAATTCTCAACTTCTCCTTGCTCGCCTTTTCCCAAAGTGTTTTCACCTGGAGCATATGATCGGTTGACGCGTGTCCTCCTATAGATAGACAATCCCTGACTACTTATGGTATTCGGAGGTTCATCACTCGAGTACTAACATGTCACATCACTGCATGCCTTTCAATTTCTGGGGGCACGCATCGACAATTTGGAGTAACCCGCTTTTCACCCCGAAATTTTCTTGATGTTGACACGTAACCCCTTGGTGAAACCATGGTTTAGATTGTGGGACCGCCTTGGGAAATTATCTCACGTGAAACTTGGTTCCCCACAATGCCTCTTGTCCATTGATCTCTCTCTCCCATGGGATCCAACGGTTGTGACATCAACCCTTGCTTCCTTTACATTGGATGACCTCTGTTCACCTGTCCTTTGATCCAATGATCTTATATATCTCATGATCCTACAGTGGTGATCGCTACCGAATTCGAAGGGGGACAGTCACGATCCTTCAAACCCCTTACAACTAATCTCTGACAATCTAACTCTTTCGTAGATTCTGCAACGCCATTCCTCTTGAGATTTTCAACTTCACAGTCAGAATTTGATCCCAACCATGAGACTCTAACCAACAGACCCGACCCATACCAGCCTAGTGTTTCAACTAGAAGCTCTGATACCAATCTGTAACATACCTGACCACCCAGAGTTTTGGATACGTTAACTTAAATAGCCTGCAACACAAACCACCCGAAGGCTAGGCATGTTGCAGTCCCAAGAATCAGTTCTATGATCTCTAATTTGAAAACAAAGGACTTCTCAACAATGTTAGAAGCATGCACACCACATGCAAATACAAGATCCATGTCACAGCATAAAAGAGATAAAAAAAACGTGCCATGCACAAAAAATAACTAGCAGACATGCACATTAGAATACATATCTCAGAGATAATTAAATACACAGTGGAATACATTAAACAGAAAACATAGAGAGCACTTATCTTTGCAAGTAAACGTTCACCAACTGGCTCCAGACCAAGGATGTTCCTCCCAACCATAGACGTTGTTGTTCATTTACTATCAACAGTAGGTCACCCCTGATCCAGGGCTATGAATCCACAAGGATGGATCCTAGGCCAAGTCTATATACACAGTAGTTGGCTAAGAAGCTCTCAGGTTTCCCAACCTCACAACAATCCTAATTTCCATCTCTCTTTAATCCTCAGCCTTCACAACCCTAAGAAATGAACACCATTCTTTACCATGCAGTTCCTGAGGTTGTTCCATTTCTCTCCACGGCTCTAGTGCTACTGGTCAGGAAATATCCTTACTAGAAATTCCAAGGACTCTTAGTTATGGACAGTTCCATTTGAACTGCCATCAAGTTCATGCACACATGCATCCATTCCCTACTAGAATGATCAGTAAATCATTACAACCATTCAATGATGGCTCTCCTCTTCCTGCCATTTGTTTCCATGCTCAGCCCAAGATCACACAAACTATCAATAGTGAGTGAAGAGGAAGAAGAATGAGTGAACCAGTGAGAAGAGGACGAACCAAGGGAAGAATGACCCCAAAACAGTCCCCGAGGGATGTTTAAATAATTACATGAAGACAAGAGCTACATGGCCTCCCTCCCAAGAAGCTCATGTAACCCCCTCTTCTAGATAAAATCAATTATTTGTAAATAAAATAATAATAACAAGACTTATCACCTCAAGCCCACTCTCTTGTGGAATCATAGCCCTCTATCTCTTTTGTCCTTGTCGGTATTGCAGCCAGCGGTGTATTTTATTAATGTATAGGAAGTGTTACATTTCCTAGGCACTCTGGCCCCTTTTCAACTTTTGCCTCTTCATATTCTTCTTCGGTTTCTTCTTTATCAGAGCCTTCTACTTCCATGAATAGAACTCTTTATGTCTCACTGTCACTGACTTTATCTTCATCTGATGAGGAGATGTCTTATTTGGTGCATAAGCTTTTCTTGAAATATTTCTTTATGGTTGTTTTTTATTTATATGTTTGTTTGTTATTTGAGTAATATTCATCATTCCTCTTATTTTTCTTATGAGGACATCTGCTAACAAAATGACCAATACCATCACAATTAAAACAAATTAATGGTAACTTACATTTATATCTTCTGTTGGTTCCCTTGTTCAATATTCTAACAAAGTTGGTCATTTCTTCATCATCTTCTGAGATGTCACTACTGTTGCTATGTCTCTTTCCTTTTGCTTTCCCCTTTGCTTTGACCTTTTGGATGCTTTGAAAGCTGCTTATTTTATATCTAGATTTTCTTGTTCAGTTCTCATTTCATATGTTGTGAAGATTCCATGTAGTTCATCCATGCTTATTGAGTCTAGATCTTCTCTTTCTTCTAGTGTTGATATCTTAGTATCAAATCTCATAGGAAGCGATCTTAGTACATTTTGAACAATTACAGATTCTTTAATTTCTTCTCCCAATCCTATGATTGCATTTACCATTTCATTGACTCGTAAGAAGTAAGTTTCAATATTCTCATCTTCCTTCATCTTTGTTCGTTCAAACTAGCCTCTGTAAGTTTGAATCTTTGCTTCTTTGACTTTTGAATCTCCTTCATAAATATTTTGAATCTTGTCCCAAATCTCTTTAGCGGATTCACAATGTATAAATTTGGTGTATACTGATTCACAAAGACCATTCAGAACTACATTTGTGGATTTGGAATTATTTTTCCCAAGTTTTATTGCTCTTTCATTTTTCAGCGGAACTGTTGGTTCTTTGTATCCATCTACAATTGATTGCCAAATTTCAAATCCCTATGACTGTATATATGTTTTCATCCTTCTGCTCCAAAATGCATACTTGTGTCCATCAAACTGTGGTATTCCATTTTTATACATGTTGTTGCTCTCCATGATCTACCTTTTAGTGGTTAAATTGATTTCTGAAGGAACCTACTCTGATACCAATTGTTGGATTACTGAGAGGGGGCGTGAATCAATAATAGAGCAATTTAATCCTTTTTCACCATAAAATGCAAGTTTTATATCAATGTAGCAATATCATCCAATAGTTGCAGAGTAAATAAATAATGAACAAATGAGTAATCATACACATACACAGTACACCAGTGTTTTACGTGGAAACCCGAAGTGGGAGAAAAACACATAAGTTTTTTTCTTATATGTATTTAAGAATTACATTCATTGGAAGCACCAATTTCCTTTGTTTTCCAACTGCAACTGGAAGGAGGTTCCAACCCCCTAGTTTCTCAGGATACAACTTGAGGGAAGCTCCAACTCCCTAATTCTCTAGCTACAACCAGAAGGAGGCTACAACCCCCTATGTTGTTCATCTACAATCGGAAGGTGGATACAACCACATGTCCTAGGCCCGTCCAACCGCACTGAAATATAAGTAGAATGATGGAACCACTATCACACTATCACTGTGAGATATATTGTTGTAAACCTGTACCAATCAACCTATAATCAACTTGTACCATAAACAAGTGCATCAACCATGCACCAACCTGTACCAAACAACCTGTAATCAGCCTGTTCCATAAACAAGTACATCAACCATGCACTAACCTGTACCTCAACCTATACCATAAACAAGTGCATCAACCATGCACCAACATGTACCTCAACCATATACCAAATACATATACCAATATAACCATAAAATATCTAGAAATACATCACACTATCCATAACCAAATATCATAAACCATTACATCAAACCATGTGCCACAACCTCTAGTGTATATGATCACATACCTGAAAACTTTCCTTAACTTTAACAACAAGAGACTAGCATTTTATCAAAATTTACTTTAGTCTCACATGACTAATTTTGGATTAGTCAACAACCCTAACTTGCAATAATCATAAATATGTATCTATAATGAATAAAGATCTGAAAATGGTACACAATGTTCTTCAGTGTATTTTATGCAATTCCTCTAGATTTCACTACTTGGAACCTCTCATAAAAAGGAGTTATAGCAAAAATGACATACCTTTTTGAATTTTGGCTTATTCTAGAGAGAGAACTTGTAGAGCATGCCCCACATGGAATATCTGTTGTATGGATCTGAAAATTGTACACAGAATACAGATATTGTACTCTAACCAATACATTTGGTCTTACTGAATTTGGATATATTATGAAGAAGTTATGACGTTTGTACCTAAAACATTTGTCTTAGACTAGTTTCAGGACTAGCCACAAACCCTATTTTCCATGGCTTGTAACTCCAAAAATACAACGACACACAAGAAAAAATCGGTATCACATCTACCTGGATATCTTTCCTCAATGGCCTCCCAATTTCACGCTCTAAATCATTCTTGAAAAAAAATTATTGCGAAAATGGTGAGATGACCTGTAAATAACATACCTTAGAAAGCATCATCAAAAGAATTTATCCTCCTTTGAATTTTGACCTTCTTTACTTAACCTTCCCTATGAAATTCAGCTTAGATATCCTGGTTACCTTAGTCACCTATAGATATTCAATATGCTCAAGTGTGATTGAAATGAGAGAGCCTTGCCTCTTATTTATACTTTCATGTAGCTTCCTCAAGGGGTTACCTTTTAACCCACTTTCATTATTTTAGGGTTAACCCACTTCTAACCACTTGTCAACTAGTAATTTCTCCATAACTTTATTATTTAAATAATTTATTTTATATTCACTTTGACTTATAGTACACTCATCACTTCACTTTATTATTTACCTTCTAGAATCTCTTAAGCCACTTTGACTAGTTTGACCTTTTGGGGCTTCTAGATGACTCATGAGGGTTCTCCAACTTCACATGGCCATAACTCTCTAAACATGAGGAGTTACGTGATGTTCAACATACCAATGGAAATTGCATGAAATGTACTATCCATATAGAATATTCTTACCTAAAAATATATCAAAACGCATACCATTATCCATCAAACAAACTTGGGTCCATTACCCAAAACTTTCTCCAACTTCACATGGCCATAACTCTCTAACCATAAGGATTTATGTGACGTTCCACATACCACCAGAAATGGAATGACATTTAATATCCATATGAAATAGTCTTACCTACAAATATATCAAAACTCATACCATTATCCATCAAACAAACTTGGGTCCATTACCCAAACAATTGTGCTACCGGAATTTAATATCAGAATTTCTTCAAGGGTTGACATCAATGAAAACCAACCCAAATAATCAACAGATAACAACCATCCAGGTATGCATTTGTTTCATGGGTGTTGAAGGGAATGGAGGTAAGAATTCACTTAGTTAATTTTTCAATATTTAAATTGATATGTAATGGCCAAAGGCCTAAAGTATGTAGTTGTTATATGCTAGAATGCATTTAGATAGATTGTCAGTTCTATATGATGTTATGATTGGTTATGGGATCATAATCGGGTTAATTCAAGAGACACGCTCCTTCTATAACAATGAATATCCATAGAGATAGTCATGTGTGCAACCATAATATGGTTGGATATGGAATGGCTATAGCGCTATGTGAGTGCTCAATGGTAACTATTGCATAGTTGATGTTTGGACTACAACCTCTTTGGCGACACTGAAGAACACTTAAGAATTATATTCTTAGTGTTGTGTTTGGGTTGAAAAGGAAGGTATCCAAATAGTCAAGAAAGTAGTAGGAAGTTTGTGGATGATGTGTTGAGGCACTAGACAAACCTTCCAAATCACCTCAGTGAATGCATGACATAGTTATGCGGTATTATATAGTCAATGCATGGATGCATTGTGTAGTTATGGCCATGGGTATTGGCACATCAATTGTTATTTTATTTAGTAATTAATTGTTGCATTATGAAAATCTTGTGATGATGAAAATGCATAATGATGGATAGATGCATTATATTCAATATGAATACTAGTTGAAGGTGATTGGATTGTTGTTTGTTACAATTCCAAGATCATTTTTTGGAGCTATTAAAAATGTTACAAGTGGTATTACATGAATTATTGAATGCATTTTGGTGAATGCATGTATATATTATATAAAATAGAAATGATTATGATAAAAACTGAAATGATATGAGTATTTCTAACTCATGAAGTTGAAAACACTTCAGGAGTTGTTAGATAATGCAATAAGAAGATTCCAGGTGAGAGTAGTTATATAATTATAAATTATGGAAAAGCTTTGTCAAGGGAACATAGTGATAGAAATATTGATGGATAGAAGAAATAAAATATTTGATGATAATACATGTGTAAAGAATGATGGGTTCATTCCAGTAATAGTTGGATTAATGGGAGTGATTGTGTTGTGGTTGTAAACAATTTTGAGATCACTTTGTGAATTTTTGTAATTGTTTCCATGAAAATATACATATGCATGATACTAACAACTTGTTTGGCTGAGTGAACGTTGAGGAAATTGCAGGTAGGATGGTCTTGAATATGGAAGGGATGTAATCCAAAAGGAAGACTGGTATCTAAAAATGCAAAAGACAAATATTATGAGCAGAAAATTCATGTCTGGGAATTTTATTTTTCCGGTATAAAATTAAATTCAGAAATTATTAATTACAAATTGTTATGTTATGCTAACATTTTGTGTGGTAGAAAGAAAGGTTGAGGAAATTGTAGGGAGGATGGTCTTGGATGTGGTAGGGACGCAAGCCCATACATAAGACAAATTCTTGTTTCTACAAGGGCCAAACATGATGAGCAGAAAATTCATGCCTGGAAATTTTATTTTCCTATATAAAACAGATATGAGAAATTAATAGTTACAAATTGTTACCTGATTATGCTAACAATTGGTTTCGTTGATTGAAGTTTGAGAAAATTATAAGAATAATGGTATTGAGTATGGAATTGTTGTAAGACATAATAAATATCGATGCCTACAGCTGCAAGAGCCAAACGAATTATGAGTTGGAAGCTCATGCTTGGAAACTTTGTTTTCCTGTATAAAACATATGACATTTATGATTGAAATTGTTATAACAATATCTCATGATGACTATATTTTTATAATACATATGAGATGCTATATAATGAAGTTATAAGATCACGAAGAAGAACACCGGAAGGAAATCAAGCTCAATGATGAAGGCATGGAATGAAGGAAGTCTAGTGGACTTGTTGCAGCTAGAGTTCTTGAAGCAGCAACTCTGAAACTTCATTGTCGAGTGCAATGGAGCCCTGGAGAGAAGTGGAACAACTTGAGGGACTGCATGCAGAGAAAGGGGTTCATTTGTTTGAGTTGTGTAGGGTTGAGAGGGAACAAGATCTTGTTGGTTGGAAATGTTACCAGAAATAGAAATTTTGAAGATCATTATACATGTTTTGGGTTAGAATTCCTATGTATACATGTTTAATTTTAGGCCAGAGTGCCTATGTATATAAGATTTGTTTGGACTTCCTGTGTGGATTAAGGCTAGATGGCCTAGATTTTTAATGTTAATAACATTGGAATGGTGTTGTGCACTGAGGATAGTGCCAAAATAAGGGAGGAAGGATGTAACACCCTAGTTTTAACCCTTATGAACTATAATGTATTATGTAATTGTGACTTAGTTTGGTGAGCCAGTAAAGTTGAAAAGGGGCCAGAGCACCTAGGAAATGTATTACATCTATACACATTAATAAAATACATCGTTGGTTTCAAGACGAATAAGGAAAAAAGAGATAGGGGGCTATGATTCCACAAGAGAGGGGGCTTAAGGGGCTAAGTCTTTTTATTATATTTTATTTACCCATAATTGAATTTATGGAGAAAAGGGGTTACATGAGCTTCTTGGGAGGAAGCCCATGTGGTTCTTGTTTTCATGTAATTATATAAACATCCCTTGGGGGTTGTTTTGTGTGGGTTGTTCTTCTTTTTCTTCTTCTTCACTCACTCACTCGTTGTTCCAAGTTCACTTTTTCTTATTCATTCATTGTTACACCCTTCTCTCTCTTTCATTTTTGGTGCCTCGTTCTTTCTAATTCATGTGCTTTGGGTCTGAGCATGGAAACGAATGGCTGGAAGAGGAGAGCCATTATTAGATGGCTACAATAATTTACTGATCATTCCAGGAGGGAATGGATGCTTATTTGCATGATATTGATGGAAGTTCAGAAACAACTGTCCACAACTGAGAATCCTTTGAGTTTCCAGTAGGGATATTTCCTGACCAGTAGAACTGGATCCCTGGAGATAAATGGAACATCCTGAGGGACTACATGGAAGAGAAAGGTGTTCATTTATTTGGGTTGTGTAAAATGAGGGGGAAAGAGAGATGGAAATTCGGATTTGTTGTGTGGTTGGGAAACCTGGCTAGTTAACCAATTGTTGTGTGTTTTAGATTTGTTCTAGGACCCCTCCTTGTGGATTAATAGCCCTGGCTTGGGGGTGACCTTCTGTTGAGAGTAAAAGAGTAGCATTGTCTATGGTTGGGAGGAACATCCTTGGTCTACATCCAGTTGGTGAATGTTTTCTTGAAAAGATAATTGCTCTATGTGCTTTATGTATAATGTATATTTAGTTCTGTATTTAATTATCTATGAGATATGTGTTTGTAATGTGCATGTTTGATGGTTATTGTTTTTCATGGCACATTGTTTATTTCTTTTATGTTGTAGCATGGATCTTGATTAATGTATGTGGGTCTTTCATGCTTGATTTCGCAATGAGATCATTTCAGAAGATATTTTTTGGAGTAGTGTGTCCAACTTGTGGGTGGTTGGGTACGTTATAGGTTAGCATGGCCAGCCTAAGGGGTTGGGTATGTTACAAATCCTATTGTTGCAACTCATGTTGTTGCAATTCCTACTTGTTGCAACTCATGTTGTTGTGACTCTCATTGTTGCAACTCCTATTTATACAACTTCTATTGTTGTGGCTCCTTTCGATACAACTCTTGTTTCTACAACTCTTTTTGCTACAACTCTTGTTTTCATGAACCCTATTACTGCGACGCCTAGTGCTGCAAATATGTTTTTTACAACTCATGTTGTCACGACCCTTGTTGTTTTGACTCCTACGGTTGTGTTGACGGGCGAAAATGAGTGTCCGTCAACTGGGAGAGTGGAACCGGTCCGGGGTTGTCTAAATAACCCAAGCCGTTTGGTATGGACCACCCTGACGAGTTTAACGGCTCCGTTGGCCGCTCTAAGGTCTCGCAAGGAAACCGAAGAGAAAGTGATTTAAGCTAAATGATCTAAACTAAGGAAACTAGAAACTAATAAAACTAACTACAATAAACTAACTAACTAAATAAAAATAAATCAAACTAAATTAAAGGAAACTAGAAACTAATAAAACAAACTTAACTAAACTATACTAAACTAACTACAAATTACGTTAACTATTCTAACTACTAAATACTAACTACGATCATAATAACTCAAATCAACTACTTAATTGTCAGCTGCAATCATTCTTTATTTACAAATATACAATATGGACAGATTACAGATTTAATTAAAACCTGCAAAAATCATTTGTTCGCTGCCTTAAGACAGCCAAGGATCTATTTTTGTCTTTTTATATTTTATAAAACAGAAAGGAAACTAACTGCAATTAAATAATCTAATCTAAATCTAACTAAACTACTAAT